>JAWZYV010004478.1:347500-659856 GCA_038373885.1 Cheiracanthium punctorium
CTAAACTGTCAAATTCTGGCGTTCACCCAATATACACCAGATTCTTAAAGACCTCAATCTCCAGGGGGGGAAAACAATTTAAATAAAACTCAAAACACAAAAAGAAAAGTTTTTTTGAAAATAAAACAGGATGAATAGTTTCGGTAAAAATATCAGAGAGCGCATTACTAATAGTATTTCGATATTGTTATAGTAAAAGAAACAACCGCTTTATATAGTCATGCCGAATGATTTTCAGTTTTCAAGTCAGTTGTCAAACATTTTCCCAACAGAATTAATTAATCGCCTCTGGTCAGGGGCGTAGTCAGAAATTTCTCATGGGGGGGGTTACGACTACTACAACTCATATATATGTATAGGTGAGTGTGATAATGTAGTGAAGTCTATAGATTTTGTATGGCAAAAATTTCTCATGGGGGGGTTATGACCCCCCTACCCCCCCCTTGGCTACGCCCCTGCCTCTGGTGCGTTTATCACAAGACGAGGCTGAAACTGTAACGTATTATTGGTAATGAAATCGTATCTAAATTCCTAAATTAAACAAAAAGAGGTTGATATTGTCGCAGAAACACTCTGCTTAATTCTCGTGTCCGTCGTTTTAATGTCTAGTGTATGTGGAAAGTTCTAGTAAAAAGTCCACTTGTCGGGATGGAATATAAACTTTATTCTTCTAGATCTTCGTCAAACAATTAGGGGCACAAAATTCACAGGCACTAACGGCCAGTAACGTGCTTATAACAGTCCGCTCAGCACAGAAGTTTCACAGATGCTGTATTCTCACGTAAAAGGAAACATTTCCTCAGGCAAAAATTCACTGGAAATTAGGGAAATCATAAACAGTTCCTCAGGACTCAGCAATAAAGAATTTAGACACAGCACGCAAAAAGAAGAAAAATAACACTTACAATAGTACAATTCTCAGGCGAATGCAGTGAAATGAACAGGCGTTCGAAGGCAGCTCTGTTCGGTATATCCTATCCTGCCTGGTATTTACAGATGTCTCAGAAGTTAGGCGAAATTTCCAGAAAGAACCATTTCTCGAAGAATCCCCATGAAGCACGAATTTTGATTACGTCATGGAAATGTAAATGAGCAATACTAGGCTAATGCGTATTACTAATGCAGGAAAACAACTTTACAGGTCCCAATGGAAAAACCGCACCAAATGTTCGAAATATCGCTAAGGTTAGCGACTTTTCGACGAATATCACCAAATTTAGCTCCAAAAATAAGTCTCCAAAAGCGAAGTTAGTTTAGCTCTACCACCAATATTTCTCGAAATTTCCAGAAAATTCAATGTTAACCAATGGGGGAAACACAAAACTCAACAATGGTCAAAAATCTGTTTTTGAGAAAATCATATGTATGCCGTTTTTGCAATGACGGTTTCAAATGAAAAATAGAAAAATAGACAGACTTTCTTCGATTTCTACAGTTAAACCTGTTACATATTTGCCTCCAAATATCCTAAAATGGTGACTACCTTCGTAACTACCCATTATTTACCATATTTCTGTTGGAAATATATTGCAATATATTCTCTTAAATTAAAAGATAGAAAACACATACATTGTGTGATTTTACAACATTGTAATTGTTATTGGCGTCACGTGTTCACTAATGTTGAAGACCGAGTGTAGTGGTGTGCAGGGCCGTACACAGAAAAAAATTTCGGGGGGAGGGGGCAAAACGGCGAAAACGGCTAAATTTTTCACAAAAAGGCTTCATCATTATTGTTTTGTTAGCAATATTTTAAATTTCGGGGGGGGAGGGGGGGACCGGACCCCCTGGTCCCTCCCACTGGGTACGGCCTTGGTGATGTGCACTTAGCAAAAGTTATAAACTAAACCCATGGTGAGTTAAACGTTTTACTGGACTGCAAAATTGAAAAAAAAAAAAAAGCATGACTATCGCATTCTGTTTAACTAGTTTAAAAAATAAAATAATTATATCAGAAGAAAAAAATTGTTTATTTTTAAGCAATTTTATTAAATGTTACAGCAAACCGTGATAGTTAAGAAAGTTTTTGAAAAGAATTAATTGCTGGAAAAAGATTATTGTGATAATGAGTTAGGAAAACATTTCATTTTCCTGAAAAGGTTTTTCTTCCGGGAATTACACAATCTATAATTATGATTTTTAAATATTAATTTTAGATTAAATAAATAAACTACCTTTTCTAAGCCTCTCAGTCATTGGTTTTACTAATATTTCAATGCTTTTTAAAATGATTGGGAACAAGTACAAAATATACAACTCCGATTTTCTTTCAAATTTCATAGAGAGCCTTTTTATGACGTGTACGAACAATTTTAAGTTCTCTATATTACGCAACAATTTTACTGACTTTCACCAAAGTCTAAAATCATTTGCCTTTCGTACTCATCGATATCATCTGAAAAGTCTAATAAAGAAGATAAAGTGTTCTTATATAATTTTTTTCTCTTTCTGAAAGCTATATTTCTAATTAAAACGGCAAAATATATAAATAAATAGATAAAAACGTAAGCCATAATTTATTTACTCCTATAAATTAAAAGTTTAAAAACCGAAAAGTTAATAAAACTGAATCTCACTTAATTACTAATTAAGTAAAGAAAGTGGCTCTATCATTTTACCTATGTTTTTGGAATTTTTTCAGGATACTGAGATTCAGTTTTGTGAAGTTTTCGGTTTTTAAACTTTTAAGTTATAGGAGTAAATAAATTATGGCTTAAGTAGTAAATAAATTATGGCTTTTTAAATAAAAAAGGTTTCCTCTCATCTAGAAGTGAATAGTACTTTATTGTTGAAAAGTTAATTCCAATACCTGTATCTAATAAACAAAAAATACCGGGTGATTCAAAATAGATGTAAAGGCGATTATTTTTTAAACCGTAAGTAATCGAAACATACTTCCAATTACAAAAGTTCGACCAATTAAGAGTAGCTTTCAGATATGGCATTTTATTACTGGGGGGTTGTATACATATTAAAATACGAAATTTAATTTTTATACGGTCCTTCCTTTCCTACCCTTTATAATTAGAAAAATGTTGCTCTTTGCCCAAGAAGATTAATAAATCAAATCCTGTGTCTCTACGTGGAATAGTTTCCGAGATATATTAGTTTGAAAATGTTGGCATTTGTCGCCAAGCAATAATGGGATGTGTCCACAGTGAAAAAAGTGTAATTACTTTTCAAATGACGTTCATTTATGATAATAGACACAGCTGACTCCTCAAATGCTAATTTAGCTAGAGTATTCCTATAACGCATGTTTGGCAGTTTCTAGTGAAAGTTACCACACCATAGTAACCTATACCATTATTTTGTCATTCTCTTTTATACATTAAAACTTCCTTCTCTAGAAACTTGATGTAATGAGTGAACGACCTCCCCCTGAAAGACCAAATTATCGCTTATTTCATAAAGCAGTACAGATCATTTTAGGCAAAATTGCACATTTTAATTTCACACGTTTGAACGGGTTTAACTGCTTTTCCCAACAATGGGAATCTTTACTTATCTTTTATCAACTCATAGTTGTTCCCCCAAAGTAAAGACTTTTACGCCGGAAAACTGACGCCAACGCATTAGGTAAACTGATGTAAGTCATCATTTTCAAAATTAATTTTTTCGCTAACTATTCCAGAGACACGGGATTTGCTTTATTAATTTTCTTAGGCAAAGAGCAACATTCTTCTAAATATAAAGGGTAGGAAAGGAAGGACCGTATAAAAATTAAATTTCGTATTTTAATATGTATACAACCCCCCAGTAATAAAATGCCATATCTGAAAGCTACTCTTAATTGGACGAACTTTTCTAATTGGAAGTATATTCCGATCACTTACGATTTAAAAAATAATCGCCTTAACATCTATTTTGAATCGTCCGATATATTCTTGCTTTACTTTGACAATCTCACAAATCTCTCCATCCAATAACATGTTTTAATTTATTACATTTTTTTATCGACATCAATTAATACACTAACGTCCTATTTCCTTATACTATTTGAAAACTATTAATTTTTATTTATTTTACTTTATCTATTTATTCTTTTAAATTTGCAGTTGCGTTTTGAAGACAGCTTTATTTATTTATTTTGTAATTTGGCCGTTGACGACGCATCCATTGTGGATGGACGTTAGATCGAAACCTGGCTGCAATCCAAGGAACAATTGTTTGGGCTAAGATGCTATGGGAATCCCCTTTCCCCTGTCTGCAGCGAGATAAAAGCACGAAAAATTATGCGTTCCCGAAAGTTCGCATAACTAACAAACGGTTTCCGGGAAAATAAGTTTTTTGGAATGATAATATACGTTTATTTAATGGTGATTAAAGACGATAGTTCTTCTTGGAAAGAAAAAAAAAAAAAAAAACTAATCTGAATTTTTGTTTGAACAATCCTGTCTAGTATACACACTGGCATCCTAAATTTTGTTTAAAAATTTCAAATAACTCTGTTTGGGTAGAGGAATGGATGCTCTTTCTTTCTTGTTTTGTTAACAGTTTAACGCGCATCTTGCTTGTAGTTAAGTCGAGCGATGGCAAAGACTGTCCTTTTTTCAGCATTGGGCAATCTATCCAGCTGTTCTCGCATTCTTCCATTTTTCAGCAGATGTCAGTGCTGTTAAAAATAATCGTGACCATTTTTTACAGGAAATGACGTGCTAAAAAGTAAAGGATTCTCGTGGAGCTATGTCACCCGCAACGATTTTTATAGAAATCAAATCTATTCTTCGTGACTGGCCAGATAATGTAGAGGGGGGGGGGCGTTAATAAAATGTTAAAAGTCGCACAAGGTTTGCAATTTTTGATAATGGATCGCTAAATTTGGTGCCAAAATGCGACAATTTATTATAAATATGCGTAGTATAGTTAGAAAATGCCTGGCGAATATTGTAAAATAGTTTTAGTAGGCGATTTTAATATAGATTTCAATTCCGAAGAAGTGTTTCATAGAACTGGGAAGACAAATACGGTACACTCATAGATTATGATACACTTTTCAAATGGTATTTATAAAGGTGAAGTATAGTTTGACTATGCCTGGCGAAAATCGTTAAACAGTTTTGGTCGGCGATTTTAATGCAGATTTCAATTGCGAAGAAGTATGCTTAGAACATGCTAGGCGAAGATTGTAAGACACTTTCAGTAGGCGATTTTAAGATAGATTTGCATTCAAAAGATGTGTTTTATGGTACAAGAAAGAGTTGATTGCTATTTTAACACCCCGACTTTCGCCAACCTAAAAAATCCCTGCACTTTGGCGAGCAGTCATGGATCTCTAGGAGTAATGCACAAGTTTCAACGCTCCCAAAAGAGCTAGATGAAAACTAAAGTGAACAAATTATAACCTGTTTCATATATTTTTGTTTAAAACTAATATAAGGCTCCTGTTTTTATTCTGGTGTCTATTTTGAACAAATTAGAGGTAAACGCACCAGTTAATGAATTTGAAGACACTTAATTATTAAAACTACACTAATTGACTACCCAAAATAAATAAAAATATAACGGAATGCTGTACTTACATGTTGTTCCAAATCGCCATTTTAATTCTATATTACGGTTGCCACATAAATTCAAAAAAGGATCCTGGAAACTGAATATGTTTAACTATCGCCACCTAGGCGAGAGTCGGAGCGTTAAAGTAGGAATCACTCCAAGACAAACACGGCACACTCATAGATTATGATGCACATTTGAAACAATATTTAAAACGGTGAAGTATAGTTGGAATATACTTGGCGAAGACTATAAAACAGCTTTAGTGGGCGATTTAAGATGGATTTCGATTCCAAAGATGGGTTGTATGAAACAGTCAAGAAAAATACGGCACACTCATGAATAATGATACCGTCGTCCGGGAAAAAAAAATAGGGACAACGCATAAATTATGATACGCTTTTAATATATAGCACTTTACTGCGTATTTAAAATCTTAAAGTTTTTCAATTTTTTTTCCTTTTTTAATTTAAGTATTATTTTTTCAAGCTTTTAATACTTTTTAGAAGTTTTCACTGAATATAAAATATACATAACATACGTTCAAGGAGTTCTGAAAAAAAAAAGTTTAGTCCAAGAAATGGAGATATTGGAAGAAAAAAATTCTTCCAACAAAACGGTTTTCTTTTTTTTTCCCTACAAGTTCTGTCAGATTACTTTTACAAGAGCAGTTTTTATCCTTCAGAAACTCTACAAAATCCAATCTCTGCTAAGATCACTCTCGTCTCTCTGCAAGTAAGACGAGATTCAGAACTTGCGTTCGACGATTGTAAAATGACGAAGATGTTTGACTGTGTTGTGAAAAAAAAAACATTCATTCTAAATAACGATGAACGTCCTTTGCATGTTGAATATTGTCTATTGACGACAGTTGGAACACAGGCAGATGGACAGACGAACAAACTGCAATCATAAACACTTTTTAACTTGGTCAGAAAGCGTTTAAAAATTGCATTACTTACGAAACATCTAATAGACATAGATTCTTAAGTTTACTGAACTAAATTCCTTTTATTCATCTGGCAGTTTAAACTCTATTTTCTTCATTATTGAAAACAAATATTCACACTTCTTAATTCGACTTAATGTTAAGAGAAGCATCGAGAATGATCCTACGCTGCATACATATTTTTCATGTTTCAGCAAACTTCGATAAATAACTGGGGGAGAATTAGTTTTCATCTTAACGCAGGAAAATAATTCTGTTTCTCTCCCAATTCTATTTCCGTTGCCATCATTTATCATCATAGAAAGAAATTCGCAGTTAATATCAGGAAATATTATTCCATTTCATTCCGTAATCGATGATGGAATGAGATATGAAAGTGTGGATATGCCTCTTCAAGGGGGAAGATTTAGAATATCAAATATTCAGGAATATGAATTTTTCCAAGAGAGCCGTTAATGTAAATTTATTCATAAAATTTGCTTCTGCGAGCTCGATGCTATACTCTGAATTCTAATGTTTCACGGTTATTCATTGCATAGGAAAACTTATGTATTTCATATGTGCCATAAGCTTTTGTTTAAAACTAATATAAGGCTCCTTTTTTAATTCTGGTGTCTATATTTTGTATCTAAATTTCCTTTTAGGTCCAAAATAATAGCTAATTAGTGACTAGAACGAAAGTTTCTAATACAATTTTTTTCTTTCAAATAACCGTAGTGGCTATGCAGGATATCTAGTTGTAACGGGCATAATTTATCATTACTTACAAGGTATTAAAATGTTTTCATATTCCTTTTCTACACTCTAAAAAAAATTTTTTTTTAAAATCAGTTGGTTACTAAGAAATCTCGAGGAAACAAGCATTTCAACACTTTTTTTTTTTTTTTAGCATGATGCCATAACGTTCCTTCGTATAACTACTAAATAAAGCCATGTATGTCAATTGATTCACAGGGCTTTATTTAACAATAATACTAAGAAAAGTTGTGGCATTTTTGCTTCCAAGATATTTCTTAGTAATCCACTGAATTTTTTTTAGAGTGTAGCGTACGTAAGAAAAAAAAATCAATTATTTGATGAAGAATTTCCCAAATTCCAAATGTTTAATTGAAAATTGTTTCTAATTAGCAATATTTATTCATATAATTTCTTGATGAGAGTTTGAAAAAGTTTTGTATTGTTGTTGTTCTCGTCTCCATGGATAGACGAATGCACATTCCATGAAAATAGGTGCCATTGCCCCCAAGGGGTGGACTTCTGCTTGTTAGTCCCTAATTTTCAACCAGTTTCAGATGAGGGATCAACCTCAACACCTGAAATCGGCACCCCCAGAGGTACAGTTTGAACATGTAGGACATTGGAGCCACGAAGGATTTTACGTGCACCATCTCCCATTAGCGTTCACGGTCCCACGGCAGTCCAGCCGAGAGAGGAGTTAACCCTCGCAAGCACGGACCAAGCCGGATGCTGCTTCATTTTTCTTGTTATTACGGGAACGGAGTTTAGTGCGTAGACCACAGGGAGACAAGTTCTGTTTTACTTTTTACTAATATTTCACACACGATGAACTAGATGATAGCATTTGGTTCCTGAATGCTCATTAAATGGAAATACATTAGTAATAAAAAAATAAATTTATGTAAAGCGCTGTACAATTGTATTGTGATTTTAGACGTCTTTTCTTTCCCAAAACAATTTACTTAACGGGCAATTTTTTCTTCATACATCCCAAACGATTGCGCGCAGTTTAAATAAACGTATGCTATTCGCATGTTTAAAACATGAAATAGCAATTATACAAATTTTTGGCTTTGAAGATTCTCTGATTTGGTCATTGTAGCAAGCAGTTGCTGACTGCGCAAGTGCAACAACGGTCTCCAGCAGAGTATCCAAAGACCCAAGCTGAAAAACAACACTGGTCACTGAAGGCGAGTCTTCTCCCACACGTTTTTTCAGTGATGAGTGCAAAAATAGTAAACCTGTGTTCAAGACTAAACATAAATAGGGGAAAAATGACCCACCTCTGAAAAATGCTTCTTTGTTATTTATTATGCCTTCCTTCCCACATGAAACGTTTTTGGATTCGCCATTGCTTCTGCGTGAAAATTGATGACTGGCATAGAAAAATTAACCCTTTGATGCTCAACCATTTCCCAATGCTGAAAAAAGGACAACTTTTGCCATCGTTCGATTTAACTACCAGCAACATGGCGGTCGATGGAATCGTTCATCGTGTGCCACAGATCTAGAGACCATTTTTGAACCAGCTGGCTGTGCGCGAGCACAGCCACCTGCAGTAATCCATTGGCGCTAATTGGCACGCAGCATTGGGGGAGCAAAATGTTTCCTACAGTAGAAAATATTTTCAAATAGGTGATAATCTGAATTTCCTTGAATTATTTTTTGGGGGGTGTGGGTGGGACAGTTGTCCCTTTTTGCCCTTTAGTAAGTTACGCCTATGCAATAATCAATGAAAGCAAATAGCACCTACTGTAAGGGTCATGCAATAAAAAACCGGATTTGTTTTTTTAATAACCCCTTACGAGATACGGAACAGGATACGGGATACAGAATCATTAACAAGAAAAATGAATCATGCCAAAAGTATTGATTACGAAACACCTTTAAAGCGGTTAACTTTTATCACTTGCCAATGAAGTTGGAAATTGCTCATGATTTCAATTTGTCTATTTATCCGTTCGCGCATTAACTACCGTAAATATATTCATCAATTACTGCAAAATTTATATATGTATCCTACTGGAAATTGTGCGTGCAGCATATACAGGGTGTTCCCCAAAAATTGGCCCAGGGATTTATTTCATCAAGATATAGATTTAAATATGGATTCTAGATTCGCAAGATATGGATTTAAATGTATGTTGACTTAAACCACTTTCCAATGGTTCTAAAATAGAAAAAAATCCCACCCGAATACTGCGTTTCAAGGACTGTTCACAAAATACAAAAGGAAAGATGATTGCATAAATACGTAATACTTTTAGCACTACTGCTATTGTACAACCCCTTATCAAATTTGTTTAAACGTATCTCTGAACCTATTTATGAAGAAAAGCTGAAATTCTGCTCATCACCTAATCAATGTATGGGGAGCACTTCACTAACTGGAATTTTTTTCGTACGTGGACCGTATTAAAATTTAAACTTATTTATTTAGATTTAATTTTGTTTATGAATTTTTTCTGAAAATTGCGTGAGACATAAAGCTTTGCTGTTTAGTACTAGTCCATGGTACAGTGGTACAATTGGGTGAAAAAGCATTATTAATTTTTTCGAGTGTTTAACATCAATGGTTTGCTTTTACACTGTTAAAACAAGTGGTTCAACGTTTCACCATTATATGGTGCTGAATTAGCTGCATCCTTCCCAAGGAGAAACATTATTCCATTTCTTGGTACTTTCTCAAAGACCATGATTAGGTAGAAGGTTGAACCATGATTTGGTAAAAAGTTTGAACCATGATTTGGTAAAAAGGTTGAACCATGTATTGGTAAAAAGTTCGAACCATGATTTGGTAAAAAGGTTGAACCATTATTTGGTAAAAAGGTTGAACCATTATTTGGTAAAAAGGTTGAACCATGATTTGGTAAAAAGGATGAACCATGATTTGGTAGATAGGTTGAACCATAATTTGAGAAATAATAGAACCATGCTTGTGTAGTAAGTTGAACCATGATTTGGAAAATAGGGGGGGAAATCTGTGTCAGATGCAAAAAATTGCATAAATTTCATTCATAAAAATTATTTAGCACTGTAAAAATGTGTATATTTACCAAATATTTTCAAATACTTTACTTATAATTTTTTTTATATTTACCTTAATTACATATACTTCAATTAAAATTTTTAAAAAATTATACTTTTTTTTTCCTGAATTAACAGATTTTTTAAAAATATATTTTCCATTGATAAGGTATAAAATTAAAGTATTTGAAAATATTTGTTCAATTTATGTATTTTTTTATCAAGAGAAATTTTTATGAATAAATTGCTTGCAATTTTTTACATCTGGCACTGAGATTTCCCTCTTTATTGTCTGGAGATAAGAATCTATCTATTATCCAATCTTAAATCTAGGAATAAAAGGGAATTACTGTCAAACATCGATTGTGCAATATAAAACTTTTTTGGTGCTATCTTCTTTCTCAACCTGAAATTTGAATATGTTTCATAATAACGGGGTTTACAGTGTCTAAAATTCCTACTTCCATAGAAATTGGGAACATTTGAACATTTAAAGTATGATGCCTCGTTTACATTCAGCTCACTTTTGCGGCAGTAAGGAAGGGAAGTGAGAAATACTAAAATGTAAGCACCCCCTTCTACTCGTGCTGTCTCCCACTCCCTTCTAAACGGATTTTTTGGGGCAAGGCAAACTGCAGCATGAGGGGAGTGAGTATTTATACTCAACACGCTCGTTCATTTGGTGCCAATACTAGTCTTTTGACCCTGGGATTCTGATTGCTGTGTGTAAGAAGTGGGTTCGGGAAGGTGAGAAGAAAGTATGGCAGAATGCGAAACCCCCCTCACTGCTACTCTATACTGCTGCAGAAATATTTCCGCGAGCCCGGGAGAAAATGGGAATGGTTGAATGTAAACGGGGTATTACAGTAACTGTTGAAAGTGTTTTTAGATATTAATTATGTATCAAATAATACATGCCAATTATTCTTAGTATTAGATCAATTAGGTACAACTTATATAAAGGTAGGAATTTTAGAAAAAGTAAAACCTGTTATATTATCAATCCCTATTATAATAATGATAAATCCACAAAAGTGGGAAGTAAATATTTTTTACAATGAAGGAATGATCTTGGTTCGTGTGACATGATCATGCAGCATGTTTATCTGGCATAGATGTTTTTAGTTTTATTTTTAAAAACATTTTCATACTTAACATAAAAGTACCCCCCCCCCCCCCCGCTTTTTTTTAAGTTACAAAAAGCCCTTCCTAAAAAATCAAAAAGCTTTTAATTTTCAAGTTAGATTTCAAATAGTTTCCAAAATCATAAATATCTACATAGAATCACATTTTTAAAGCAGTGCAATGAAGTCTCCTATAGATACGAGTTGACTCATTCCTCCATGTTTTGCTGCGGACTGCCAGATTTAGCACCTCTTTTGGCACATTTCTCGAGAGATAAACTCATGCTGTGAAGCTGAACATGCACACTAGATTCCCCACCAATTTCGTTTTTCTGTCAATTTCAGTAGGAAATTCAAACATTATGCGATTTTAACTACGACAATTCAAATAATTGAAGGCTGAACAGCCATCCATACCCTATTATCTTTTGATTCAAGACCTAAAACAATGTTTTGTAACTTGAAATTGTAAGAACAAAAACTGTCCCGTGTTAAAGCAATGGCAGATGTGCAATAAATGGCATCCATTTGGCAACAAAATATTGAATGCTTCAGCCTGTGTTACAGGAGCTCTAGGTGCAATATGCTTTTATAATCATACTCAATTAGTGAAAATTTGTTGCCCCACCCTAAGAAATACATTAATTTTACACATATATAATAACATTATTAAATTTATGTTAGATAATATTCACGAAAGTTGGAGCTCTGCTGCATGTATTAGCTCTAGAATTGCCACAGCTATATAAGTGGTAACGTATGATGCCAGGATGGAAATGTACATCAAAATTACTTTGAGTCCCAACCTTATATTTTTTTTAAGCTCATGCACAGACAGTGAAAATACAAAGAATACTACATATGTTTCAATTAAAGATAAAAATAATCAACTTACTAACCCCGCCCCCTCTCTTCTTGACATCTTTGTAAGAATGTTTATATACATCCATAAATTTTTTAAATCAGATTAATCACTTGTATTCGACAACAATTTAAGGCATAAAAAAACAAACAAAACCCAAATGAGTTATTTTCAATTTTTTATTAAATATAAGAAATATTAAATTTAAAACAGTAGTAACATTCACACACTTTTATTGTACAATAGGCAAGATGGATTTCTTAAGCACGTAAATCCATGAAAGTGTATCTAAATGTTATGAATAAGTACAATTTAATGAACGTTCTTTAGTAAAATAAGAGTTATCATTTACACACAATAACTAGTAAAGAATGATGGGGGGAAAAAAGTTCTTTCTTTTTACTTTTATTAAATTTAAGACAAACACTTAATTTAAACCACCAGTTTTATACTACAATAAGGTGGTGGTTGTCAATGTGTCAAAGTGTCACACAATTTTATACTACCATTGGCAAAATAGAATTTTTAACAAGTAGAAAAAGACAATTTAATGTCTAAATAAAATTACTTTGTCTGAGACACACATAAAATAATAGCAATATACAACCTGTCAGACAGACATTGCAAGTCTGATGAAGTATTTCAGAAAAATTGCAATTTCTGAACAAATTCTTAACAAGCCTAAGAAAATAAAGAAAATTTCAGAGAGTTGACACGTCTGTCATTCAAATTACCAATATATGGCTGCCATTGCCTAGTCACACTATATCTACATCACAATATCTAGTACTTTTTCCAGGAAAAATTACATTTCCAAGTAAAAAATATATTCAAAATACTTTGTTGAATGAATTATTCTTTTGTATTAAATATCAAATACTTTGGAATTATTGTCATAGCCCTTTTATATTTATACAATGATAAAAGATAAATATCTATAAATCAAAGAGATTCAAAATTTTGACACCTATTGGATTTTTCAGTTTAAAGGCTCTTATATGAAAAATTGTGCTACTAATAAATGTTCAACAAATAAATTTTGTACATGAACCTTTACGAAGAATTATTAAAATTTTATCAAAAACTGGTTCATCTTTATCAAAACCAGATATAAGGCAATGCCTCTTTTGTAAGCAATTCCATTTATCTGTACCTTTGATAACGAATAAAAATTTTCACACCCTACAAGTAATTGTTTAATTTCTGCTGAATATCTGTTCACATTAATAAGTTCACTCCCTGAAACTATATAGCTTTTTCCTACTTATCTTGAATACTCCAAATTGTAATAGCACTGCATTTGCTGTAACAAAATCATCTGACTTCCTTTTTTGCCTATTTAATTTTACTTCTAAACATGAATCCTCTTGGCAGATTTTTTTTTAAGCTTATTAAAAGCTTTATTTCCCACCCTGCAGTACCCGAACCTACCAACATTTTTTAAATAGGGAAATTGTGAGACAAGAGCATCACAAATTTCTAAGCGTTCTGCTTTATTTGGATAGCACTTAAATTTGTATGCATAGCTAGCCAAATGGCTCACAAGCTCTGACGACAAACTCAACAATTTTTCATTAGTGAGGGCCTCTGCTAAAGGCTTTGAAAATTCACTAATTGGCAAATTTATTTGATGTGGCCATTGAGGTTTTAAGTTTAGCTGTACAGTAACATCTAAGTTTTTGCATGTTTGCTCTAACAAATCCTGAGTTAGAAGCGCATTTGAAAAAGGGGGGTTATCAGGACAATCTACTACTTTTTCTTGGATTGGATCTATTAAAGATGTAAAAAGTGGGCTATATGTTGCCTTAATAGGACAATCTATAACTTTAATGGTTTCTCTATCTTTTAGAGATGATATTTCTTCAACATCTAGATAAGTTTTGAAATCTGGATCATAGCCAGTGATCGCGATAACGCCTCTAGATGCGTATTTCATGCTTTAGAAATTCAGAATACACCTTAAAAATTTCGGAATGCGTATTTTTACGCATTGCTTTTCCATAAAAAATTAGGTATATTTTGATAAATAATTATGATTTGTTGATTTTAAATTTAAAAATCCAATTATTGCACTAGTTTTTGTTCAACTGACATTTATGTACCTTGACGTATAATTAGTTATTATTTATATGTCAAATGCAATTTAATTATATATTTGAATATTTAGCATAATTGTTCGTTATTTAATTACTCCTTTGGAAAAGAAAATACTCTTTCTTAAAAGGTTAAGAAGTATTTTTACTCTTCTGAAAAAATCCTAGATCGATCACTGATCATAGCGTTGAAGAAAATAATCATCTCTGTTAAGCCCAAAGGCGGACTGCAAGACATCATAAATTTGTGCACCCTCACCCTGTAGGAAGGATGATGCCTTGATACATGTGAAGTAAACGAGGAGAACACAGAATACTCTTTTTTGCAATCATTTAGAGGACACAAAATTATGTCATGATTTTTAAAATGTGAAATAAATTTTGAAGGCAAGTAAGTTTGGAAATCACAGCTATTACATATTAATTTATTTACGCTTTTACCTTTAAACTCATTATGTGTAAACAAATGCTTCTTAAATTTTGAAAAACTATTAAATGTTAAAGGACAGTCTCTCAAAACACAAATATAGTTGAAGTTTGGATTATGTCTGAAAATTTCTTGTGAGACTTAGATATAAATAGATACAGTGGAACCCCGATCTATCGTTCCCGCATTCATCGTTTTCACGTATTGATCGTTTAATTTATATGGTCCCTGCACAAGTTGTATTTAAATAACGTTAACGAAACCCGCATTTATCGTTCGTCAAAAAATCCTTTTACCGCGTTGATCGTTGTAAAATATTTCTCCTGACTGAAATGAAAGCGAAATTCAGATGTATCCATATAGCATACAAACTTATTTATTTTCTGGTATGACTTCTTGGGTTGATAATGGTGTAGATGAAGAGTTGTTACATTATGCAGAGCATGTGGTGTGAAATTTAGCGATTATATTTCCTTTAATATAGACGTAGCGACGTATCCTAAGAATGGAAGAAATGTGTGGTGATGCAAAATATAAAAATAATGGCGAAGAAGCAGAGAGTAATATTCCTGCCGATGAGACAGCCTACACTAGTGCCAAGTTTATCGAATGAAATTACAGTATTTGGAATTGTATGAACTTTTATATACAAACATGAAGACACAGAAAAGGCGAGAAAAATATTGTAAATCTTTAAATTTTTCGGTTAATTAAAAAAATTAAGGAAAAACTCAGTGTAAAATTACTGATTTTTCAGAAATAAATATCACTTAATTTTCTTCAACTCCAATTTGTTTCTTTTACAGTTTAGTAACAAATTAGTATTTTTGGTATGAATATATTGTGTGCATTCATAAACATTGTTTTCTTCGCATTTTGTCTTAACCCGCATGCATCGTTTTTTTTTCTACGCACCCCTTGAAAAACGATAGATCGAGGTTCTACTGTAGTAACAAAATTTCTACTACATTTAAAACAATTAAACATTTTTAAGGAATAAATATTTCTCAAAGAGTGAAATTATTTAAATTCTGTAGGCAAAATTTTTGGATTTTTTTTTCCATAAATACATCAGCCAGACAAAAAGGAAAAACTCTGGAAAAATTTTAGCAAGATTTTGAACATTCATTTGCATTCTGTTAGAAAAACATTTGAGCAATAATAATACTTACGAATTTCAAGTACTACAAATATTGTAACTGCAACAAAAGTAACATTTTTCTTTAAATAAACAGAAAAAAAATTAACGATATTTTTTAACCAACTTACTGTACAAAGTAAGTACTTTAGGGGGTACTTTACCACAATTAATTTTCAAGCAATAGTTCTGAATAAATATTAAAGTGCCATAAATTTCTTTGGGATATGATATACAGTTAAGAGCCAAAAATCCGCAAACGTCCGAAATCCTCACTCCTTTTCCGATGTAAATAATGAAATTTGCAGTCATCCGCCAGTGATGAAATTGTTGAAAAGTGTCTTGAATCGAAAGATAAATATCATTCTGATGATGATGATAAAAACTTTGGTAATAACAATATTAATAAAATCCGTTTAATAAAAGTTTAAAGTTTGGAGTAGAATACCTTAAATTTTTAGAACAGTAAAGTTCTGTAACAAAACAAGAATTAATGATAATATACAATTTACAAAAATAAATAAATAAAAGAAAGAAAGAATAGGAAAAGAAAAAAACTGAAAGCAGAAAAAAATAACATTTTAAAACAAATCACCATAGAACATGCTTTCAAAATTAGAAAAAGGAAATATTGAAACCATTTGCATTGCTAGTCTTCACATATTTTTTTTCTTTTTTCTCCTATGCTTTTGTATTTAATGTGAAAATATAAGTTAAATACTTTTGACTGTGCTTTTATTTCATTGTAATTGTATTCTACTTTTTTAAAATTAGAAATGTAATGATTTATCTTTTATGGCCGAAATCCACAAAATCCAAAAATCCGCACAAGCCATGGTCCCAAGCTGTGTGGATTTCTGGCTCTCTACTGTATTTAACGTATAATAAAATGATAATAATAGACAAACAGCTGCAATAAAGTCTTTTGTCTGCACTAAGCAACGGTTTTCTGCGACAACACAGAAATTTCCATCAGTTACACTGCCAAGTGAAAATATCCTCGGAAATGCAGATTGAAATTCTGTATCAAAGCTTGAGACCTAAAAGAAAAATAATAATATTGTTGATTCCCTTTCTAAAAAGAAAAAAAAATGAAAAGAAAATTGAAACAATAGCACTAGAATGACTTTAAAAGGGGTATGTCTTTCTCCTGAAACAGTACACTCTCAAGTTAAAGTTGCCATATCTCTCTGCTAAATATTTAAAATTAGATAAAAATTATATTTGACTTTTATTTTAAATTCTAGAATACTTGCTTTATCATGATAAATTATCCCTCATTACTTTGTTATTATTCAATTTATGTATTTAAAAATTAACTTTAAGACTTTTTACTTATTCATGGAAGTGTCAAGTACCATAAAAATCGGGAGAAGGGCCGCGGCTCATACGAAAAAAAAGTTAAACTTTTTCAGGGTGAGGCCCATCTGATATTTTCCCCCCCTCCAACTTTAAAACATTTTCTTGTATTTTTCACTCACTACTGTATTGATGCATTAATTTAAAAGAAAAAGAAAACCAAACCTTAAATCTATGACTGTCTAATTCCCTTTTTCCTCAAATAATTAAATCATTTGAGTTTGCTCTATGCCTGTTTGATACCTTTCTCGGATGTGAAAAACCTGGAAAGGTACATGGGGCTAGAAACACCAACATCACACATTTGATTGGCTGACAAGTTTCATTTTTAAACACACCAGTTTTTATAGTAACTGCATCATTAATTTAGAATATTATAGCACCAGATTCTTGTACTATTTTCTATTTGTTTATTACAGCCCTTGTTTACATTTTTACTGCTGCGGCCCTTACGCCGGTGTGGCCGTTTTGCCAGTTTTTACGGTATCATGATGCTAAACGAAACATACACAAATGCTAAAAAGAAAAATTAACAATATAATTTAAAAATTAAACTTTGCTTTTTAAACTAGCATCAATTGTTTTTTTAAAGCGACAACTGCTTACACATTCTTACCGATTTAACAAAGTACTGCATAGGTTCTTTTAGTAAATAAGGGAGAACAAACAAGCCCATTTTTTTAACAGCAGTAGAAGTATCCTCAACTTCTCTCAAACAATTGATAATTGCATTAGTGTCATCTCTTTCATCTTTCAAATTTTTTTTGGACTGGAAAATCTGAAACAGATGAGCACCATGACGTTCTGCAAAAGAAAAGATTTCTTCTCTGATATTAACCGAAGAAATTCTTCAAACTGCTGCTCCTCTTGGAAGAAAAGTGGATACGCTTCAATTAAGCTGTCCACAGTTGCACGATTGTTTATTGAGCTGTGCCTAAATGAGTATGTTATGGCCATAAGTGCATTGATTTTTTTTTTTTTTTTTTTTTTTTTTTTTTAAATCCTGAAAGGAAATACTTTTCTTGGACTCCTCAATCATTCCAGATCTGTGAAGGCTTTGTGACAGCTCCGTTTCCCCCTCAACATGATCAGGAGCCCAGTTAATTTCTCCTTTCTCGGGATTTAATTTAATTCTCTTGGGGGTAACAAAATCAACTGATTTCCTTTTTTGCCTATTTAATTTCAATTTATTCTTTTCAGTAATTGCATCATGTGCAAACAAAAATTTACACATTTTGAAAAAAATCTTAAAATCTATAGAAAATTTTGAAAGAGATCCATTAGTTTAAGTTAATGATTACATATCTGTATACCAACTTTTTATTTCATTCGCTGTACTTGTAGTTCATGTATGAACAAAAATTTAAGCATTTTGACTAAATTTTCACAAAATTCTAAAATCGTGAAAATATTTGATGTTCAGGTTGAGTAACCACCTATTAATATGTCAAATTTTATTTAATTTGTATTCAGTCGTTATATGAGTGAACCAAAATAAGCATCACAGACAGAATGACAGGTACTTTTTTTTTTTAATGGTTTTCCAGGCGCTTAAAAGGGATAAAAATAGAAAGAGGTTTACATTTTAGGTTAATGTACAGTAAAAAGTTTTGTACAGATATAGGAAATTTGACTGAATATAGGATTTTTGTAAAATATAGGACGTTTTTGGCAGTTTAAAAAAATATATTAGAAATATAGGATATATAGGACGACTGAGAGCCAGCCCTGTATCTGAAATAATAATTAATTCTTAATGTGATTTTTCCCAGTGAACATCGCTACCCCTAAGTAAACATAGCAGTTGCAGTCGACATGAGGTGAATTTTTCTAACTGCATATTATAGCACAGTTCTTCATAAGATGAAATTTTGTTCTCGTAACAAACTAGAATTAGCACTTTTTTTTTAGCCCAACTCAATAAATATTTTTGAAATTACATAAGTACAGTAATCGAAAACAAAGCTTATATCTATTACTATAATCAAGAAACCATGCAGAAATTCATAATTAACTCACAGATTACTATGGCTCTGGATACAACCAATTTGTGCTAATAGATTAGAACTTCTTTAAAAATTCACATATAAATACTAAAAGGATTAAAAATATACATACATTATCGATACATACATATACAGAAAACTTGGTATATTGGCTCTGAATACAATAAATTTGTGTTAATATTCTTATTATATTAAAACTCATTTTAAGAATTCACATATAAATACTAAATGAAATAAAAATATACATACCTAATCGGCTCCAAAGTACAGTTTGCAGCACTGTAACATACAACACACGTTGTCAAAATCAAAACAGTTGTTTTTCTTAAATACCATGCATGCCTATAGAATCTGAAATAATAGGATAGTGCTGTTATAGAGTGTAAAGAAATTTAATTTCAACTTTGTCAAAGAAATATAAAATACAATACATCAATCAAAATACACAGGGAATAAACTACTCATATCTAAAAATATATATAAAGAGAACTTACAACACTCAAATTCAAATAATACCTAATTTTATATCCAAAAGAACTTTTCTTAATATTATACAGCTTTGAAATTTTTACCTTATTTGTACATAAGTAATAAGCATAACATAATGAACTTTTATTTATGTAATTTCTTAGAACAACTACAGATGCGTTATTTCAAATCAAATGTATTCAAGCAGTAGCGTAGCCAGAAATATTTTTGAGGCATGGCTGACAACTCAAAAATTAGAATGCAGTACAGCTTATAAAAATTGATATAGCATATACAGGGCCTGAAATTTCAGCTTGGAATATACTTGCCAAAAAAATAATGTATTCGCCACAAAGTTGAGTTGCCGTATATTTTACTTTTTATGTATTTTGGGATTTTTTTCTAATTAAGAAATGCTAGAAATATGCCAAGTTATTTTATATAATAAAATGGTCTCATTGTAATTGAAAATCATTTTAATGTATTGTATTTGAGATTTCATAAAGATTGTAGTATTTATGAACATAAATGAAGAGCCAATTAAAAAAAAAAAAAAAAAGTTTCGCTTTTAAAGGGTCATATCTAATACGAATTTGTGTATATTTGCCTGTCAGAACTAAAGTACTACCACTAGTTAGTGGCATCATCTGGATGAAAGTTTTCAACATCTGGCCCATTTATATGGATATAGTTAAAAAGATCGTTCATAGTGCTTGTTGATAATGCATTCCTATATGCAGTTTTAATTCGGTTAAAAGCTGGGCTGCGCAAAACGTGAAGAGAGAATGCATAGGCATAAAGGGCACTTCGCTTTAATTGTTCTGCTGAACATATCGTTTTTTTTTTTCTTTTTCTTTTAAAGGATAAATGGTATGTGAAATTGTATCTTTACATACTTTCTACATCCGGCTGTGTCAACTTTTTTTTTCCATGTATGAACATGAACTCCATCCATAATTAGACCAAATTCTAACTCACCAACAGCGAGTCGGTGAGTGGAAATTTCGTGCCCCGACACACACACATATATATATCTTTGGGGAGGGAGGGTGAGGGCGACACCAGAGAAAGGAATATCCCCTTGAATTTTTGCCTGAATATTTTCGCATATAAAAATGAATTAAAGAAAACAAAGGAAGTTCTAAAAAATCATAAATCGAGTATAAAACCTTTAATATTGGAAATACATACTTTTAAAAAAAAATGGCTTAGGTCCATAGCTGAACTTAAAGTTCATGAAATTAAGGTAAACTTTCAAATGTACCATCATAGAGATTAGTGATGTACCGAGTAGCAGAATACTCGACATTTACTACTCGGACTGAGTGTAGTGTTGGGAATTAAAAACACACTAAATGTTCAATGATAATCGGTGTCTGTCTGCTGTAGCTCCAGAAAGGATTTTACAGCAAGTTCTGTTGCTGAGTCTCGGGAGATGGAGTAAATTAAAAACTGAGAGGTGGCTTCTATCTTTGAATCAAATAAGTCCACAGACGAGTTAACGAATGTGAAAAGCGAGGGGAGGTAAGAGATCATGCATGGAAGCACCAAATTGCATGGAAAACAAAGAAAATCAAATTTATTTGCAAATGAAAACTATTCAAAACTGACATGGATTTCACAAAAACTTCTTTTCCTTAAATAAGAGCATCTAATTCGAAGTAGCAAATTATTTTCCCAGAAAGCTTCATAGGCCACAGAGGAAGACATCGAGGGCCGCAGGCAGCCTGTAGGAAACCCTTAGTGCAAATCAATGAGAAGGAATAGCTGAAATAAGCATTAATTTCTAAATAAGTGGATGAGCTACTAATTATTGCTACCTTGGGTAGTCTCATAATAGTTGCATAGATGGCGTGCCAAATTTTTGAGTGCATATAGTACAGTGTTCTATGAGGGTTTTTTTTTTTTGAAGGGGGTGGGTGAGGAAGGGCAACCATTACATATTTTTGAAATTATCTAAGTCATGAAAATTCACTGGAATATTAAACTTTATTTATTCATTAGTATTTTTCATTAGGCATGACTTTTCAGAAATGTTTTGTTCGTTGATTATTACATCATATATTTTGCAAGAAAAATCTGAATTTTAACATTTAGCAGAATATTTAACAGTATGGATACTGAAAGTTTATGCCTTTCTGCTGAATACATTTACCCCATAATTGTAAAACAAACCCCCAGACAGTAGGGTTGGCTGTCCGTCCAGGCTAATCGCAGACGTACGGTAACCCAAAACAAAGCTTGCATGCATTGCGGGAATAATTCTGTAAGCAGGGGCAGGTTTAGTAGGCGAATTTCTTTTTTTTAACGTCTATATACAAGAAAACATAAAACCAAAGCTACAATACACTTATCTAAACAGCTTATTAAAACCTTTCTACACATATTTCAAATGAAATATAATACAAATTGAACATAACCAAAACACTACCTCTACACTGCCCCCGCTTACGGAATTTATCTCGTACTTAAATGATCACAACAAACCAGATACAGGATTAAGCACACGGCAAGAAGCAGCACACTTGTTATATTTTGGCTCTGAATTCAATAAATGTGTGGAAAACATAAATCTTAAATAATATAAGGCGAAAAATTCACATCTAAATACTAAAACGATAAAAAATACACATACTTTTTTGATTGTCAGAAATCATATAGGCAGCTGCATGCGGCACAGTCGTATTTAAGCTCTAAATACAGTAAATTTGTGTTAATATTCTTATTAGGTCAAAACACATTTCAGAATTCACATATAAATAATAAATGAATGAGAAATATACAATATATACCTTATTGGGCTCCAAGAAGAGATTTGCAGATACGAATTCAGACACCTTCACCTTCTTGCTAACCCTAACGCGAACGGTCGCGGATGCCGCTGTCGCTGTGTTGTGTTTCTCAATGGTTGGTTGGTTTATTTCGATCGCTGAACAGCGGAGAAAATACCGAATCATGGTGTAACTTCGAACCATACTTCAAGTTGAACCAATAATTCTTGTTTTTGTAAAAGTGATCGCACCATCTTTTGGTAACTCGGTTTACTTTTCACCAATGCATGGTTCAACATTGAACTGATAGTTTTAACAGTGTAAAGCTGTCAAATGTCCCGTGATCGAAACTAGTGAATGTATCATTTATAGTTCTTTTACGGGAATTCCAATGCATTACGGTCAGTAGCACAGTTTAGAGACATAAATCCACTTCAAACACAATACAATATGAATATAGACTTTTTCAACAGAATACTTTTCAGTTAAAAGATGGAAATAAACATCCAAAGTTTTTTTTTTACGGGGTTGCGCAAAATTACACTAGCGATATCACGTTTTTGAAGTTATGCACAAGATCTCGCCAATTTTGAAAGTGATTCATCGCCACGTAACGATACACGGTTATGTATAAAAATATAGAAAACAATCTGTGCTACTTTTAAAATCTGAAAATCCACCCGTTCCCTAATTTTTAAGCGATTTTTTGATATTTTCAGCTGCATTTTATTTCCGAGAGCAAAAAATAATTAATCATTTAAGTGACAAAATTAGGCTCTGCAAGTGACGATGGCGTCCTATTTGAAGTCATTGTCATCAGACTTTGAATGGGATTTTGCGATTTCAGTTCGTTTTAAACAGTTTTTCCAGGTAACATAACTTAATTTCTTTTTTTATAATGCATGCAGTCTGCATGAAGAATTAATATAAGAGGGCCTGTTTAAACAAAACGAAATCGCTTGAATGTGAAAAGTTTCCGTGCGTTTCCAGAAGAGCATTAAATTCGATTTAGATATATAATGAAAACTGAATATGAAGTTATTTATTTTAGGTGGACGAAGATAAAATATATTGAGTTGCGGACATATTTTCGTCAAATATTTTTCTAGAGCCCGTTGTAATTGCCTCACCAACGGGCTTTGACTTCCTGTACCTCATTTTTGTTTTATTATTGTACGTTGAAAATTAAGAACTCGTGAAATACAAAACTGAATTTCAGTGTCCTGAAAAATTTCTGTTTTTGAATTATTTGACAACATGATCTAATTTAGCGATTTCTTACTCTCATGTACATTGAAATTAGATTGTAAAACATTCTCGATTGCCATCATGTTTTTCTTATGGAGTTTAAGAAAAACATTTTAAAAATAGTTTGCTATTGGGATGCCTTCTTGGTTGCGTCTTTTTGTGATGTGAAAGAACAGGTTAACCCTTTGACCAATAAACAAGTGGATTCAAACAAAATATAAAGTAAATGGAATTTTAGAAACTTTCACCTTTACGTAGAGAAGATCAACGGGATAAGGGCGATAAATACGGACAATTCATCAGAGATGGGGCACTTTTTTTTTAAAAATTCATTTGTAATTTTCAATGAAGCGCTCTCTGAACCGCAGTCGAGAGGCGTATTGAAAGACCTGTGTTGGGAAGCAACAGTGGGTAGAGAAAGGATGTCTTCTTGGCTGCGTCTTTAAGTGATGCGAAAGAACAGGTTAACCCTTTGAGGCTCAACCCTTTCCCAATGCTGAAAAAAGGCTTTGACGCAGCTGGCTGTGCCGCACAGCCAACTGGAAGGCAAAACTGGAAGGCCTTTTTTGCTGTGCCGCACAGCAAAAAAGGATCTCTAGATCTGTGTCACGAGATGAACGTTTCGATCGTCCGCCATCTTGCTGGTAGTTAAGTCGAGCGATGGCAACGGCTGCCCTTTTTCAGCATGGGGCAATCTCTCCAGCTGTTCTCGAATTCTTCCATTTTTCGGCAGATGTCAGTGCTGTTGAAAATAATCGTGACCATTTTTTTGCGGGAAGTGACGTGCTAAAAAGTAAAGGATTCGCGTGGAGCTAGGTCACTCGCAACTATTTTTATAGAAATCAAATCTGTTCTTCGTGACTGGCAACAGTCAAAACGTCAGAGTTTGGCGTTTCCGGAGCGGACACACTGCGCGTTAAAGGGTTATGCAATATACTTTGAATGCATTTTCTCCCCAAGAAATATTAGTGCATTATACCGTTAATTAAGTCTTAACCGTTTTTCCTATAAAAATTAAATTTAAAAAACTAAAATTTTTTCTCAGTTTTTCTGCGAAAAGTTTGAATTTGATTGATTAAGAGAACAAGAGACGTTAGAAAAAGGGGAAACCTGACCAAAATCGAAAAAAGAAAGAATAATCTATTTTTCTATAATAATAACAAATTATACAAAATTTATACATGTTAAATGAAATGAGTTAAAATTCTGAAAAATAGCATTTTATCAGAATATAATTTTTACAAACTAAATGTATGTACAATTTAAGGCGAAGTTATACTTTTATACTCTTTTTAAAGAGTTTAGAAGAATTCAGGTTTTTAAATTCATATCGTATGCACCTGGAGCATTTTGAAAATTTGTAGTTTTTGAGTTTACTTTTCATCAACAAGTCCTTTTTTGTCCAAAAAATTTTGACAAAAAGGACTAGATAGTTATTTGAGATTTGAATTAAGAGATTTAAATTTGACAAAAGCATTCAAAAATTTATCTTATTTATTCTTACATAACATAATTATACGAATTAAACGCAAAAATCAAATCCAACGTCCTTGCCCCCTAATTCAACATTGGTTAAGCAATTTCTAAAACGCTTTCTTTCAGAGTAAAAAATAGTGAAAAACCGGTATGCTCATAGATTTTTATAGTTTTAAGGTAGAAACTTCACTGCATACATGTGCCAAGTTACAAGGTAATCTATATGAGCGATGTAGATTTGTATACGGCATTAGCAACTAAACACATATAAACATTTTCTGGAAGCATTGACAACTGCTTTGCTTGTCTTTCTGCCAAATGTGGAGAATGTTTCGAGTCAGTGTATTTAAATGTAATTTCTGTTTGAACTTTAAATCTGTCCTTGAACATGGCTACCAGATATAAAGACCTGACTAGCGCAAAATGCACTTTTCCACCGTTACGTTTGTTTTTACACTCATCGCGTGCGTTTTCTATAGACGCATGGTTTGTTTGTACATTATCGTTTTTCAATAACTCCACTTTCCTCCCTGCTCCATCGAGCAAGCTAAACGTCGGAATTAATACGGCTCCGTTGCATGCCTCTGCATTATTTTTTTTTTTTTGTAAAAACGACTTGGGAAAAGGGAAAAAAAAAGGATTTGGTTCATTTTCCTAATGTAGCGAGTTTCTTTCTTTGTCAGTTTTGGGTAGCCTTTCGTATCGTTTTTCGCCTACGCACGAGAATACTCTGTTTGGTTCTGAATTTGATAGTGGTTGAAAATCTTTAACCCTCTCAGTGGCGTAGACGAAAAATACGCCCGCTGTGGAGATCACTGTACTCACATGCATACACATACTTGTAACACTTTGTTAGACAATTGTAAATTACTTGGGATTTTTATTCATTGCTTTTCATCGCGTGCTTATTCAGTTGCTTATTAAAAAAAAGAGGAAACATATTTTTTTTTTTTTTTATGGATAAGTCCAGTTTAAAAAAAAAAAGCTTATTTAACTAACATAATACGTACAATAAAGCAAAATCTTACCCCAAGCAAGGTAAGTTTTTTTGTGGAAGGACTACTTTATATATTTGACCTAAATGTAGGTTACAATGAAGCAAAATTTTATTTTAAGAAATGTCTTTTTTTGGAGAAAGGGATAGTTAGCTGAAAGCCATAGGCCCTTCCTGGATCATTAAAGATTTTTTTCCTCTAATAATGCTTTAAGTTCCCAATGTACTCCCCTTACAACGTTGCTTAAATTTGTTGTGGTGTAGAAACAACTTTTGCCGTTTTCCAAGACGCTTAGGGTGTTAAAGTCATTGGGATTGCATGGTTGAGACCAGTGGTCGCTCGTCATAAAGGGCCAGAGGAGCCTGGTCCTATCGTCTAAATCAAAATTTCTTCCTGTTATGTAACACTGTTCTTTTAATAATTTACCTTTATTGAAAAAATCCACGCATTTTATTCCATTTTAATACTATTCATTAAAAAAAGAACTAAAAAAAACGCAGATTATGTTTTTCGCTATCTAGAATATTTTCGGGGCACGAGTATGAGTGCCTCGAGGCTGGCGTCTTTCTCCGTTTATCGGGTTAACTTATTTGGTTACTAAGCACAAAAGCCGTATTGACACGCAGTTAAAATGGCTACAAAACGGCTTATTTGGTGTGGTCCTTAGGGCACAGATTTTCGGGCCCTTTCATGGTGTTCTACGCTACTGAAAGAAGGAATTTCGCCAAATGAGTTGCTGTTGAAGAAATTTTTTGCTCAGGGAGAAATCATTTTTTATTTGCACGATCTTGAATTCTCTGCTGTTAGTTTTCTGATTTACGAAATGCGATGCCTAAATATATTTGATATGCTAATATTGATTTTAAAGTAAAGATATCGTTTAAAAATTATGAACGAGCACCTATAAAGAGCATAACACTAAAGGAAAATTGAACGTGTTGGAGAAAATGGATTTTCGATTAGTAATAGAACAAACTTTTTGATATTTTAACAATGTTTTTAATACAAACATTATTACGCAATAAAAGGCAAAACATGTATAGTAAATTTGATAATCAGTTACTGTTTGAAAAATGTTAAATATTTACACTGCGAGCACGAGGGATAGGGAGCTCTATGTGTATATATATATATATATATTATATATATACAGTATACTCTCGATATCTCGAAAACCTTGATATGTCGAAAAATTATAATTCTCCTGGATATTACATATTCCTTTAATGTTAATTTCAGTTCTTATGTCGAAGAGTTTTCACTCAAAACCTTGCTATGTCGAAAATTTTTGGAAGTCCAAAATTATTTTTTTCCCCCCCCCAAAAAAAAAGCCATTTAGTCTTGTAAAAGCAAGTAGAGGTATGTTTCTGTGTTTCGCGTTTGGTTATTCAACGAAAAACATTAGAGAAGCGATAAAAACACGTTGGTGAATATACAGTTGTCTCAAAAATGGAAAGTTCTAAAGAAAATAATGCAGTGAGCGTTAAGCGAAAGTTGAACGTGTTAACAATTGAAAAAAAGGTAGAGATTTTAGAGGCTTGTAGACCGACGAGGAAATAGTTTCTCAACCCATTTCTTCTCCGCCGTCTGATGATGAAGAAGTGGATATTTTACAGCCTAATATAACTGCGTCGTAAGCTAAAGATGCTGTCCACTTACTACGACGATTCATGGAATGCTCGGAAAACGTGGACAACGATGACTTTGCCGCTATTTTTTGAATAGAAAATATGGTAGATGAACAATTTCAAAAGAGATGTCGGCAGGTCACAATACTCGACTTTTTTAAAAAACCCTAGCAATGTAAGTTCATTTCTGACTTTTAAAAATTAAAATTCTTATTGCTATATTCAGACTTATTGTGAACTATCACTACACATTTATATTTATTCTAGCCTATCAGGATTCTAATTTTCAGAAAATTATTCCGTATCTTGTGTTTTTATGTTTTGGGTATAACCTTGTTATCTTGAAAACTCGCTATCTCGAACTTTTTTGAGCGTCCCTTCGACTTCGAGATATCGAGAGTATACTGTATATATACCTACATACACACACACACTATATATATATATATATATATATATATATATTATATTTTCAAATATGAATTCGTGCTATTTTTTCGGGACCCACCACTTAAACAGGTCATGAGCTGCCACTTTTTAAGTCGGTGAAAATCTGTGTGTGATAATATTGATAATTTTGACTGAGAATCCAGTATTCTTCTCGAGCGTTAGCCTACTTAGCCATTCCAGGCATTTGCACTCAGTACCTCGGGCATATTGGCTAAATATTTTATTTTGTATACCCATAAAACTATAAGGCATAGTGTGGAAATAGTAAATATTTAATTTCAGATCACAATGACAGAACTACATATTTTGCTAAAGCAAAGGTTACGAAAGTGATAAATTGATAGCAATTTCTGGTAAAAATATCAGAAAGCTCCTACAATTTCTAAAATTTTACATTTGAACCTATTTCGAAAAAATAGAAATGATGACATTTCTAAGAAGTAATTAAACATTAATCGCACTCCTGCACTGAAAAATGTTACAGTTAAAAATATTTCATGATTCTACTTATGAGAGTTTTGACAAATATTTCAACTTTCGTGTGATGCATATTGATCGAGTACGCTTGCTAAATTTAGTGTAACTGCACTTAACCAATTATCTGACTCCTGTGATCAACTACTAAAATTATTAACTCAAAATATTTTTGGACGAAGATATATCTTAATCATTTACAACAATGAAATAATTCTAATAATATGAAGTCATGTCTTTTAAGTATATCTTCTTTTCCGTAGGACAAAAAATAAATCACTAAACATAAAAATATTTTCAGCGCACATTTATTTTATTTTCGCAAATTAAAAACACTGTAAGAAAATTCTCTTTCTAGAGTAAAGATTGGTAAAGATTGGGTATTGGAATTGGTAAAGATTGAATTCCGTGTCAACCGATTGAGGAACTTTTTTCAACTTGTTACACCCGTAGATATTAAAATTAATTAGGAAAAATTCACGCGGTTCAATGTATTATTCTTGTACAAAAAAGTATTTTTCTTTTCCTTTTTGCATCTAACGTTAAATTAGTATCAAATAAAACAAAACGCACACACAAAATAAATTAATTAAAAAAAGAAAAGAAAAAGAAAGTAACAAAAAAAATACATCTAAAAGTTTTGTTACTCATTATTGTTCGAAATTATGCTATTGAAAGTAATTCATTTGTCATACACAAAAGTAATATTATTAAATGAGAAGTTTATTTTATTTTTGAGTGTAATAACAGGGTGGGGGGAATTTATTTACCGGTTTATCAATTTGTAACAAAATAAATATGCAGGTATAGTGATTTTTATAGATATTAATTTGTGCAAAATATATTTTACTCTCCCTTAAATAAAGTTTTATCTTATATTAAACAGGCGCGTAATCAGAACTAAAGTCAGAATGCTTCTCAGCTGTACGAAAAAGTACCAAAAATGATGACCTACAATTTTATCTACCTGACTGAAATATCAATCTCCGCTGACTAAATACATGTTTACCCACTGTAATGCAGTTTTCTCCCATTTTTCTACCGCATAGCAGCAGGAACAACGCAATTATGCGTAAAAGAAATTTCAACTGCTTCTGGGGCATTCATCAAAAAGCACTTAGAACAGGTTGGAAAGTGCCAATCGCACTGACCCACACCTCTGCAGTATAATCCATCAGTATGCAAAGTAGTTTGGATGCAACTAGTCCACGGGGATCTCCAGGGCAGCTGCAGACTAATAACGAGTGTTTGTGACGTCATACATTAAAGAAATTTGGGAGTGAAAGGGGTGTTTTGGCTTGGGAACACTCGGCTGCCACGTATTTTTGACAAATGACGAATAACATTTTCTGTGTTGGAATTAGAAAAACCTTTTCTTTAAGGATCCCCCTGGGATGTGAAATGGCAATATTTTTGCGGTTTGGAAGAGTAAATGTCACAAAACTGACATTTATAAATCTAATTGACTACTACTACTTCTTTTAAAAATAAATAAATAAATAAACACATGAATAAAACGCTTTGTTAAACTCATCAAAAAAATTAGCCTATGCTTTTAAACAGATTTTTTTTTCTGAATCAATTAATTATGATTTCGTGAAATCAAAATCAACAACAAATCTTGATTTGACAAATTATCAACGAAAATTTTAGTCAATTAACTACGATTTTGTTGAATCGACAACAACATCAACAAAAATCTTGAAAAATCTTGATTCAATAAAGCACCACCGAAAATTTTATTGTATTCGACAAAGCTTTGTTTTCGCCGCAGCATTCATATTTCTTCAAGCATAGAAAAAGCATTCAAAGTTCTTGCCCATGAAACTATATACCAAACGAATTTTGTTACAGAGTATACACTCCTTCTCAATTTATAAATTCTGCAACTATAACGTGCACAAAGCGTACACCTTTGGTTTGATTAGTTCAAGCCTAAATCGTATAACTGGCTTAACTGCATGAAGCTAGGAGGACTTAGCCTTCCCTCTAGAAAAATTACATTTCAATCCCAAGAGTAGTGTCAGAAGATGGTGGCTTTAGAAATACGCCAAAAGCTACCCTATTATGCTAATGTATATAGATGGATAGATTAATATAGTACAGTAATCCCACGTTTATCGCGGACGCTGCGTTTCGGGGCCACCCGCCATAAGTGGAAAACCGCGAAGTAGCAGCATGGAATATTATTTTATTTAGTTTTTTTTTTAATAAAACCTGTGTACACTGTTAACAGCCCGCCATTTACATTATAAAAAATAGAGCGCACCCGTAAAGCTATATGAGTGTGACATTTACATTATCAATAACAGCAACCAACCGTAAAGCTATATAAGTATGGCAGATAACTTTACCACAGAAAACAATCTGCAAGCATAAATCTGTACGAGTGTGACAGTCAAGTTTATCGTTAAATAACAATGTGCAAGCATAAAGCTACATGAGTGTGACATTTACATTATTAATAACAGCGTACAAACGGAAAGCTATATAAGTGTGACAGATAACTTTACCACAAATAACAATGTGCAAGCATAAAGCTCTACGAGTGTGACAGTTAAGTTTATCACAAATAACAATGTGCAGGCGTATACGAGCGTGATAGGTAAGGGTATCGTCAATAGCCAGTACGCTATGATAACCCACAACTCACTGAATCTTTGAAAGATGAATAAGCGATAAAGCGAGGAATTACAAAAGAGTCATGCTTTGTATAATTAATTCCCATTACTCCATAAATAAAGTTACCTGTAACCCAATGTTTTTTCTCTTAATTCATTTTAAATCAATACAACCGAACCGACGAAAACAGAACTACATTAACATTTTCTGTAAGTGAAAGTTTTGAAACGAAAATAAACAGTATTGCAACGAATTCGACAAAAGAGAAATATGAATATTCAATCCGTACGAAAAAGAAGATAATGATGAATTATTTATATTCGGCAGCCCAAATGTTCTTCTGAAATGAGGATTATAGATACAAATCGTTCTACTGAAAAATCGTTTCGTTTTCAAATGTATATTTTATTGTTCGTACTTATTTGATGTTTGTTTACATGAATGTAAAATTAGAGACTGTTTCCATGTTAGGTGAATTCCACATTCAGTGGTTACAGTTACAGCTGAAATGAGAGGTATCTAGCAGACGATAATTCCTTATCGAGGACTGTTTAATAAATGAAAATGGGTTTTTCTGGTGTAATATACAAGAATAATGAAGTTTTAACATTTAAAGTTTTAATTAAGCAGAAAACATCTAAATTATTCATTTCTGTTAAGATTGCGTTTCCAGTATATTGAAAGTTATTTTTTAAGCATTAATAATTAATTTTAAAAATAAAAAATATGACGCATTTATATATGATTATACTAAACAAGACTAATAATACAAGATTATACTAACTTACAATTATGCTTTTTTTATTAAACATTCCTAACACGTCTGTATATTTGTGTACAGTGACTTAAACACAGAAATTTAAAGAACGAATTATAAAGGGCAGTCATATGAAAACGAGACAGACTATATAACAAGATGATAACACAGGTAGTTAAATGTATAGACGTGCCCTCTATTGTGAATCAGGAAGGTATATCACAGAAGTTCACTGTGGATTCTTTGTAGATACATGTTTTCGAAGTGAGGTCAGCGAGTCATGTCTGCATCCAACGTCATGATAGAGGCCGTGAAAGAGGAACAGCGAGGTACAGTACGTTTTTTGACTGCGCCGGGATTAGCTCATAGCGGTACGTGGAATCTTTGCAACAATTAAAGTGCGCCATAAAGTCCTAACGTCCATTAATGTTGACGGCCGGCCTTCATCCTGTTGCACGAGAATGCCCACCCGCATGTTGTCAAGAATGTTCCCAGTACCCGTAGACGTTTCGCTGGAAGCTCCTACTCATCTTCCATTCAGTTCAGATCTTACCCCTAAATAATTACCATATTTTTTAAAGTCCTCAAGACATTTGTGAAGTCGATTTCTTCCGGGCGAAGAGGTGCACGCCTGGGTACAGTTATGTTTTCGTAGGCAACCATAAGCATATTTCTATTGATATTCTTGCCACATTTTGGGTTAAATGTACATTCTATAACAAATAAATCAACGCACCAAGAAGGAGGTGTCCGATTGAGACGAAAATTGGCGGATAGGAAGACAATGTACAGAATAGTAAATGATTAAGATTTCAGAACAATTGAATAATTTATTTCAGAGTTACAGCAACAAGTTCAATAAGGTGTTGACCCGCCGCTAGCCTGGATACAAGCTGCCACACGGCGTGGCATAGACCGATAAAGCTCCCGGATGGTCTCCTGCAGTATTTCCTGCCAAATTCGCTACAATTGTCGAACGAGGTCATCAACAGTCCGTGCCAGATGCAATCGCCTTCCCATCATATCCGAGACATGCTCGATGGGAGAGAGATCTGGCGATCTGGCAGGCCAAGGAAGAGTTTGACAAGCTTGCACACAGTTTAGAGCAACACGAGCCGTATGTGGTCTGGCATTGTGAAAAACCAGCTGGCTGCTGAAAAACCAGGCCAGGGCACTGCAAAAGGAACGGTAGCAAAATAAGTCTTAGGATGTCATCCACGTACCGCTGTGCAGTAAGTGTACCTCTAATGACGACCAAAGGGGTCCGGCTGTCAGGAAATGGCACCCCAGACCATAATGCCTTGTTGAGGGCCGGTGTGGCGTGCAATAGTGAAAGAAGGATCCCCCTCTGCCCTGTGCGTCTTCAAACACGTATTCGATGATCGCCGGGACACAGTTGGAAGCGGGATTCGTCGCTAAAGACTATACGTCCCCAGTCGGCATCATTCCAACCTGATCGAGCCCTGCACCACTGGCTCGGCAGTGTGCAGGCGTGAGTGGCAGGTGGCGTAACGGTCGGCGCGAGCGTAGATTTCGCTCTCTCAACCGTCTGTGAATGGTTATGATGAACACTGGTGTTTGGGTTGATCGTCTGATGGTTGATAGAGATGAAGAAGGCGCTGTGATAGCTGATCGGACCATCACTCTGTCCTCACGATCTGTTGTAGCCCCAGGTCGACCGCTACCATCCTGACGCTGCACTCTGCCATTTTCCACCCATCCGTGCCAGCATCTTCGAATCGTCGCATCGCTTCGACTCAAATGACGAGCGATTCTCCGATTAGTCCAACCGGCCTCTTTCAATCCAATAATACGACCTCTGTCAAACTCTGACAGTTGCTAGTAATGAGCACGAATCCTGCAGCGAGGCATTTTTTAAGTTGTTGAAAGGTCATCTGAATCGCAATCAAACCGAAAGTTTTAACAACCGTTGAAGAACTGCTCCTTATATACGTCTGCTGGATGCGCAGTTTCGATGCGCTAGAGATCAAACTATTCATTCATTGGACACCAAATTTGAATCATTTGCATATCTGTTCAAAACATTCATGCATACGAAATTTCAAAGCAATCCGATGATTGTTTCTTGGTGCGTGGATTTTTTTGTTATAGAGTGTATTAACACCATAAGGCAATCACTTTTGAATTAATAAAAAGTTTACATACGTTTTTCCTATCTGCCCTGCTTTCAAATGACTGCCCCTAATAAAATTCTGAACTTCACACATTACAAATAGTTTATTAATCTTTTCCAACAATCAATCCTTTGGCATAAATTTTAAGTATGAGATTTCTTTTGAAATAATGTAGTTTTAGTTGAAAAATTCTCGATAAAATAAATCACTGTTGTATTGATAACTAATGAAAGTTTTTGGTTATTAAATGTCTTATTTTTTCATAAATAATTCTTGAAAATAATTTACTTGCACGAATGAAAAATTAAATGGTTAAATATTTAATATTTAAAAAAAAAGTAAAAAAAAGTAAAATAAAATAAAAAGGTTTCACTAGTTGCATAAAATGTTCTACTTTTTTTTTTGTTGTTGTTGGTCTGTATTTTTTTTTTTTTTTTTTTTTACAATAGGACTGAAAAATAGAAATAGGACACACAACGTAAACGAGAAAAGAAAATCGTATAGATACATACAAATGAAGTGTTTTACGAAGTTTAATTTATTAATTTTCTCTTATTTCTAAACGCTTTTCACTAAAAAAAAAAATAGGTGGCATTCCGTTAAAAGTTACCATCTGTCTACATCTCCCAAGCTCATCAAAGAGCAACTTCAAGTATGGCACTATACAAACTGTACAAATACACTCTCCAAAATTTTCTGAGGAAATAAGAATAAAAATACTGGCAACACATGCTTAAAATTTGGATTCAGGTCAATATCAAATAATGGATTCTGAAATTATAAAATCTTATACTTTTACGCAAATTTTCTACAATGTGAGGCAACTTCTTATAATACTAGAAATGTAATTTGATGTGAAGTAATTTATTTATTTCAAACGCTCTTGCTTTGTCGAAATTTAGTAGGCACGAGCATTTTTATTTGAAAAACTTCAGTCATTAAAAATTCATTATTTATTACATTGCTATCGATGTAAACTTTTGTAAACTGAGAAAAGAATAGAATAAACACCATGTTTCTGCAATAACTCTCGAGTTTAACGGAATAAAGAAACCTTTTTTTTTTTTCTGTTCCTATTCAGACTACGTAATTCTCATAATGCACTACACATGTTTGTTTTGAAAAATTTTGAGAAAATAATACATAAACGCATAATATATGCGGTAATAGTTTCGAAAGCGACATTTATGTGTATCATGTCAAAGAAAAAAACTCAATGGTAACACAAAAATTAAATTTTGTTGAAACACATTTTGGTCACCATGTCAACCCCACCCCAATACCAAAGGCTGTTTCACATTGATTTCTCACCATGTGTTGTTCGTCGCCAAAGAATGCTGAATGTGAGAATGAAAAGTGTAAAAACGATATTTTGATTTGGAGGCAGGTTTCTCTTTGAGAAATTTTAGCTTCCAGCCTGTGTGATATTTTATTTATAGGTGGGAAATAGTTCTCTGCTTTTCTGTCAGCAATTGACTATAAAATTTTACGGTAATTTTTGCAAACACATATAGGGAGATATATAGGTACGCTCTTGGAGAGAAAATTAAAACTTCTGCAGGAAAAAAAGAAAAAGCTGTTGACTGAATTGTTCCTTTCCTGTGATTAATTAATGACTTAACTGCAGAACAATTCGAAAACAAAAATGTATTTTTGGAAAATATTTAAGATTTATTCTCTTTTTCCACTTTCTCGTTTCAGTAAACAGGGGAAAAAATCAAGAGTACACTACAAAAAATATTTTTCCTAGATTACAGCACAACGTGTACGTAAACGCCAATATGTTGTGATGTTAAGACTGTGTGAATTTGTTATACAAGGCTCTTCGTGACAGGAACTACAATATCTATTTCAAATTTAATAAGTTCATTTCGACTATCGTCTTCTTACAACGGGCGTTTTTCAATCTGTTATCTTATAGTGTTTTTTTTTTTTTTTTTTCCTACCCGAGTGTAAAATTCAGGCGCACTGTAGCCTTCCATTGTGTTTTTCTGTTCTTCTTTCTCTTTAGGTCAGTTATCCACTAGAATGGCGCGGGGGGGGGTGAGAGGAAATTAAGCTTCATTTACGGGCATCCATTCACCTATGGTAGAATTCAAAATAAAAGCATCATACCAGTGCCGAGTTAGCCATATAAGAAGAAACAAATGCTACGGGCCCCGCGCTTTTGTGTGCCTCACGCCTTTTGCTTGAAAATTTTCGTTGCCCCCAGCCTTCCAAGATTTATCCTTTTTTTAACAAAAAATAAATATCGAAATTCTTTTTTTTTAGAAGACAATTTTGAAGATCTATTATGCAACTGTAAATCAATTGTAGATAACTCACTAAAAGAATATATATATATTTAATGTGGCTGTTGCATGCTTGCATTATCTAATCAACGGATTGCCAAGACGAAACTGAATGAGTATTCTGTCGACAGCAGTAAGAGACACACACGAATATGCTCAAGACACTCTGGAACAAAGCAATGCTCAGAAAATAATTCAGAGGGAGTCCAAACGGTGGGAAATGCAGTTTTTTTTTCTTTAAGGCTTCATCATTATCGTTTTGTTGACGAAATTCGAAACTCGGAGGAGGTGGTATCCAGATCCTTGCACGACCCACCTAAGTATAGCCTTTAAAAAATGCACTCCTACCAATGATATTCAAATTTGTCTTTATTTTAATATTAAATCCATAAATAAATAAAATACAGAAAGAAAACTAAGAGCCAAAATAAAAGAACTGAGTCAGTGCCCGATTAAAGACGGATTAAAGGGAGGGGGGGGTACGTGGGGGCAACCGTCCTCCCGAGCAAAAAGAAAAAAGAGAAGTTGAAGGTATAAATGATACCTTTAAACATCGTCAGTCTCATTATTCAACCCACTTCTCTCCCAAAAAATAAAAAAGAAAATGAACCAATAGAAACCTCATATTCAAGGAAAATATTCAGCCTTCAGCTGAAATTAGTTTCCCCTCCGCTAAAGAGGTTTTTTGACAGAACCTTTTAATTTGTATTGGCAGCCATGTACAGGATGTATTTGCATGTAAATCAAACGGGGAGAAACCAACCGTTCTTCCAGTGGTGTCAAGTATTTTAAACAATCCGGTATTTCGGGGAATTCGAAGCCATTGCTTATAGCTAATTCTGGTATTGTCAATTTAATCAAACAATCGTAACAATTAGCTGAGGTGAGATATGCAAATGATTAGAATTTCAGCGCAGACGCACATCAAGCGCGCCTGTGGCGCCACCTCAAAGCGCTATTTAAGGCTTGGAGATTTCGACGGTTTCAAGTACAGCAATTGTGTTTTTCTTGCTTTTTTTTCAAAAAAACGATAAATTATGCCTCGTAGGAAACAACGATCATCTTTTGATCAAGTATCCGAGTTTGACAGAGGAAGGATAGTGGCATACCGAGATTGTGGGTTATCTTTCAGGGAAATCGGTCGTCGTATTGGACGAAACCAAACAACTGTGATGCGGATATGTGATCGTTGGGTGCAGGAGGGTACGACGGACAGACGTGATCGACCGCATCGACCTCAGTGCACCACGTCACGTGATGACAGGCAGATTGTACGCATGGCAGTGACGGACCGCTCAGTCACATCACGAACCATATCACAGCAGATTCAGTCTGTAACGCATCATCCAGTGTCTGCGCGTACCATTCGACGTCGTTTACAGCAGAATGGTCTGTCCGCAAGACGTCCGTTGCTTTGTCTACCTCTGACGCGGAACCACAGACGTCTCCGCCGCCAATGGTGCGATGAAAGAAGGATGTGGACGACAGAATGGAATAAATTCTCTTTACTGACGAGTCACGCTTCTGTATGCAACACCACGACGGTCGGATTCGAGTCTGGAGACACCGTGGAGAGAGGATGCTGAACAGCTGCATTATGCACCGTCACACTGGTCCTGCACCGGGTATTATGGTATGGGGCGGTATCGGATATCTCTCTCGCACTCCTCTAGTACGCATTGCCGGTACTTTAACCAGCCAGCGCTACATCTCCGAGGTGTTGGAGCCAGTTGTCCTTTCTTACCTTCAGGGCTTGCCAACAGCCATATTTCAGCAGGATAATGCACGGCCACACGTGGCACGCATTGTCCAAGGGTTCTTCGTCAATCACCAGATTGAATTGCTTCCCTGGCCGGCGCGCTCTCCGGATCTTTCGCCGATAGAAAACATGTGGTCCATGGTTGCTCAACGACTGACCCAGAGTTCATCCCCAGCTGTCACACCAGATCAACTTTGGCAACGTGTGGAAGCTGCTTGGTCTGCTGTACCCCAAGAACACATTCAAAGTCTCTTTGAATCAATGCCGAGGCGTGTGGCAGCTGTGATCTCCAACAACGGCGGCTACTCTGGGTACTGATTTTGGCAGGAACCACGCTTCATAGAATGCTGTAAATTTAATCATTTGTTACTTGGTCAACATGTTATCTACACAATAAATTTTGTTGTGATATCTCTTGTTTTTCTTGGTGTTGCAATTTGGGTGGCCAGCAGTGTATAAAAGAATTGCTTTCGGTCTTCCGAAACCACAGGCCAAGGTCGCGAATGTCAGTAAGTTCGTTCAGATAAAATAATTAGAACGGGGAGTACCTTTGCACAAAGATAAGACGGTCGGGGTATCCGAGAAGTTATAACCCCAGGCAAACTGAAAACAAAGAGGGTTTTCTGATACTATTGTTCCACAACGAAACCTACAAAATACTTGATCACATTTAAGATTATTGTATAATGCAAAAGCATTTGAAAATGATACGATAATGGAAGCTTTATCAGAATTTTTTATTATTTATTATATTGATTATTGTATTTAGAAAAGATACAAACTCTTATTGAAAATTTTCGAAACAAAATATTTCACATCATTTTTACAAGGGTAGGTTGAAAAGTAATGCGTACATGCTTGTAACATGAACGAATTTAGAAGTCGGAATTCTCAGCTTCTTCACACCTTACATTTAGATCAGTATCTGTTCTTGGTCTTTTCGATGGTATATCTAGACAGAGTCGTAAACGTTTCTGTCTGTCTTCGGATTGATTCGCTTCTTGATCACGACAATCTGGATCTTCCCTTTTTCTTTGCATAAATAGACGGTTAACAATCATTCTGGAGTGTTCCCTTATAAACCATGCAAATCAGAGCGTTAATTAAACACTAATCCGATTCTTCTCGGAATAGACAACTGGCGCGAGGACGGCCAGCGCGGCCTGAACACCAGTCCCGGGTAATATTCATCTGCACTAATTAATTAATGAACACTAAAAATAAATTATAATACAATTAGCACTATTTATTTTCTCTGTTAATTTATCTATACTACTTTAATGTGGTGAAGGTGAACTCAAAAAAAAAAAAAAAAAAGCTTTCTGAGTGCGTCACTGAACATGAGGCCTCTTGGTAACATTTGCTACATGCCCTGTGCTGTCTTAATCCAACACTGTACCATACGACGAATAAAATTTCACGCACAAGTAAAAATTTCATCTTAGAAAAACGTTCAGACAAAAAGAAAGGAGTAGTTTTTTCTTTGGTAAATGGCACTCATAATTGCGCATTATAGACTTTGTTTTAAATGGTCCATGTAAATATGAAAACAAAACCCACGCTCTTAAAATTTAATGCGACCCTATTTGTACCCTTCATATTTGGATTTATCACATCAAAAATATGAGTTCGTACATTTTGTCCTTGTAGAAAGTGCATATGGGAGACCTTCTTCTTTTTCAAACAAAACAAATTAATACACATCAGAGAAGTTTATGAAAGAATGTTCTCCGTCGAAATTAGTCTATAAAATACGTATAGCACTTTACTAGGGTAAACAAAAGAGTTTTCCTGGACTTAGATTCTGAGGAAAGGGGAAAAAGATAAAAAGTTCAAAGACACATGCCGGGAAGCAACAATGAACACAGAAGGATAATCGCTTCCGTCGCGTCTTGGTAACGATGGGAACGAATAGGTTAAAGGCTAATATAAAACTGAAATATTTATTTTTAATCATTGGAATCCAAAACATCTGGTTGCGTCTTTGCAACGATTACAATGCGAAGAGACTAACAATTTAAGTGTATGTCGGAACAAGACATTTTTGGAAAATGTTTCATAATTCATCGGTTTGGCACACTTTCTTTCCCTCACTTATTTTTAAATTAAAAATAATATCGTTTTTGATAACCGATCATATTTATTTTTAGAAAGACGTTTTTTCTTGAATATTCGCATTTATTGAGCCATGTCTGGCATTTTTTTACACCTAAAAATATTCACCACTCATATTAAACGAACAAATAAAGAAAGCCACAGTTACTTAATAAAAATTTTGCAACTCGCATGTTACTTTGAAAATAACACAAAGCAGTAATTTATGACATCATTTCGCGCTGTTCTATAAGACAACCCTTGCGAAATGCCTCGATTTATGACACCAATGTGCGGAAGCAGTTTTACAAGTTATAAATATGAATGCAAAAGAAGATAGGCTGTTTGTTTCTCATGGGAGTGAAATATAAGGGAAGAAGAAAGCGTAATAGTATAAAAAGGATTTTTTCACCAATATTCGGAAAGTAAGTTCCGTTTTGAAGAAAAAAATCAGTCATTTTTTTTAACAGTTTTATTTTTTAATGAAGGAGCATGCCTTAAACTATTTTTCTACATAGTTTCCGCCAATGTTCAAATACTTGCCGTAGTGGGTTACCAGCTTTTCTATACCTTCTTCATAGAAACTTGGCGCCAATGAAGATTACCACGACTACGCGAAGAAAACTGCGGCGTGCATTCGAAACAAAGATAAAGGAAATGGAGTAAATAAATTGTGTTGTTCCATGACAGTGCTCGGCCTCATAATGCTGGTTCTGGTGACACTCAAAAGATGATTCGACAGTTTCATTGGGAGCATTTCGATCACCTGCCGTACAGCCTAGGTTTGGTGCGGTCTGACTACCACTAGATCCTGCGCATGAAGCCCGAGCTAGGCGGCAAGCTCTTTGAATCCGACGATGAAATGAAAAATGTTGTGGAGTCGTGGTTATCGTCATTGGCGGGAAGTTTCTATGAAGAAGGTAGAGAAAAGCTGGTAACCCGATACGACAAGCGTTTGAACATTGGCGGAAACTATGTAGAAAAATAGATTAAGGAATGCTCTTTCACGTAAAAATAAAATTGTCTTGAAAAAAAAAATTACATTTTTTTTTTTTTCAAAACGGAACTTACTTTCCGAAATCGCCTCGTATTTTTAATCGATGCATTCATTCGCATTTGAATTTTCTGAATATTTTATCAACGTGCACTATAAAGAATACTTTTCTTTGTTGAGTGTTTGACCGAGTGACCAAACACTACACCAATACATCAGCAATATCTTTTCAAGTCCAGTGTACTAGGGTGGGTTAACCAGTAACTGACACTTCCCCAGATAATCTATACAAATAAAATTAGACTTTTGTCTGTACATTACTTTGAAGTCAAAAATTCTGCTATTTCTATCCGTTTCAAGCACATGGGAATCCAATACGACCCTTAAAAAAGTTTGTCTGCCTGCCGTTCTGTCGTTCTGTCATTCTGTCGTTCTGTCCATGAAGCTTTTTTCTTTTGTTCGCGTATCACGTAAAAATGACTGAAGCGAATGAAATGGAATTGTGTGAAATGATAGGTGGTTGCTCAACTTAAACTATTGATCCCCAATTTCTAAAATAATTTGATTAAATTTTGAAAATTTGCAAAAATCGTTTCAAAATGAGTAAATTTTTGTTCGAGCACGACATAATATAGACTGCAGGGAATGAAAGGAAATTTGGTGACATGATAGGTGGTCAATAACTTAAACTACAGTCACCGAATTTTTGAAAATGTTTGATTAGATTTTGAGATTTTGCGTTCAAAATGCATAAATATTCGTTCGCGCATCACTTAATAACGATTAAAGCGAATTAAATTAAATTTGGTGACATGATCGGTGGGCACTCAACTAAAACTATATGTGTCGAACTGTTTAAATATTTTGATTAGATTTTGAGATTTTGCAAAAATTATTCAAAATATAAAAATATTTATCGTTTACGTATAAACCACTGAAGCGAATGAATAAAATTTAGTATCATCACTGATGGTCACTTAAACTCTAGGCGTCAAAGTTTTAATATTTTTAAAAATAGATTTTGAGATTTTGCGAAAATTCAGAGCATGTTTACTCCATTCCTGAAAAATAGGAATGAGATACAATAAAATTTGGAATTATGTTAGATGCAAGTTAATATGAACTCTAGATGACAAAACAGTTAAATATTTCATAGATTTGCGGATTTTGTGAAAATGGATTAAGAGAATCCAATGAAGCTTAGCAACATGATCAGCGACGGCTGAAACAAAAAATGTGGAATTTTTTGAAAACTTTAATACATTTTTAAAATGTTTATTTGCTTTTTTAGATTTTTGGGAAACTTGCGAATTTTTTTTTTCCAGGGATAATTTTAAAATATCTAAAGTAAATCAAACAAAATTTAGTTACAGGTTAGGAATGACTTCTTGACTTGAAAAACTCATTCAACCAGAGTAAAACTTTTTTTTTATTATTGAAAAGTAGTTCTCTATAGTCAAATAATCGGCTTCTCTTTTCACGTATGGTCATAACGCTTTCTTAAAAAAGACTGAACCACGGAGAAGTATTTAGTAAATATTTGCAATTAAATATGCAGGCTGATACAAAATTAGGGAGACAAAACTTCTAGGTAAACTTCTGAAACCAAGACTATTTAGAACCACGCAGCAATGTGAGGTCGGAAACGTTTTCTTCATGTACCTGCTAATAATCATTTTGGAAGAAAAGTTTATGTGCTCGTCTAATTTTTTTACCAAGTTTGATAAACAATGGGCTTTACTCCGAGATTTTAATCACTGTAATGAAATAGAACTTTCAAACTATCAATTTTAGTCAATTACTTTCTATGAAAGATGCATTAGTTTTTGACAAAGCATGGTCGGAAAGTTTACTATTACTTTAGCACTTATTATTTACAGGAAAGAAGATGGCGTTTCGAACCCCAGTGCTATATGATTTTGAACCTTCTTAGCGAATCCTAAACCTCCTAGAAGTTAGTCCCCCACCCTTTTTTTTAATCACCCTGCAGAAGTATATCCTACTGTATATCTCTGAATCACTGACTCACTGAGTCTCTGTAACGATTCCGGTTGAAGGTAAAACTTTTACCCCCAAAAAGATTAAAAAGCTAAACACAAAAAATCTACACCGTTTTTTTTCTTTTTTTTATCCGCTTGAAATTTTTTAATTATGTCTAAAAATAAAAGAATAATCTGGGCTACTTCAAAATTCTAAAAATCTACCCGTTCCCCAATTTTCAAGCGATTTTTCGCTATTTTAACCTCTATTTTATTTCCGAGAGTAAAAAAAGTTAATCAGTTGCTTGACAAAATTAGATGTTGCAAGTGACATTTACGTCATACTGAAGTCAACGGTTATCAGGCTTTGAAGTGAAAATTGCGGTTCCAATTCGTTTAAAACAGTTTTTCTAGATTATACAGTCTGACTTTTTTTCAAAAATAAAATGATTTCCGCTGCACGAAACATTGATATAAGAGGCGATGTTACCAGCGAAACGAAATCTTTCGAATGCGGAAGTTTTCGCGCGTTTTAAGAAGAAAATGCGATTTCAATTTCGGTATATAATAAAAATTGAATATGACGTTATTTATTTTGAGTGGACAAAGATAAAAAGTATTGAATGTAGACATATTTGTCGATTTTTTTTTCTTCCGCCGTTGTAATTGCCTCCACAACGGGCTTTGATTTCTGGTATATTAACAATGTATTTCATTCTAATGTGTTTTTTGCCTCCTTTAAAAGAAGAATTCAGCACGTGGCAGTTTGTGACAGTACGCATGCCGTTCCGACTTCTCAGCGGCTGACATGTTTCCTCAGAGCTGTCTTTCCTCGTCTGATAGGTCTTTAAAGGATTTTGTTTATTTTAACCTATGTGTTAGCTTTGCGGGGGAGCTGTCACGTTTATTTTAAGGCACCACTGCTTTTTTCCTTAAAAATTGCATCATGCTGGATGGCAAACAAAGGGTTTATTTGATTGATATCTGTTGTATAAAACAGGCTCGTACAGTGAAAAATTTCAATAGTTTAACACTTTACATGCTATACTTGAATGCTCTAAGTAAAGATTAATTAATTACTTAGAGTTCTTACAATTTTTTCCGTACCATTCAAATTTTTTGACAATACAAGGTCCCTTTATTTAGAGATTTTTATTTGGTGTTTTTCAGTAACTGCATTTTTAGTAGCTGCAGATGCAGACAATGAAAAATTTTGGGAAATAAAATATTGACTTTATGAATTAAAGGCACTGACTTTATGGCAGCTTTATGAGTTAATTACAAAAAAGTATAAAAATATACAAACATGTATAAGGTGCATTAAAATAGGATTAATTTATTGACACTGTAAAGAAAAATTATATTAATGCATTTAGTAAAATTATCTATAAAAAATCAATTTCACAAAGTTCCAGGTTAGGTTTTTTCAATAATTTCATTGAATATATATTAAGTGTTTTGAAAAAAACTTAAAGGAAACGACTTAAAATTATTTAAATTAATTGGTTTATCAATGTCTTTTATAAAAGGTTTTGCTAATAAGTTAATTCAAATGTCTGCCCAAATCCAAAGACATAAAAATATATATTCAACAAATTTTAAGGATTGTATTCATGTTATGTAACTTATTTTGTTCCTTAAAATTATTATAATTAGATTCGACTGACAGGTATCCCAGGATCGATTTAGGACAATAACATTGTTTGCTCACAAATTTTCACTAGCCTCAAAAATATCGATTAGTAATTTACGTGTTATGTTGTTCCAAATAACAGCTTTCACAAGAAAATTATTATAAAAATTGAACCCGGCCAGCATGTCGCTTCCAATAGTACGCTAACAAAAGCGACACACTGGTAGGCTTCATTGGAATTTTTGAGGTGAAATTGTATGCCATTAATTATTCAAAACAGACTTGCCAACAGCTCCGGAATATAATCAACCACTTTTTTGTAAACAGTAATTATTTTTAAAAAATTTTTTTCGAAATGGTAATCAGCTCACACATTAAACTCCGAAAATTTTGCTAAAGCCAAAAATTACTGTTTAAAAAAGGGGTTAATTTTATTCTCGAGCAGTTGGTAAGTCTGTTAAAAAATATTGCGTCACTCATAGGAAGTTTTAATGAATTTATGTGCAGCGTTTCCCTCCTCTCTCCCCCACAAAAAAGAAGGGGTCCCAACTAACGTACAGATAAAAGAAAGGAATAGTTTTACTTCGTAAATGTTCTTCGTTACTCTTTGTTAAAAAATAAGCCCATTAGCTTTCATAAATGACAATGATCTATTATCTATGTAAGCTTAAAAATCGAAAATGCAGTCAACAGTGAACATATGTGTAAAATGTGGTCTAAATTATGAATTATAATTTTATTTATATTAATTATATCAATAATCAGATCATTTTTCGAAAAAAATATAAATAGTAACACGTATAACTAAAAAAACATTTAAAATAAACTTTTTGCAAAACCTTAAACAAATTAAATTCCCTTTCACAAAATATAAATTTGCACATAATTAAAAAAAATAGTTTTAAGCTGAATGTTTTAAAAGTGATGTATACGTATGTGACAAACAAGATGTCCCAAAACACAGAAACAACAAGAAGAAGAAATCAAAGAGATCCCTTTCAATGTGAGGTTTTAACAATTTTTACGTATCAACTAATAAACATATAGAAAAAAAATTAAAGTATTACTCGATTTCCTTAAGTGGATTTTCATAAGCAGTGGGTTTGTTTTCCAACATGTTTTATTAAAAATAAACTATGCATTACAGTTCCTTGTTTTTTGTTAAAGTTTGATTTTTCCAATTAATATGTAACTTAACTTGCAATTCATCCGATGTCAAGATACCATTCTAAGACCCGATGGTCTCTTTACAGCGATTTTCTAAAAATTTTGTCTCAAAATTAAAAAAAAAAAAAGATTCGCTAGGTTTTTATCCGTCTGAATATTTTTGCAACCGAGTATCAAAAGGAAGTGATTAATTTAAGCGGTTTTGCTTCTTGCGTGAAACTTCACTAAGCACATTGGATCACATTTTTAAAGTCCCGCAATTTACAATTCCAGGTCACTTTGAGAAACCGCTTATAAAACAAATTCTTCCATTACAGTTGATTTAAATATTCCACCTCTTATACATCCGTGGCGGCTTGTCAGATGAAACAGAAGTGAAACTTTTGCTTTTTCTAAAATTACCTGAAGTCTTATGATTTTCTTTTCTATTTCATTTCTAAACTAATTTTTTGATTTTGTGTAGTATTAACCAAACCCTCATTCGTTAAACTCCTATCTAAAACTAGGATTTTTATTTTGTGTGTATGTGGTGACTCCGAACTTTTTAATCTTCTTCACCTGCACGCTTCTGTTCTGTACGCGCAGAGTCCCTTAGTTCAGAAGTACTGTACATACGTACAGTCGTTTCTTGTAGCATGCATGGCCAATGCAAAAGTGGATGGTATTGGGTTGGCCAGAAAGTCATTGCATCTTTTCGTATTTCAGTATTTAGCCTGGTCTAAACTACTGAAGCTATTAATGCGATATTTGACACGTACGTGAATTCTTTAACATAGGTGATATAGATTAGACAGCATTTGGAAATTAGTAACCAATGGAGAGTAGGGGGCTAGAACCTTTTTTTAACGTACTCGTAAGATTAAAAAAAAAGTCCATCCATAAAATTCTTGCAGTAAAATTTAGAATACCTTAAAATCAATTTCAAATAGGGTAGACGTGAAAAAGGGAGAAGAGTGGCCATTTCTCATAAAAGTAAAAATACAATGAAAATACTCTAAAATGTAACAAGTGTGAATCCTATATTCAGGCACAGCTAGTTTATAGTTACAAACTTGTTTGTTAAAATGCTATTTGTTTGAATTTTCGGTAAAGAAAATGCAATCACTTTTCAGCGAACTCAGTATATGTTAAAACATCTTCGTATAAAGTTTTCGGTGATTAATTTTAATTTCCTTCTTATTTACTATCTTTACTATCTTGGTATGAGTAGGATAAAATATAAAATTCTCGTATGTCTTGAAAAATATTCAGGTCAAGCAGAATTTTTAAGAATAGTCACGATTTACTAAATTAAATATTTTATTTGACAAATATGGATAACAAAACATATTCCCAAAATTGAAAGAAAACCCCTCGAAAAATAGAAAATATATATATATATATGTTTGGAGCAGGGGCGTAGCCAAGGGGGGGGGTTAGGGGGGTCATACCCTCCCCCCCATGAGGAATTTTTTGCCATACAAAATGTACATTCTTCACTACATTATCACAGACACGTATACATATATATATGAGTTGTAGTAGTCGTAACCCACCCCATGAAAAATTTCTGGCTACGCCCCTGGTTTGGAGGCATTAAAACGCAAAGCTTTTTATTGAAAAATCTTATGCTACATTTTAAAAGTATTCTTCATAATTTTTTATAGCTCTCTTTTAAATTAACTTTTCTGTTGGAGAAAAAAAGTATAAAATATTAAATATTTGGAGGTTTTAAAAAACTGTGATTTTTACAAAACAAATTAAAGAAATATTCATCTTTTTTAAAGATTTTTAAGTAAGATTTATCAGTAATTTAGATTAAGTGAATCGAATCTTAAAACATAAAATTAAACAATATCAATATGGAAAAAACACTCAAAATACTGATGTTAAACGTTAAAATAAATAAAAACTTTGTGAAAATACACACATATAAGTAAAATTCTATCTGTGTTTTTTCACAAACTTTTTTTTATTTTAATATGCAATTTATATGAGACTAATTATTTACAATAGTTTAAACAGAAAGAAACACGAGAATAGGAGATTCTCTTACTTTCGGCAATCTAATTAATGTTTTAAATTTGACGTATTTTCTCACTAGCCTTATTATTAAGAAAGAAATGCAATGTTAACATTTGCACCTTTTTTAAGTTTGCAGGGGGGAGCCACGTACTTTAGGGACGCCCCTGGTTGTAACTTCTTAGAAAGTGAAACCCTTAAAGGAAAGTTTCGGACAGGATGGATATTTGGCAATCAGGATTTACTTTATTTTTAACATTCCAAAAAAAGGGAACCTTTTGTAATTAAACCGTGGAAAATTATGCGTTTGTTGAAAGACTGGGACATTGAACTAAAGTGACGTAAGAAAATACAGGAATAAAAAATACTAAAAGACGCGATTTAACTTTGCATTCATAATATGCAGTTATAAAAGGAAATGTTTCTTAGCTGTCCTGGGCAACTGCCTAGTTCAGTTACCCATCTCCTAAGTACCACACAAATCATTGGAGTATAGCAGTATGTTTTTATTAGATTGATACAGCACTTCAGCATAGCAGTGCATCAAAATGGAATTTACTTGAGAAGTGAAATAATGTAATTAATGTTTTGTTAATTTAGGGGTTTTTAATTGGAGACTACTATACTTTTGATTAGAAGACTATGTTTTTTAAAAAAAAGTAAATTACTAAATACATTTTTTTGGTATGTGTGTGTGTGGGGGGGGGGGATCTTGAAAGTTTTAAAAAATGCAGCTCTTATTCATTCTCGTACACTTTGAAATTAAATTTAGAATTTAAAAACTTTTAAGTAGGAAATTGAACGTAAAGAATAATGATGCATATCTCTATTCATTCATCATGCTTTACGTATAAATAAAACATTCTAAGAATACACATATTTTTTAAAATATTTTTTCTCAAAATGAAATCGCTTCATCGGCGTAAAATTTCTAAACGATGTGTTTTCATAAAAAAAAAAAGGCGCATACATACTAAGAATTCTCAGATAACATGACATACAGGTTACTTATTTCTTTGAAAAAATAATATGCATATCATTAATTGCGATGAGTTGGATAAAATAAGTTTTGTATTGATCAAGTGTTATCTTTTTTTAAACGACTATGTCATTTTATCTCTCATCCCCTTTTATTGAAAACTGTCCGAAAAATGTGTCCCAAAAAAGCGACATAAAAATGTGACATAATTTTGCATATATTTAAATACTATTAGTTCACAACAGCTTTAATCTATTGTTACAATATTTCGTAAGCTGTAGAATATGCATCACGTGTATTTTTTACATATATTTAAATACTATTAGTTCACAATAGCTTTAATCTATTGTTACAATATTTCGTAAGCTGTAGAATATGCATCACATGTATTTTTCTATAAATAGGTTACAATCATAAAAATTTAACATAGGGTTACCAGGCGAAATACATGAAAGATGAGGGATAAAATGACATAGTCAATTAATATCGTTTTAATATGGCAATTATGAAACTAAAAAATTAGGGAAGTTCAGGGGGGGGGTGTCTCCCCCTGACGAGGCTCGAACAGCCGAGTTTTTTTTTAACATGAATGCATTTATTCTATTAACTACAACAACTGAAGTTCGACAGCTCTAAGAATATTCGCCTTTTTTTACTAATTCTCTTTCGGGAAAAAAATTTCCGTCTTCTGAAAAATATTAATAAGTTACTCACTGCGATTTGTTCTTTAAAATTTTTGCTCTCTTTTTTCCTATTGTTCAGTCTACTGGACGATCTCCCACCACCATTCCGAGGTAACCCAGTGGTTGTGGCACCCCCTGACACATTCATAATTTCCTTTTTCTTTCTATCTTGCCAGTGCTCTTAACCACAACAAACTGAAAAATACGCGGCCATGTGAAAGGAGTAAAACGTGGTCTACGGAGAAGTCGCCAAGCCAGGGGTTACCACAAATTCGCCAAAAGAGATAAAAGTTGCTGAAAACTTTTGTGGAGGGGAGCGATCATTTATTTATTTATTATGTGTTGGATCCCGCCAATGGATTTTCGCTTCTGCCCGTGACTGAAATTTCTAGTCATAAATATGTGACAGAGAGAGAGAGTGAGAAAATAAAGATATATTTTAGTGCGTTTTTTTTAAAGTGGGTTTTCGTAACTTGGCGAGCAGATTTTAAAAAGAGGCTTCAGAATTTTTAAAAGAAAGTTTCGCAAACAGAGAACTTGAAACTGTTTCATACTTAATTCTCGGAAAGAAAGTGATATGATAGTAAAAAAAATATCATAATGTCTATTTTTGCAGTTTTACGGCTTGCAAATTTTTTTCAGGTGGTGCAGTCATTCCTGCATTTAATTCTACTGTACTTTTATTATTAAGTAGTGTTTCTCATATTAAGCATATTGTATCTAAACTATTATACAATCGGGAAGAAGTTCTTTTTCAATTTGTTTTAATTTTTAAAACTATAACAACCTTTCAACTGTTTCGCATTTTAAGATTAAATTAAAAACACAATTTCGGAACTTTTTAAAATCTTCTCATTACATTAAGAATGTTAAAATAAAGTTCGATAAATTAAAGTTCGAAACAGCTTTAAAATCCTGATTAATTTTCAAAATTAATTTTGCTTAATTTTTTAAATTTACATTTCTTAAGGTAAGTTAATTTAAGATCTTTTACGCTCTTAATTTAATTAAATGTCTTTTAATAGTCATACGCTTTTTTATGTGATTTTCTTTATTAAATAGTTTTAAAACATAAAAGTAAAAAAAAAAAAAAGAAAGAAAGAAAGAAAGAAAACAAAACCGATATTCAGGTGAAGCTACTTTACTTTTGATAAAAGAATCTCCTTGTGAAGAATTTATAAGGTTCTGTAACAAATAAATAAATAAGTAAAATGAAAGAATTTTAAAGCTATGAAAATATACTCGTGAATTTTTTACTAGAATTACGGAAGGTTACCAGTCCAACCACCGTATACATGCAGCGTACGTGCTCGTTAATCCGTGGTTCTGAAAGTATACTCGGCATTTGGTAGCAATATTCAACTGTCACCACCTTCTAATGAGGATATAAATTATGAAGACAATCTCCGGGAAGGGTGAATGTAACTCTGAACGGCACGCTCGTTAACATGACCTATCTTCTCCTGGCAAACGGACAGTCAGCACACGAAACATTCGACGGTGACGTCCCTCTCCTGGAACGTAAAGTTAAAGATACGGCTTTTGCTTTCCAATTTTTCATATTAATTGTGAGTTACTGTGTCATTAAAAAAGTAGTTGATTTGGAATCATTCATAGATTTTGTTTTCATAAAAATATTTTGCTTGAAATCTTTCAAATATAAATTTAGTTTCATTCAGATCGGAAATTTTGAAAATATGAGCTAACATAGATTTCTTTAAGGGATCACAGTATTAGATTCTACCATTCCCTTTTAGTAGTCCCAGTTTTAATATTGTATCTGTTTCGTTGATATATCTCCTAAATGCTAACTAGTTCAGTTTTCACTGTAGAGCAATGGGTTTGATAGTTAGACTAAACGATGCTTAAGAAACCGATTGAGTAAATACAAAAAAGGCGGCTTCTACTGAAAATTGCAAAATTAAGTTTAAAAAAAAATCTGTGAATGGTCCCTTAAAAAATCAGTAATGACAAGCAAGGTGTTCCAAAAAGGGATAACACGCTTCAATTCTAAGTAATAAAGAGATAAGTGGGCAATGTAAATTGTAAAAAGTTCAAAATATGGTAGGGGAAAGGTTTGTAAAGATAGACTCAACTCCGCGTGGTGCAACCCGGGAAACGCAAAATAGTCTATCATTTCTGCAACTTCGTGCACATCTGGTTCACAGTATTTGCAGCCCTAATATTCCCGCTGAAGCTTTACACCCATAAAGGCGGTTGTTGACCACCTTCTGGAGTGACTGGCGCTTCATGCCTCCTCTATTACCTTCCGTTATTAGGAAGCTAAAGACCGTTTTGTCTGCTATTAGTTAATGTTGTGCTTTTGTTTATGTGCAGTTTGTGTACTTTGTTGCCCAAGGATAATGTCTCCTGTGCTGGCTGCATTGGAAAAAAAAAAAAGGGGTAGGGCAAAAGATTACGTTAAGAAAAAAATCCCCGTGTTAGTATTCAAAAACTGTCATTTTTTAAATTTGCATATGACCCCCCGTACAAAATAAATAAATAAAAATAAAAATAAATAAAATAAACAAAATCCCAGTTAGTAAAATGTGCCCCATACACCCACAAGGTGATACACAGACGAAGGATTTCGAATGAGATATTTAGAGGAAGTGTACCTGTGTTCAACATAAGGATCACAACCACAAAATACTGAGCTGAAGAATAACTGAAGAAATATCTTGTTCATTGTAGCAATATTTGGCACATAAATATTTTATCGCAGTAGAAACTATATAGCAGCATAAAAATATCAAAATAGGCGAATGTTTAGTTAATGTAAGGGTAAATTAAAACTGGTCAAATCATGATCCATCATATCTCAGGAAATTTCAATCTAATGAGTGTGGCCACCGTGCACTGTTATCCAAGCTTCACAACGAGTCGTCATACTGTTTATGAGGGCGTCGAGAAAATCTTGTGGACTGATGTCTTGTGGACTGATGTCTTGCGGACTGATATCAAAAGACTATACGTAAGCCAGTTCATGCAGCGAATATTCCCTTCTTGAAGAAGATCATGATTAATGTGAGCTCTGTGTCGCTTCACATGATTATCCGTAAAAAGGATATCCGTGACATCACCCTGGGAAAACCCTACATATCTTTTGAGGATCTCACCCTCAAAGCACTGTGTGGTGACACAATTCAAATAAAAGTCATGCAGTAGCGCGACTGCTCAACAGGATGTCGCGTCCGCCAAGGATTTTTCTGCCACCAAAATCAGTCGATGCGTTGGAGGAATGATAAGAGCTCCCCGCTGTCTCTGTGTGCAGAATCTCGACTCACGCTTGGTGTGCCCAAGAATGGTTTGTTCGGCTTCACGACATACGTGTTCTTTTGCGGCTTGCTCTCAATAGGCCCGTTTACATGTGAAAATGGAAAATCCCGGGTTAAAGCGGAGTACAGGGAAAAACTCGCAATGCATCATGGGAAAGCGGGGTTGACTCTGCATTAACCCTCCTTTCGACCAAGAATCTTTCTACCCCGCATTTTTTTCCCTAAGTAGGGGAAGCGGGGTAGAAAGCAGTGTAAGTCCCGGGATTTACTCCGCATTTTTGCACATGTAAACGGACCCAATGGGAGACACACTGATGAAAACCGGGTATAAAGATCCTTCTCTCAAAAATGTCTGTATACTCTTTGCATAAAAATTCTTTTTACAGACGCAGTAGCCAGGCCACTAGAAAATTCTGCTGTCGTTGTCTGCTCATGTGTCTCTGCACTTCATGCCAATTGACAAACCTTGCAGTTGCCACCGCTCTTGGGTGGCTTTGACTGGACTTCCTGGTGATAATACCACTTGTTTTGAATTGATTCCACAACTTGGATTCCACTTTCGAAGACACATGTAATCATCATGTCACTTCTCCTTGTGACTTCCCTACATCATGCCTACCAACGATTCACGATGTCGCTGTATCATCCACCCAATCACGAGCAGGCCCTGACTACCGCACAGGCCAACTAGGCCATGGCCTAGGGCTCCCAAGTTTTAGGAGGCCGAAAAAAATTTAAAGAAATAAGTTTTGCTAAATTTTTAACAGTAATGAAAATAGAATATAGAGATGCACTTTGACAACACATACCGCTGAGCAAAAGGATTTGTTTACACTATATTCAGTGATAAAACAAATGTCGTGTAAAAATCTCGAGAATGCCACCATGGAGTATTCGTTGAGGTGACGTCATTTGATTCTGACGCATAACTTCTACATTAAACGCTAAAAATTTCTGAACTTTAAGTTAAAATGTTTTGTACAGGAGAGAGTTTGAAGCTGAAGCACCTCCCCCGCGTTATATAAGAAATTGCGAAGAAATACTGGTATCTTATGATTATAAGTGGTATTACCAACAAGAAATGACCGCACAGGGGCCCCGCAAAAGTGTTAGGCCTAGGGCCTCCAAATGCTTTAATCGGACTCTGATCATGAGAACTCATTCTCACTTCAAACAGCCAAAGCATGTGGGTTTTGAGGCAATAGTCAAAGTAATGCAGACATAAACAGATTCTTACACAGCTAAGCTGAACGTGGTACTACAAAACTAACGCTAAACGCCATTTATTCCGAACTGGAGTATATCACTGCGTTATCCGTTCTTCAAAATATCTAAAATACAAATTTTATGAATTTTACTATGGTGAGTTTCGAATTATTTTGAAAACGCGCGTGTGACTTCAATTGTGGACACAGCGTATACCGCTCTTTATCAACAATATACCACCAACTAGCATCAATGCAGAAGAGCATTTTCAACAACAGGTAGTTTGCGCACAAAAATACGTTCCAGGCTGAATGGCAGTTCAATAGATGCCTTTTCATTTTTACGATCATATTTTAAAAATATAGAGTAATGAAACAGTTTTTTTTCTTTCTTTTAATAAATGTTCTATAATAATATACACAATAAGATTGATTTCTATGCGATATTTACTACTAATGATGATTTAATTTTACGCATTTTGTCCCTTTATTGTATTTTAATATAATGTGGTTTTTTTATACTATACATTTTCCCCAATGTTATGAATAATTATTTTATTGCTCTTATTAATATCGGTGATCCGGTACAACCTTTAAAAATGGCGAAAACCGGTAGGTTCAGTTTTGCACTATACTATACTGAGTTTACATATATAGTATACATAGTTATAAATTGTGTGTTTATGTATTTTAATTGGATAGAAATACTGAGCTGTGTTTTCTACATGAACTTTGTTTTGAGCAAAGCATACACAGCTTCGACTGAACTGATTGACTGAACACAAATGCTGGCAAACATACTGACATTAATATTGATGTTATACAGGCTTCAGAAACTTTGATAGTATATATTGACAAAAGTTTTATTGAAAAGTTACTTTGATCGTGTAATGTGCCAATAAAATGTGCTTCAACAGTCTCAAAAATCAGTATTTCCGAAATTTCTCTCTTATGGAATGCGAAAATAGGAAAAATATATTTCACACAGCTAAAAATATAAAACAAATAAAAATAAGTATTTTACCGATTAAATATAGTGTTATACAAATACAATTTTTAGTTAGAGTTAATTTTGCTGATACTTAAATTTTCCTTTTTATCGCGGACCATTGGTTGGGAAACATCTTCATAAATTATGTGAACTGCATGAAATTGGTAACTGTATATGCTACATGTGTGTTCTTAAAGTTTAATTGGATCATATTTTTGGACTCCTTTGAGTACAGAAATATAGGCTGTGAACATTGAGGAACTAACCAACGCAAGAACTCAGCTTCAAAAGTTTTTATTAGCAGTTATACTACATCAATATATGATGATCGATTCGTAATGAAGTATTTGCATAAATTCTTTAAACAGTTTTTAAAGTTTGTTTCGTAACAATGAGTAATTGTTTAAAGCATGAAATGTGAAGCAAACAAACAGTTGCAGTTAAATTATGCAAGAGTTTGCAAATGTGTAAGCAGTTACATTGAATTCTTCCTTTTTTTAATCACGACTTCTATAAGAGAATTTTTTTTTTCAGGTTCATTACTCAGATGGTATGTGGGTCGAACTCAAGAGAAAGGTTGATTTGTGACAATTATTGTTTGGTAATTGAGTTTATTTTTGTTTTTTTTAAGCTTTTGTTTTTCTCAACTTAGATAATTTAAAACAAATGGTCTTTTTTAGTTACTAATCGCTAGTGTCGTACAACGTAGTGCAGCGGTTCTCAACCTTTTAACGTCGCCCCCTCCCCCCCAACAAAGGTTAACTTACGGTGGCGCTCCCCTCACTCACAATTTTCAGCATACTGTTACGATGGGCCATATTTAAACATGAAATAAATGGGTAAAATAATTTATTCCTTAGTTTGGCTGTGATATAAGGTATGAAATAATTGGATTCATTGTTATAAAGACCCATCGGTAATTTATTTTAACTCATAAAAGGTATTTAAAACTTTTCTAAATACGTGTAGAATAAAATTTTACATTGCGTTGTGTGATTTCTGAGGAAAGAAATAAATGGATTTAAAAATTAATTATAACAAACATTTATTAAATATAAAAATCTTATTTACATTTACAAAAAAATATTTAAACTGATCTCAAAAATGGCTTAATTTAGAACAATTAAATTATTATTGTTTACCAAAACACATTCTAACTACTTTAGCAATCATAAACAATATTATTAATTATTAAAAATAAGTCACTCAATATGGAAAGGATGGCAATTGGAATTTACCTGTAATCCGGTGCAGAGCAGTGATGATCATGTTTAGTTTTTTTTTTTTTCTAAACACACTTATTTATATAAATATCCACTAATAATGATCACATATGTAAAATTCTGAACATTCTTAAGAAACTCTGAAAAATCTAAAAAAAAATCTCTGAAAATCTAATAAAATCTACGGAAATCTGCAAAAATCTGCTGAAATCTGCCTTCTCTGGCTGTGCAGTCCAGTTTTGCTCAAATCTTCGTCCCCCATTTTCTTCCCTAAACTCATAAATAATTAGTTTAGCCACTCTGTGGCTAATTCTCCTAAACCGACCAGTTACTAACTATTTTGCCCAAAATTTACCTCTCTCTAACTTGCCATTGGTTATTTCTCAATTCTCACACTTTCTCATCGGATTTCTACAGCCTTATCGTCAACACCTCCATGTTTTTCTTAAATTTTATTTTCAATTTTTCTCCCCTTGATGTTTATTATATTTTTTTCCTTTTCTGAAGCTTAGCCTACGAATTCTCACCGACCAACATCAAAAGCTTCCCGCAAATTGACCGCTACGTCCTGACCACAAAGGTCAGGCATTCAATGGTTCCCTCTTCTGTTGCGGTTGCTCTCTTTGTAAAACTGCAAGGCGTCCCGCGATACACAAAAACGATTTCTAGCTAGCGAACATTCGTTTTTCCCACTCTTTTCAAAGAACGCCAAAAGATGAAATTTATATGTTCGACTTTCACCAAGATTTCTTTTAACTCTTCCGAGCGCAACGCTTAAAATTATTAATAAATTTCCTGTCCTGACATTTAGCTGAAGTACACTTATCTATGATATCAATGACTTTTGCACGTGCATGAATTCCATTCCTTCCAACATTATCCCTTATTCTGTTCAATTCCGTATATTTTTGAGACTTGCTTTTATTAAACTCCTGACGCAACTTTTGTGCTAAATTCTTTTGAGAATACCGCATGTTTTTAGTCGACCTTCAGGTGGTCACTAATGAACGGTTTTTAACACCTGCAGATTTTTCTGGAATCACACTTTCTTAAAAAAGGCTTTTTATCTGCATTGGGGCTGTATACAAATTTCTGCACATTACCTACAGGCTCAACCTAACAATACACTCAGTTTTTTAATCTTTAACAAAAAACATTTAGTCGTATTTTCTACAAAATGTTATCAGTAAAGTTCGAATAAACATTTTAAGTGAAAGTGGATATATTTTTGAGTAAAAATGAGAATAAATAAGATGATTTTTGAAAAAAACATCCATCACTACTTGCTCTTTGGTTTTTCTCGCCCCCCCCCCCCCACTTGCAAAAGTTCTGCGCCCTACAGGTTGAGAAACGCTGACGCACTGTAATTTTCATTTCCACAGTAAATTTTCTGATGATGGATATCGTTCTATTACAGCTATATTTCTTCAATTTTTGAAGCATTTACACCAAGAAATGCGCTTTGTTTACTCAAGAGACTATAAGACTCAATCAACATAATTAGTTTTTATCACTAAACAATAACATACATGCATTTCAAAATTTAGAATTTGTTGACTTAACTAGCTTCAGTCTCAGTATCTTTCCTATTTTATTTATTTGATTTCATTAAAGCATTCAGTTTAACAAGACATCTAGTTTTACGTCATCAATAATGAGAAGTACAGGAAAAGCATCTAACAAATAGCACAAGTATCTGATTCAACTAAACATATTTTTTGGCATTTTTTGGCGATGGTGAATTATTTGGATAAAACACAAGAAATTAAAAATTCTTTTAATGTAAAAACGGAACCTTTTATAACGTAATAAACATAAAGAAACGTTCTTTTCCATCTAGAAAAGTTTTGTTGGCATTTTGTGGCAAGGCTGTCATCAGAAATTAGTTCGCTAAATGGAAATTAGACTCCCAGAATATAAATAAGTAAATAGCAGGTTATTTTTACGTTGTTTTCCCAACACTTTTATGACAGAATTTCGACGAAAAAATTTCGACATAAAATGGAGCTACGCTTCTTTATTAAGACGGAAAAACCTATTTTGCGGTATTCCCTAAGTTCGGATCATCAATTCTGCTTCCGCTTAAGATGACTCGAACGGAATTTTCTAGTGTATTACAGTAAATCCCTGTAATTTGTTTTCGGAAGTCCATCTAGGAAATATATTTTATTCTTTCACCACGTTTTTAGGCTTTAAACACACCGTATTCTCCAAGGAGACATAGCGGGGTTTATTTAACGCGGCCGGGAAATTTTAGGAATTTGGGGTTTCTTTAACACTTTTTATTGGGGCTGCTGGAAGAAGCGGAGAGGGTAGAATTAGAAAGGGGAAGGAAACTAACCATAACAAAGCTTAACACATTTTCTGATATGTTTTCAGTTCGCCTGTCTGCTGTTCGTCATTGCTCTAAACCATCGTAAATATATGCATCGTTTGCAGAGAAATTTATGTGCGCAATTACTCTGTATGTGGTATTTTATTGAAAATCATGCATATAACTAAAGATCTGATAATTTTATGAAACCACCAGCTATATTAACAAGCCACTAACAATAGCCTACAGATGATATCTGAATAATGCTATTTTAATATGTGAGTGAGCTGTAGAAAGAGCCTTTACTGGAATTAACGGGAGAAGGCGATTTCTCACGTGGAAGCTGAAAGAGGTGAGAGAGTATTCAAAATGTTTAGACTGATAGAAAATATGAACTGAGTTAGCCGCGCGTTGTAGCTGGCTGGCGTTGAAATTTTAATTTGTGTCGTGTAATTAAAAGAGTCTGCTGTTAATTCAAGAAATACCGCCTGATGTTCTGATAAAATTTGGAGATTTGCAAGCCGGACAGTTATGGATATGTGTTTTAGTTTATTAATCTCTAGATAAGGAATCAAAAAGCACTGCTTGGGAATCAACATGTATCATGAAGAATTATTTCAAAAGAGAATACAAAATAATTTCATTGTATAAGAGTTTTTAATAATCATTTTTAATTCATTTCAAGAACAGTAAAATTAATTAATGTGTTACTGAGGATTGAGACAGTTAATTGAAATTGTTATTTCAACTATTACCAAAGAAAGAATTGCACTTTACAGATTTTTCAGTTAAATTCATTGTACTTTGCAACCTCTGACTGTTGTTTCACAGGGAAAAAAACTATTTATCTTGGATTAAAGTCTAAAGGTAGTGTTTAATGAAATACCATTGTGTATTATATTATTTAACCTGTTCTTTTCCTTCGTTGGAGAGCCGCTCCCCCCCCCCACCCCCATGCCCCGCTTCTGTGATCCCGATCGCATGTCCAGCGGAGCAGCCTTTGCCAGGAATAGTTATCGGTTACACAATAATGTATACTCTAATAAAATGAATGAAATTGTGCAGAATCTTTTATAGTCAATGTTTTTCATCCCGATTTATCTTTATAAGAAATATCTTAAACAGAGATTACAATACGAGCTGTAGTATTATTTAATCTGTCGTTTAAAGAAATAAGTGTAATTTCAAAAAAAAAAAAATCAGATTAAATGTTTGTATATCTAATTTCCTTACGTCCATGAAAGCTCTTCTGGGAAAGCGAGCTGTAAATTTCTACATTAAGTATCGGAATTCAATGTTTTCACAGCATTTCCGTTTATCGTTTCTGTGAATGACTACGATTTGACCTGGTTCGGATTGCCAGTGAGAAATTGCTCTTTTAAATAGTGCTAACATTTTAATCATTACAAACTTTTTCCCGGTTTGCTTCACTAGTTTCGAAATGAAAGTTAATTGATCATTATTAACTTCCAGACACAATAAATGATTCGACTTTAGCTGCGAATTTCATATTTCCATTGCCTTTTCTTTAAATAATTCCAAATGCTGTCAATTGAAAAAGGACATTTTTATAATTATTCTTTTCCGAACAATTGAATGAACTCATTTTTAATGTCAAAATGTGAGAATTTATTATTATTATTATTATCATTTCTTCTGTTTTGACCCTATTGTAAAATAATGTATTAAAAGTGAGCTGACTAAACATAGCTAAGCAGTAAACTTCAAAGTATTAATTATCAGTTGAAATAGAAAGGCATATTAATCATATCTAGTATTATTCATGAAAACGACACAATATTGTGTAGGTGGAAGCTGCTACTACCTTCCACAAGTAAGTAGAAAAGACTGTATGCACGTGTGTGTACATGCTTGAGGAATTTGAGTATTAAAAATGCTTAAATATAAATAAGTGAAGTTCAATAAATAATGGAAATAAAAGTGTACCTTTTTACGGCTTTTATAGATTGGCATGCAGAAAAACTAAATTCATGAACATGCTTTGAGAGCGGTAAAAAAAAGTATGAAAGGGAAACAATAAGAATAAAGAGGCAGAATTAAAAAGAATTTTTATAACGGCATAAAGTTAACTCTAATTACACATCTCTGGTGAGAAAAAAATCTATAACTGATACCATTTCCGCGTATTCTTATGTAAAATGACCTCCTGAATACGAATATGACATCCGTTTTCCTCAATCACCCATCCACCGTTTTCTGAAAACGTGTTCCTCATTTTTTTTCACTTTTTGGTAAATTCATGGCCATGAATTTGATTTTGAGGGTCCAGGAAAGGATTATTTTAACCATTAAATATCTTCTTAAGGGCCATATAAGTAAAAGGTGCATTTAGGCAAAGAAGGAGGGAGGTTTGTGGAATTTTCCCCTTAAATTAAAAAAGAAATTTTAAAATGATCGGATATTTTAATTTATTTTCTAGAGCTTCCAGCTTCCCTCCACTTTCCTCACAAACACCCCGAATCATAAAAAGTGATATAGTTTTGCCTAAAAGCGGGTATGGGAGACCAGATACTCAATCCGATGCAAATAAGTTTGAAAGATACACTGCATACGGCAGTCTCGTTGAATAATTCCCAACCTTCGTGCTTTAGGCAAAGTAAAAATCTTCTGTTTTGACAAATTTCAAAGTTTATTTGCAAGTCAATATTATTTTAAAATGTTTTTTTAAAATACTATTAGGTATTCCACCAATGCTGCATCGTTAAGAAGTTTTCTAATCTAAAGATCCACGAATGTCCTCACTAAAACTGTATATTACATTTTTATTGTTAAGTTTAAGGTTGAAATAATCCTTCCGCCAAAATGAAGTTTAAAATGTATCAAAATAAGATACTCATTGTACAAAACATGAATCGTGGGTTCTCTTAAAAGCAACAACGCTGAACAGTGAGTCTTCCAAATTTTCTTGCAAGGAGTTTGGAGACAGGTCCTCCTCATCCACTTTTAACCAAAATTGTAGCAACATATTTTATTATCAGGGGTTTTTGGGTGAGAAACAGGGATTGAGTTTCGAAGCTGGAATATGTAGAAAATGAAAAAATCCAGAATCATGTTTATTGATATATTTTTTTAATTTAAGTGGGCAAATCCCCTCAAATCTCCCCTCCCCCGTTCTTGCCATAAATGTTCCTATTTTGAACGTTTAACCGATAAAGCCCCTCATAAAGACATTTAACGGTTAAAATATTCCCGACCCTCCAAATCATTTTCATGGACATGAAATTACCGAAAATTGAAAAATGGGGGGTGGTGTCTGTTGAAAACGATGGGTGATGGAGCAAAATGGAGTTCATATTTGGACTCAGGAGGAAATTTTACATGAAAATCAGCTAAAGAAGTATCAGTTATAGAAAAAACGTTTTTTTAATAGCTGTTTCTATTTTCAATGGGCGGGCACTTGCTCATCAAGTATTTTGCCACTAATACGGCCCGAATTGCTGGCCATTTTATTATGGGAGCATCCAGTGGGCATTTTGTTACCCCCCTATGAAGGGACAGACACGTTAACATCCATGCCCAAGCCAGGATTCAAACCCGAGGCGTGATAGAGTAGTTCTTAAGCCACTACACAACCCGAGCTTCATTTTTAAAAGCTGTGTTATCGAAGAAATGTTAATTTGAAAAATAAATAACCCGGCTGTTCGAGCGTCGTCAGGGGGAAACCCCTAATTTTTTAGTTTCATTATTGCTATATTAAAACGATATTAATTGACTATGCCATTTTATCTCTCATCTTTCGTGTATTTCGCCGGGTAACCCTATTTTGAATTTTTTATGATTGTAACCAATTTATAGAAAAATACATGTGATGCATATTCTACAGCTTACGAAATATTGTAACAATAGATTAAAGCTGTTGTGAACTAATAGTATTTAAATATATGTAAAAAATACATGTGATGCATATATTCTACAGCTTACTAAATATTGTAACAATAGATTAGAGCTATTGTGAACTAATAGTATTTAAATATATGTAAAATTATGTCGCATTTTTTGTCGCATTTTTGGGACACATTTTTAGGACAATTTTCAATAATGGGGTGAGAGATAAAATGACATAGTCATTAATATAATGTAGTATATTTTTAATAATCATACTAATACGAGTTTTTTTTAACGAGTAATCTGAGTTTTTTTTAACGAGTAATTTTCTTTTCGAAATATTTTTTTCATCCATTAATTTTTTGCGATCTCATGGAATTCCAATGAAGCAAAAAGATAATTAATTAACTGCTACGATTCTTAATCCCAAAAATAAAAGGTCAAAAGTGTAAATACTCTGCTTTTAAAAGTATTCATTCAAAACATATTGCATATTGCAGCTATTTTTATTAGTATTTGTTCTGTTCTGCGAAAAAAAGCAAAGAAAATCTAAAGCGATAATTTTAGGAGATGCGAAATGTGTGAAGGCTACTCTTTAGCAGGAAGTACAGTTGAATATGATTGTAGCAGGGGCGTAGCCAGAAATTTTTCATGGGGGTGGGGTTACGACTACTACAACTCATATATATGTATACGTGTGTGTGATAATGTAGTGAGGAATGTACATTTTGTATGGCAAAAAATTCCTCATGGGGGGTTATGACCCCCCTAACCCCCCCTGGCTACGCCCCTGGATTGTAGGGATATATACACACATGCAATTCTTACTTTTATGTATCGGTTCATTTAAGAAAGATAAATGTTGAAATATTTGTAAACATTTATTATTAAATCAATGTAGTATTTGTATTGTTTTCTTGAAAATTCAACCAAACGTTAATCCATTTTAAAACTTGGCACTCAGATAATATCTTCATTTGTTTACTGATAAAATATATGAAATATGTAATGTAATAAAACTGTAATAGACACGCGCATGATGAAGGTGATAACGGTATACTTATGATAACGCAAAGAGTGAAAGAGGACAAGACAGAAACTGTTCTAGGAAACTCATAAATATTCATCAGACCCTTACAGCTTTCATGAATTTGTCAGACGAATATGTTATATACTTATGATGAAAGAGTTAATTTCTTAAGGGGATATATAATTATAATAAGCGAGTATAAAAATATTTACTCAACCAATGGCAATAACCACTGTAAGCAGATGATGAAAGAATATAATTCTTGTGAAGTATGTATTCACATAGAATTTCGTGCATCGCTAACTAACTAATAGTAGTAGAGTAACTAATAGAACTACAAAAGAAGAATTAATAACCAAGAAGGTTTCTTGGATATATATATTTGGTTCTCATAATTAATATTTACTTTGCTAAATGATGGTATGCTTTGAAATTGTGTTACGAAAGATTTATTAATTTATCTCTGTATGTGTTAAAAGATTGAAATAGTTAATAATGTTTAAAAAAAACAACTAACTTCTATTTTTTTTATTTTGTTTAGATTAATAAGTGAAAGCTTTTAATTTAAGCATCTTCAGGTAAGCACATCAAAAGGGGTGTTTTTGAAAAAGAAAAAATGTGAGGAATAACCACCAGCAAACGGATAGGGATGGTAGCAAGACGAGAAAGGGCTGTTTTGTCTTGTCACAGGTCTTTATATAATAATGAGAAATCAAACTGTCTTGTCTCCTAAAATCTCTAACAAAAACAAAAAAAAAAACCTATTTTAGCATAGCAACTAAACATCTCTCTTATTTTGCCTTGCCGAACATCTCTACAAACGATGCATTTGTATAAATAGCATAAAGGAAATGTTACTTTCTTAGTTACCTCTCTACGTTTTGCAATTACTGTCAGTAAAAATATTATGACTTAAGAAGAAAAAATTGTTTCATGAGAAAGGATTCTTTGTTTGTCCGGAAAAACAATTTCTAAATGGTATTTAGTTTATTTTTGCAGTACATTCGTAGAAAACTTCCATAAATTTGGACGACAAGACCGTACAATTTTGAATCAATTCTTATTTTTGAAAAGTCCTATCCTTGATTGAAACAGCGATTGAAGACACATAGAAGATTCAGTAATGCTAAGAAAGTTGCGTTAGTTGAAAAGCAGTGCATGTCTGGGATTCAAAACTATCAAAACACATAAAAGTGATTTTTCTCACACATTTGATATTTCAATGCTCAGTAAAATAAGCTAACACAAATTGGTAAAAATATTGAAAAATTTTCTCACATTAGTATTTATCTATCTCTCTATATAAGGGACGATGTACTGACTGACTGGTTGACCGAATGACTGACTCATCACCGCCCTGCAACATTTGGGATACAGCCATAAAATTTTAGGAGGTTATTTCTACTTCAATTTTGCGTTGAAACGGTTTTTAAAAATTTGCACCCGAACGGGGGTAGCGCGCCAAAACGTTCTTTGAACATCCCCTTAGAAAAAAAAAGACAGTAGGAAGAAAAAAGAATAATAGCATCAAAATCAGAGTATTTTTAAGGTATAGTGTTTTATTTGTAACACATTCATGTATTTTTATTTTCCAAGTTTTAAGAACTTTAGAAACTATTTCAGTTTTCTTTTCATTGAAGCATTCAACGACTTAAGTGACAAGATTGCACACTGTTGCTATGGTAACTAAATGATAGTGTTAAAAATAGAAAATGAAACTTAATACTGTTTGGCATCATTTTTACACCATGCATTTAAAATTGCATTCCTAAATTAAATGCTAACAAGTATCTAACAAAAACAAAATATTGCACCAAAATTAAAATTGTTTGAACATAATTATGGCTCCACATAGAAAGAAATAGGTCATTTTCGAGAAAAAAATTGAGACAAGGAGATAATATATAATCAAAATATATTTAGTATTTATTTATTTTCCATTTGTATTTGTTGTTGTAACAATCCCCATGCCGAGCGCAGAACAAGTATTTCAGCAAGTTGTAGTACACTAGTTATTTTGAAAACACATTTAAAAAAAACAATAAGTTAATGGTAATTTGATAATAATAAACAAAGTTTTGGATAATACACAATAGTAACAAATTGGTGCATAACAGTGAAAATAATGATTCAGACTTGGAATTTCAAGCTTTACACAAAAACTTACTGTGCCGTGACCGATTGGCTATTAATTTAAAATAAAACTAAATCTTACAATGTACACATTTGTGCAGACACCGATAGAAATATCAATGGAAAGAAAAAACGAGTTCGAACAATTACGGATTAGCACGTGAACTTAACGTGCTTGAGCTGTTTCTGAATTCGAGCTTGGAGCGAAAATAAACATACACATGTAACAGTTACTTCACACTGTTTTTTCATTTTTTATCGGGAACATGCATGACGAGCATCGAATTGGTCTTTTGAACTTTCAAATTCGTAATTTTATAAAACAGAATTCGCATTTTGCGTGTATGTATTCGAAGCCATAGAAAAAACTTTTTTGCATTTAACATATTGCTCACATCACCACCAGCAAATGGCGGTAGAATGTTAGAAGAGTTTGGAGTTAAAAACTTTTATTCTTCGCTTGTAGAAAAACCAAAGCAAACTCAGTGAAAATGTCAAGCACAATTTCCAAAGAAAGAACTGTTAATATTTCAAGGATTTATTGAGAAGGAGTGGGGTCGATTAAATAAATGATGCTTTCTAAAATTCATTCGGAAATTAATGATTAGACATACGGCTTGGGACACACGGAATTGTATGGATTCCTGGTTCTACAAAAATTTGTCACAAGTTCCCGAAAGTCTTGATTTAGCCTTTCTGATTTTTATTTATTTTCCAAGCTTAAGAAAGGGCTTCCGGAATAAAATCTCCATTTAGAGGATGGTAACAAACCAGCCATCACCTGGCTTCATCTGGCTTCACAATCCAATCAAGGCTTCGATTCATTGATCAACCGGTAATTTAATAGTAATACTTCGGGGGGGGGCAGGTACATTTGTAAATGAAATTTACTCATTCTCATTGAAGAGTTATTTAAAGGACAAGTTTGCTCGGAGAAGAAACCTTTAAACTCTGCAAAGCCTTGCGACTTGCAAGCCAACGAAATGGGGTTTCTGAAATGGCTGGTGCTGGAGTCAATCTATCCAGTCAGTATATGTTCGTCCGAGTTTAGTTCCAGTTAGCTAGTGGAATCCGTGCAAGCAAGAGGTGCAAAGAGCTAATTGCGGAGAACAAAAATTGAAAAGCTGGCGTAATAAAGTACAGTGCCAGCAAAAAAAATAAAAGAAATAATTGAATTCAATGGGCTAGTAATAATGTTTGCAGTTAAATTCTGGTCCATAAGAAATTGTTTTCATGAAAGTGCGGGTGTGGATAATGATTTACAGTATTAGTTCTCGATGCTTAGAGGTTTTTTTGGCACATTCAGGATTTAAGAAATGCTCTAAATGTGGTTTGATATAGGTGTGCAAGACTACCAAGGTGGAGATGGGCAGTTCAATACATAAATTATGAATTTTAGAGGGCCTAGTTAAAAAAATAAAAATAAAATAGTGCATTTTAGCTTAACATTTTGTTTGTTACATATTTTGTGCATATTTTGTTACATATTTTGTATATTAGGTTATTTTGTTTCGTACATATTTTGTATATTAGGTTGAATAAACTTTTTCTTCTTCTAAAAAAAAAAAACAAAAAAAAAATCACTAGGCCCTCCCCAAAAAACCAATGAATTCGCCATATGTGTGCATCTATGTCAAGTCTTTTTTTATTTTTTCCGGATGTATGACTAATGCAAAATTAATTTATGAATGCTGACTTCAGATAATTTTACACGTCCACTTCAAGATGTTTTACTTTCTGTTTTACGGTTAGAGAGTGACATTTTTAACATTAATGTATTGGAAGGCGAAGTTTTACCAAAATTTTGCCTTTTGATAATAATCAGACGTAGGTGGGGAGTTCTAGGACGTTTAAAAATTGCCCGTAATTAAAGAATTTAAAAATACTATGAAATGTATTTAAATGTAAAAAAAAAGCAATTGGGGGGGGGGGAGGAGGTAACTCAAGGGTTTAGATAGAGTACACAATCCAGGATATGATTATCATTCTTAACCTCTGATTTTAATGAATATTTTGAACTTATTTTGGCTTGTTAATTATGACTGAACATCCTGATCATGTCACATTTATGCTGTTATAACATGAAGTTTCCTGATTACTTAAAAATGGCTATAAAAAGTTCCAAGAGTCTTCGGTCGCAAAGTTTTTTAAAATGAAAATATAAATGTACATTGAAACTCGATATGAAATAGTTATTTTACTAATATTTACGTGAATTCCTCCAATCTCTGATGCAAAAGAGATTGAAAAGAGTCTTGCAGCAATCTGCCTCATCTCAAGAAAACACAGCAGTTAATTTTCAAGATTGTATTTAAACGACAAGCAGTTAATTTCAAGAATCTGCCTCATCTCTAGACGACACAGCAGTCATAATTATTAATATCTTTTCCATTTTGTATCTTCTAAAATTTACATAGGACTGAACGACAACTTAAAATAGTAACACTCGAATAGTTTTAGAAACTTTGTTTTTAAGAGAGAGTGTCTTTATAAGTAAAGGTGATTTAAAAAAATATACGCGTAAATATGGTTAAATAATTTTAATTCAAGAACTACGTGGAACAATACATTCATATTATTACTCTACAGACAAGAAACTCGTTCACCAAAAGAAATGGTGAGTATTACGGACTATGTCAGTAAATTAGACTTTAGTATTTGCTCATGCCACGACTAGCCCCGACCTGTTTCGATGATTATTTCATCACTTGCTTTCTATAGATACTCCTTTTTCCAAAATTACATTTTCATAGCATAATGTAGAGCAGCAAATATTATTTCAAACACATATTTTCTAATTCTCAGAACTATATAAGACTTGTGCACTCAGATTTCATACACAAGTACACAACTGAACTGAGTGTTTTTAGAAATTACAGAAAATATTATTCTATCAAATATACTACAATTTTTTCTGACTTGTTAACTAGAGTTAAAACATGTTGAAACTGTGATCTGAAAATTATTTTAAAAATTGATTTTTCAATTTGTAATATTCTTGCATTAGAAGAAATTTGACTGATAAAAAAATGTTTTATGTTACTTTTTCTGGTATCAGGATAATGTTTATCCTTAACTGAAAAAATGCAAACAATCATTTAAAGCTCATTTAAATGAAACATTTTCCACCGCATCACTTTAAGTGCAGTTTTTATCATCGTGGAAAAAAATCAACACAAATAATGACATCATGTACGTGTACTTTTGTGCGTATTTAAAGGGATATAAAACAGGCAGATGTGAGCTCTGAAAACATGTTTTTGTACACAAAGAATCGTAGTTTTTTAGTTTTGTAAATAGATTGAATTCAAGGCTAGAACTGAAACTTAACTTTTCTTTTTCTTCTGTTTTGTTTGTTTCTTTCATTTTTTAAAGTTCTTAAATCTATTTAAAAACCTTAGCATTTTTTTTCTTGTTTCACAGTTTAAAAAAAGTTTTCGAATTCATATAGATAAAATAAGTAAATAAAAATACATATAAATCGCTTTTTATAGATCGATATATATGTGGCGTTTTGAAAAATCTATAATTGTTTATTTAGCATTCATACTATTTTTCTAGAACGTGTATACCAATATTAAATTTTTTGGAAGTAATAAATATGATATATTACTCTTTACGATAAAAATATTTTTTATTAAAATTATTAAGAAATATAGCATTTAAAAAGTATTATTTTATAAAACTATTTAAATGTGTGCTTTTCCATTTCATGTATTTATACCCCTTAAGCTAAGTAACTTACATGAATTTTGATATAATAACGAAATAGACTAGAAGTTCTGTTAAAGAGAAAAAATATAACTATTAATGTAAAATTTATAATGGTACTTTCTAGCTTTCTAATTAATGCTTTTTCAAAAAGCACATAATGAGAATGATTAAAATTGTTTAACGCAAATTGTTAATTTACATTTTTTTTATGTTTAACTGTGTATATTCAGTGAAAGTGAATTGAACATCAATCGAGATAAAATGTTCTTAATAGTATAAACCTCTTTTTAAGTGTGTTCTAAAAAATCCCTATTTAAAAGAAGTTTAATTCAAATTAACCGGAAATGATACATTTATAAAAACAGAAAATGCATCACAGTATAGCATTGTTTATTTTTTAACAAATTATGATACAACTGAACAAAAACAATTTTTTAACAAATTATGATACAACTGAACTGATTATACTGAACAAAATGATCACCTTTTCCAAAATTTAAAAGTAATCGCTTTCTTCAACTCTCCCAATTTGCACCGAAGAAATAACTCATTTGAGAAAGAAATTTCGAAACAATGTCAAAATTGCCTTTTATGCTTTTAAAATTAATGACTATCTAGATATTTTAACGGCAGTGTAAAATGAAAAAAAAAATTCTAATAAACATAATGTGAAGTAATCTTAGGTTAAAGAACTGTAAAATTGTTTCGTTGCTAATATGACATAATCTTAGAGCAGCAACTACTAATTTCATATGCTGATCCGAGACATTGCCGGAGGAACAAAAATTTAATCAACTTCTTCTGCGTTACATTACGCTTTTGAATTCACAAATCAAATTTAATGATTATGATGAAAATGCATTCTGTGCTGAAGAATTTTTACAGTCTTCTCTCTTCTAAATTAAAACGGTCCAATTATTATGCAGACAGAAATGCTCGAAAAATAAACTTGGCGTCATTAACCTTAACTAGATAGTTTATTTTATGAGATATTCATCAGAATACCATGTACAATAATCCACCTCACCCAATAAAAATGATAAAAATAAAATAAAAATAACGAAATAAAAGCGGAAAGAGGTTTGGGATTTTAATTGAATGCAGACAAAAGAAAGGTCTTTGCGTTTTAGGAAATCATCTATATTTAAATATAACCTTATCAGTATGCCAAGAAAAATGCAAGAAAAACCACATTTTTTTCTTCATTAATTTTTAAGGAATAATGCATGAATTACAACAAATGATAAATAGCCTTTCTCGTGTTATTATACAAAGGGGGATATTACACTTTAAGCCATCTCTTCTGAAATATTGAATACATTTCCATACTCTTTATTTCAAAGTATAATTTATTAAAAACCATACATAACTCGTTTTGAGTTTTCTTGATTAAAATTTTCTTCATTACAAATTATTAAATCATATTTCAAAAAATCAAACACAGAACCATACATAAATTTTTATTTTCATTAGAACTATTTACTTAAAATCTACGAAAATGAATTTTGGTTTTATTTAGAACACAGTTTTTATAAAAATATCAGCTAACATATTTGAAACAAGCCTTAAGAAACTGCATATTAAATTTTATTATTCCCGCATATTGTCATATTCAATTTTCTGATTGCGAAGCTAAATTTTGATTCGTTCCCTATTTGTTAACTCGTTCAAATTTCACCGCAGAGCAATAAAAATTCATCTACACTGCTCAAAACAATTAAAGGATATTGCGGTTTTAGGTGGATCTTGTGGCTGGGAAACTTTTTAGCTGATTGATACATGGTCGACAGACGTAGTAGGTTATATGAGAATAAATTACACATGTTTGGCAGAAAAAAATGCATTTTATTGCGCATTTGTGTAGAAAAGGAAAAAAACACAATTTGTGCATATGAGAAAAAAAGAATAAGAAAAGGTGTTTTCTTCAAAGGAAATCATTTTCAGTAGGGGGTATGGTTTCCACGGACGGCCAGCAACGTTGAACACCTTTGAGGCATGGAGTCAATGAGGCTATTAATCACGAGTTGGGGTATTCTGTCCCACTCTTCCAGAAGAGCTCTTTCCAGTTCTTGGACAGCTTGTGGGGGTGATTGGCGGCCGGCAACTCGTCTTCCTAGAGCGTCCCAAACGTGCTCTGTTGGATTCATGTCTGGAGAACACGCTGGCCATTCCATTCGTACGATTCCTTCCTCGAAAAGGAAATCCTCCACCAGGTTAGCACGATGTGGCCTGCAGTTATCGTCCATTAAAATGAAGTCATCTCCGATTGCTGCAGCGTAAGGGACTACAATAAGTCTGAGGATTTCATCCCTATATCGGCGACCAGTCAGAGGTCCATCTCGAATGATGTAGAGGTCTGTGCGCCCGTCAATGGAGATGCCACCATACACTAACACTCCCCCACCGCCAAAGCTGACACTTTCGTGCACGAACGCAGGATTATTCCTACTGCCACGATCCTTCCAAATGAAAATACGCCTATTATCAGGATGAACTGAAAAACGGGACTCGTTAGAAAAAAGAACATTGCTCCATTCATTTCTCCTCCAGTTCACATGCTCTGTTGCCCACTCCCTGCGGTCGCGACGATGCCTTGATGATAGTCTAACACAGGGATGGGCAAACTTTTTCGGTCGCGGGCCAAAAATCGAAAAAAAATGTTTGGCGGGCCAAGATAAATTTTTCTAAAATTTCAAGAACAATATACAAGTATTACAATTTAAATATGTTAATGAGATGAATGAAATTGCTATTTCATTTTTAAAAGTTCCTTATAGTGAGGTTCGAAGTAAGATGCACTGATTCTAAGGAACGAGGCTAAATGCTCATCTGTTGTCAGTCTACTTCTGAAAGAATTCTCTCCAAGGTTCATAGTTGAAAACACTTGTTCTCATATATAAGATGAAGCAAACATAGCACTGATTTTCTGGGCATGAGATATTAAATTTGGGAAACTTACTTTCGATAATCATTTGTAAAACTCTAACTTTGGCATATTCAGAAACAACTGCTTGAGATGATTGTTAGATTGCAATTCAATTAATTCAAGCTGCAAATCTGACCTCACTGCTTCACAATTTACGTTGAAAGGCATTGTAAAAATATCCAATTCTGTTTGAATTGCACTGAAATCTTGAAACCTGAGATCGAACTTAAAATGCACTTTTTTCAAGCCATCTTCATAATTCTTAATATGGATATATAATATATAAATATACATATTCTTTCAATTTGTGTCGGACCGGCTAAATAAAATTCCACCCGCGGGCCGGATAAGACCTTCCGGGGGGCCGGATTTCGCCCGCGGGCCGTAGTTTACCCATTCCTGGCTAACACATACCATCGGTCGGCGAGCATACAGACCTACACCATGGAGCCGGTTTCGGAAAGTCTGAGTTGAAACCGCGGTGCCACTAGCCGAGCGAAGGTGTTGTTGGAGAAGAGTAGCGTTCATATTCCGGTGTCTCCGTGCCGTTAACACTAAATAACGATATTCATTGGGCGTTTTTGCCCGTCTACGACCTTGCCCTGGTCTTCGGCCTGCACTTCCAGTCGCCAATAACCGGTTCCAGATCCTGGAAATCACACTTTGTGACACTCCAATGGCTTGCGCTACTTCGGCTTGAGTTTGGCCCCCTTCTAACCTACGGACAACTCTCCAAGCTTCTGAATCGGTTAAATGACTTCGCTGAGACATCGTACTCATCGAAACAAAGCAGTCACTGAATGTCGATCATACTTGTCTTCATTGTCTTTTATTCAGTTGAAAGTCCAATTTCATTCGCTGCCGCGAATGTGAAGCGACATTTTTGACGTCCAACTCAAAATTAGCATACTCCACAGTTTGAAAATCAGAAAAAATTGCATTTGTGATTCTCTTCTTCCATTTTCAGCAAAAAAATTTCGCTTATATCTTTATTTTATATAAAACTTACAATATCCTTTAATTGTTTTGAGCAGTGTATTTGGTAACTGAGATGTAACAAAACGATCGATCAACAAAACAGCTACTTTTGGTAAAGGAAATCTCAAAGGGAAGTCAAAAACAAATATGCCTATGACATTTCAGGGTTAATATAGAAATACAGAAAACATTGAACCATAAACATAGGTCTAAACAGATAATTTTTCTATTAGAACTAGAACTATCTACTAAGTTGGATTAATTAATTAAATTTTTGTTGTTGTTCGTGTGTGTGTATTGTACAAGATGATTTTTTACTGTCCGATTATTCTTTTCCTTTCAATTCATCATTGCAATCGATATTTTTCTTTCGTAAAGTAATTATTTTTACCATTAAAAAAAATAAAGTAATAAAATTGAAATCCTATCATCTGGTTTTAGTATTTACCGTCTTACAAATACCGCGTCAGTTCGACATGTCGTTTGTAGGGCGTTAATGTCGATTTAATTGATATTTCTGAAATGCGGAATCTACTCCCCCCCCCAGAAAAAATTTTTATTTTATTCGTAATAAATATGTACTTATGGAAAAATATTGACAAATAAAAATAAAATTCTAAAATGAAATATTAATAATTTTACTATCTTTTGAAATTTATTACTCTTTTTAAACGAAATCAGATTACTCACGTCACTAAAAATCAATTTATTTCATAAATGCCGAATAACGAAACCTAACAAAAAGATAATGGTACTGCCTACCCACATAAAGATAATTACTTTTGTTATGAAAAATGATTACTTATGTTGAAATTCTGTAGATTATTGTCATCTGTCACAAATAAAAAATTTAAAAAATGAAATTTAATTGCTATTTTTATTTCACCGTCTGCATTAAGCAGAACACGTTGTGAAAGTTTTATCACTACCATCATTCCCAGGAGTTGATTCGCTAAAAGAACCACAATGCAGACATTGTGACAATTCTGTTTTAACTAGAACACTAATTTTGTATTGTGGTTACGAACATAAGAAACAGTTCGGATCTTCTCGTGTGCGGAGGGAAGAAAAAAAAAAAAGAGAAATATAATGACGAAATTTATTGGATTTGAGTAAATTTAAATATTTTCACGTTATCCTTTATTACTTCCCGAACATGCAACTTCTAAGGAAAGTATTGTAATTGTGAAAAAATTCGACTTTGAAATTTTGGTGTCTTGACACGTTTTGAGGTCTTCTGAATTCATTTATGCTGTTTTTAAGAGATGCATGTATGTATGTGTGAGTGTAGGGGTGTGTAAATGTGTGTGTGTGTGTGTGTGTATTTGTGTGAATGCGAGTGAACACGATAGCTCCTAAACGTTGCATTCGATTGAGCTCAAATTCGGGATATATGCAAATTCGGGATATCTTCGCAAGACCCGTATTGATTTTGGTGTGTATAGGGCTTATAGTTTCTTTACAAGGCCACGAAAAAGATTTCTTTTACATTATGAACTATGGCTAGCGTCTAAACGGGGCATTCGATTGAGCACAAATTAAGTATGTATATTAAAAGTTACTGTGACAAGATCTGCATATGTTTTGATGTGTGTAGAGCTGACAGTTTGTTCAAGGGATTACAAAAAATAATTCTCTTGCATTACGGCCTATAGACGCAAATCATTTAAAATGAACTAGTGCCTAAATGGTGCGTCCGAAGAAGTTCAAATTCAGTATGTATATTATAGGTCACCGTCACGCAAAATGTACAGATTTTGCTGTACATAGGACGTACTTTTTTTTGATAGGGCAACAATTGAGTGTTCTTTTACATTGTAGCCTATGGACGAAAATTCTTCAGAGTGCACAAGTGTCTATTGCAGCGGCTCCTAACCTTTAACTTTGTGCCCCCCCCCCCAAATAAATAAATAAATAAAATAAATAAATTCTAATTTACGGTGGCGCTCCCATAATTCACAATTTTAAGCATGTATTCTATTTTTTCAAGAATGAACATTTAGTCGACATTTCTACAAAATAATGTTATCAGTAAAAGTTGGATAAACATTTTAAGCGGAAATCGATATGATTCGGAATAAAAATCAGAATAAATAAGTTAATTTTTTAAAACACACATTTGCCTCTTTTTCTCGCCGCCCCCCCTGCAAATTCTCTTGAGCTTCCCTAGGGGGGCGCGCCCTACAGGATGGGAAACGCTGATCTATAGGGTATGCATTCGATTGAACTCAAATTAAGTATGTATATTATAGGTCACGGTCTCATGACTTGCATGGATTTTGGTGCGAGTAGAGCTGATATAGTCCGGGAGCCAGCGACAGATTTTTGCGACCAAAATCCTCTCAGCCCATAATTTCTCAGATGATTAAGACGGTTGTGTGTTGAAGCATGGTGATCGTCAGCTGCCGCACCATGGGTGGGTTGGGCGGCGGCCGCCTTCCAGACACGTAAAAAAAAAAAAAAAAATTCAGTCATTTCCTCCCGGTTGAAAATTTCTGAAATAATAGTTGGCATAGTACTTGTTTGAAAAAAAACCGTCAGCTGGCCAAGCGGCGGTGGATTATACGTCAGCTGCTCATACGAACATGTAAAAAAAAAATTTTTTTTCAATGATTTCCTCCCGGTTGAAAATTTGACAGATTGTTAGTTTACATTCTACTTTAAATAAAAAAACAAGTCAGCTGGCTGTATGCCGGTGGAAAACCCGTCAGCTGGCACAGTGAAAGTGTGGCGCGGAAAGGTAGTGTGGCCGCCGCTAGCCTATTTCAATGCACCAGCTGACGGGTTTTTCCCCGGCATACGGCCAGCTGAATTTTTTTATTATGGCAAGAATTATGTCAACTATTATTTGACAAATTTTCAACCGGGAGGAAATAACACACTTTATTTTATTGGACACAATGCGCTGATATCCTCAATAATCCTACTATTTTTCATAATTATGTATAGAAATATAAAAAAAAACAATCTGTGCTACTTTAAATACATGAAAACCACCGGTTTCCTCATCTTAAAGCGATTTTTTTGGCATTTTCAGCTCCATTTTATTTCTCCGAGTCAAAAAAGTTTATCATTTGTGTGACAAAATTCGGCTCTGCAAGCGGAAAAGGACGTTATATCCGGCTTTGAAGGAAAAATTGTGATTCCTTCCTTTTAAATTGCTTTTCTAGATTACACAGTTTAATTTTTCTTCTCAAAAATAAATCGAGGATTTATAAGCGGACTTCGAGCCAAACAAAGAAATCGTCTGCCTGTATATAAGAATGGCTATGTATACAAAATGAAATCTTTCGAATGCGAAAATTTTTCATGTTTTCAGAATAGCATAATTTGATCGTTTTGGGAATATAAAAATTAATATTTTGGAATTGGAGATATTTTGAAATAGTCAGTGGAAACAGATCGTCCAAACGTTTCGGAAGGATGGATCTTAAAAAGACTGTCGAACTGCTTTAAATTACTTAATAAAATGTCGATTGTAAATCCGTTTTGCGTTTTTTGCAAAAAGGCTACTTCAAAATTGAAGTCTTTGAATAAAGAAAATTTGGGGAAGTGCAGCGAAATTCTAATTATTCGAATTAAAATGGAGCTGAAAATGCCAAAAAATAGCTTAAAAATGAGGAAACCGGTGGTTTTCATGTTTTTAAAGTAGCACAGATTGTTTTTTTTTAATATTTCTATACATAATTATGAAAAATAGTAGGATTATTGAGGATATCAGCGCGTTGTGTCCAATAAAATAAAGTGCGTTATTTCCTCCCGGTTGAAAATTTGTCAAATAATAGTTGACATAATTCTTGCCATAATAAAAAAATTCAGCTGGCCGTATGCCGGGGGAAAACCCGTCAGCTGGTGCATTGAAATAGGCTAGCGGCGGCCACACTACCTTTCCGCGTCACACTTTCACTGTGCCAGCTGACGGGTTTTCCACCGGCATACAGCCAGCTGACTTGTTTTTTTATTTAAAGTAGAATGTAAACTAACATCTGTCAAATTTTCAACCGGGAGGAAATCATTGAAAAAAAATTTTTTTTTTACATGTTCGTATGAGCAGCTGACGTATAATCCACCGCCGCTTGGCCAGCTGACGGTTTTTTTTTCAAACAAGTACTATGCCAACTATTATTTCAGAAATTTTCAACCGGGAGGAAATGACTGAATTTTTTTTTTTTTTTTACGTGTCTGGAAGGCGGCCGCCGCCCAACCCACCCATGGTGCGGCAGCTGACGATCACCAGGCTTCAACACACAACTATCTTAATCATCTCACGAATTATCGGCCGGGAAGAAATAACTGACCAAAATATGTCGCTGGCTCCCGGACTAATAGTTTACTCACAGGTTTGCAAAAAGTAATTCTTATATATTACCGCCTGAGGACGCAAATCATTTAACCCTTTAACGCGTAGTGTTCCCGCTCTGGGAACACTAAACTCTGACGTTTTGACTGTTGCCAGTCACGAAGAATAGATTTGATTTCTATAAAAATAGTTGCGGGTGACATAGCTTCACGAGAATCCTTTACTTTTTAGCACGTCATTTCCCGTAAAAAAGTTGTCATGATTATTTTTAACAGCACTGACATCTGCTGAAAAATGGAAGATTGCGAGACCAGCTCGATAGATTGCCCAATGCTGAAAAAAGGGCAGCCGTTGCCAACGGCTGCCCTTTTTTATGGATCACTGTTATCAATATTATGGATCACTGTCTTCAGCATACTGACATAAATATTTAGCGATGTGTTCGCCACCTAAACAGTATGTTTTACATGGGTGCAAAAAAGTATTCTTATACATTGCGGCCTATACACTCAAATCATTTTAAATGCACTAGTGCCAGAACACTAGATCCGATTGAGTTGATTGCAATTTACTTAAACACTCGGTAAATATCAAGCGCTCGGAAAGTCGAGTGGAGTCACTCCAGTTTTTTTTTTAAATATTCTTTTTTATAGCAAATCTAAATAGACATTCCAACTAAGAAAGATATTTTAAATAGACAGAAAAAATTAATCAAAGAATACTTGAAAATACTTTTTATGGTGTAAGGACTGGAAATAGTACTTAAAATAATTTATTATTGAAAAAAAAAAACCGAGACAGAGAAAATGTTTAGATGATCATAAAGAATTTCCCCCACTTTCTCGATCGTAAGTACTTTTTCCCTGGCACTAACAGTTCAGCTGCAAGTAAAATAATTTATATAGGGAGTATTTTGGGGTCTCTAATGATTTTTTTTCTTGGTTACAATACTTTCCTTGCGTAGTGCGAGTTCGGAAAATAATAACTGCAATTAACTATGTTCAATATTTATTATTTTTTGGACGGGTGGGGTAGATTATAACTCCAAGTCCTTCATCCCATAGACACGCTTAGCCGCTGCAATTAGACAGAACGCATTGTACTCGCTTTTTCTCGCTCATTGAGCCATTGACGGTATCAGAGTCCATCCTATGCACGTATTCACAAGTGCAGAATTGCTGACAAATGTTTTGTTTATAAAAAATAATTCTAAAGACTACAAATTTTTCTTTCATCTGAAGACGTCTAATCAACATTGCACTATTCTTTTCCCCGTAACGTTCTTTAAAATTTTCCTCTGGTAGCAAAAGTTCCCGGTCTCATTAGTGAAATATAAGCCTGGAGAAAACTTTTAAAACGTATTCGAAATTTATTCAAGTTTTGCGCAAAACCGAAAAAAAAGAAGCTTCATTTTTATCTCAACCAGCACGAAACTTCGTCTCAGCCAGCAAGGCGTGCCTCTCTTTTCTCAAACATACGTATTCCCCTCATCTTATTTCCGCCTATCCACAAATCAAACAAGAAAAAATTCTTCGTCAGATCATCATTATTATTATTTTTTTAAATCGCTCCCTGCATTAATAATTGTGGATTAAACGCACTTTCGATTACTACACCAGAAGCAAAGGGAGGATGTTATTGGGTGTGGATGCGCGACTCCAGGAAGAAAGTGCGAGGATACGCTGTGGTTCTCTCTGGTCCGATGCCAGGAAGCATCGTAACTGATTACGTGGCCTGTATTTTCAACTTTCCTCCAGGGGGTGGCTATTGGAAGTTTACCAGATTAATGATTCAGCCAATGACCCGACGGAGAGTTATCTCAAGATATTAGTCAATAGTAAAAAAAGGCAGCTAAATAATAACGAAGGGATAGATATATAAAGCACTTTCCAACGCGGTATTATTTGGGCTTTGAATACTGCTTACTGCATCGATTCTCAATCTGTGGGGTGCATCCCCTTAAAGGGCGCAGAGCGTTTGCAAGGGAGGGGGGGCGCCAAAAAACAGGCAAAAAACAAATGATAATGCATGTTTAAAAAAAAAATTATCTTATATTTTATTCTTATTTTTACACCAAAATACATCGATTTTCGCTTAAGATGTTTTATCGATTACATTATTTGTAGGAAAGGCGATTAAATATTCATTCTTAAAGAATAAAGAAATTGTATGCATGTTCAGAGGAATGTGGGGGGGGGGGCGTCATCATAAGCTGTCCTTTGTTGGGGGCACAACATTAAAAGTTTGGGAACCGCTGGCTTAATGAATGGTTATTCGTTTTAATCGTTATTTCTTGTATCATTAAATGCCCTTCTGAGGCCCAGCGTTCGAGCACTTGCACTTACTACGCTCAGCCGCTCGAAAAAAGACGCAAAAATATTTGATAATGCACTTAGCAAAAATCTACGACAGAACATTCATTTTTTCTATATATTTCACTTACATTGTACTATACATTCACTTACATATATTAACTTTGCTTTGTTTGAAATAGACGAATGTCCCTGAAATGTACTTTAAACTATAACTGCTCGTAGATCTCAGTGTTATCGAAAGACTTTTTAAACTTTTAAATTAATTCACACTGTATTCCTGGGTCTTATGGGCGAGTCGAACATTATTTTCGCTAACTTCAATTGAGCTGAAATCTTGACTAACGTATTTTAGCTACACAATACAACATTATTAAAAACAATTGGATTCCATATCAGATTTAAACCCTATTTTAGACCAATAATTATTTCACAAACCATTAGCGAAGATGCGGACGGTAACTGCTGATACGTGAGTCTCATGCCCAATCTTTAAGAAAAATGTTAAATGAAACTTTTTATTTTATTTCATTTATTTATATTTTTTACTTATAATTTATTTACACGGAAATCATGTAGCAAATATATACTTATACGTATATGAATGCTAGATACGTTATAGGGTACACTGTCTGGTTCATAACAATAACATAAAATAAGAACCTCGTAAAAATACATTCAAATGAAAATCAGTACTACTTTTTTACTTGAGTGTGTTTTTCACAAAATTCTTAACAAATTTTAATCTTTAAACGCCACTTTTTAAGTGTTTTTAACATGCATCGTTTAATAGACAGTGCCTCAAATAGAGTTTACGTCACCAGGATCAATCCTTTATTTTTGCGCCCCTTTTCTGTTTTGGAACCATAACTGTGGCTAGGGATGGACGCGAGATGAAAATTGGGCTGTCTCGTCTCGCAAAATCTCTGAAAAGCTTTGTCTCGTCTCGCAAAATAACTGGAAATCTCTGTCTCGTCTCGCAAATTTCTGTCTCGCAGTCCATCCCTAACTGTGGCAGCCCCCTCAGCAGGATGCCCGGTGCACATGCCCCGTTTTCACTTCTAGTTACGACCCTGTTAGCAGCAATCGAGGTCTAACTGACGGCAGTCAGATCAAGAACAACAGCTAGCTGTACAGACAGACCGAACCCCCCCCCCCCCCCCCCCCCAAAAAAAAAAAAAAAAAAAAAAATCGATGTGCATTAGCGAACTAACGAAACAGAACTCATATACATGCATTTGGTCATAGATTTAGAATATAAGTGAAAAGGTGGTTCCTTTCTCAAGTACATAACTGCTGGAACTGGAAGTGGTGTAACCATAGTTTCACGTATTTATTTTTTTTAAGACGCTCAAAGGTCAAACTCGTTTAAGAATGCTTTCAAAAAACGCCTGTGAATTAGTATATATGTGTAGTATACAGGGTATTCCGAAAAAACCTTTAATTTAATTAAACTTTAAATTAAAACAGACTTTAATTCTTCAACTATTAGAGATAAGTGGGCAGTGTAAGCAGAAAAAAATGCTCAAAATAAGGTCGAAAATAAGACTCCGTTAGGAAAAAGTTCCTTTCGTTCATTTACAAAAAGTTACACTTCCTAAATTTGTATGTGACTCCCGAACAAAAACATTCCCGGTTGGTAAAATGCGCCCCATACAAGCATGAAGTGATGTAACAAATTTGAGTGCTCCATCATACAACGTCGCAGAGATATCTTCAAAGAAAAATGGTTTTGTTGATACATGATTTTGAATGTAAACGCACATTGATAGAGTGGAAAAAAAGATTTTCTTTTGTAATTTCTGTACGACCCTTGAAATGCGATCATTTGACGTGAGTTTTTTCCCTTCGAGAGGCACGGAAAAGTGGTTTAAGTCAGCGATATATTTATCTTCATATCTCTGACATTTTTTAAGGCATAATTCTGAAATTTTGTATGTCACCTCATGAGTGTATGGCGCACATTTTACCAACTGGGAATTGTTTTGTATGGGGGCCGTATGAAAATTTAAGAAGTGTAATTTTTTGAAAAATAATGAGAGGAATTTTTTTCTTAACGCAGTCTTATTTATTACCGTATTTTTAATATTTTTTCAATTTACACTGCCCACTTATCTCTAATAGATAAAGAATTAAAGCCCTTTTGTGCCTTTTTGGGACACCCTGTATATATCCTAAAAATCTTATCAAAACATGAGTCATAAATTGCAAAGGAAAGATTTACACCGAGTTTTAATCAAATTTTTGTGTGTTTTATGTCTTTTCATATTTACGACAGAATCTTATTTTACTACGTCATACGTGCTTATTTTGTAAGACCTGATCGGGTAATAGCGAAACTGTGTATTATAAAAGATTTATGAACAGTATTTCCTGAATTCGTTCTTACGACTTTCAGGGGGTAGGAAATATATCCATGGAAAAGGGTTATTACTTTCCTATATTACTTTGTTCCTATGCAATGCTATTAACCGCTGCAAAAGGATTTTTTAGTTTGTTCTATTGTACAGGCCATTTATGTGAAGCACATAAATAAATGCAATAGCGTTTGTATGGTAAGCAGTAATAGAAAGGCTATGTACATACTTTACACAAGCGATACTTTATGGATACAACTATGATATATACTTTGTATCCATAAAATTACATATGTATGTATATCCACGGTATTGTACTGTTATCTATATCAGGATGCTGTTAATGTAGTGTTTTCGTGTACATAAATTCAGGACATAGCCAGTCATTAACACATTTTCGTAACATCCTTAAACATGGGGCTTCTTCGATTACGAGCGAATAACTTTTAATCTTTTGCGTATTTGTTTTTTCTTTTCCCCCAAAATCTCATCAGCCATAAACAAATATTCAAAGTTTCAAAAAGTTTAGATCAGGTAAACAGTGATGTTATAGCATTTTCCTGCATACAAATTAGTTTGAATAATAATTTCAATATTTGGCTTTTTAAAGGTTCTTTCGGCAGGTGCTTACTATTTATTATAGGCGGACACGGCGTTTTTACTAGAGTATTCACTACAGGCGGACGCGGCGGTAGCTAGGAGGTCCAAATTTGTTGACAAATACTATCTTGGATGGCTCAAGGGATAGATGTTAGTTTCAGTAGGCATGTAAGTTTGAACATCTACCATTGTATTTCTTGATACATCCCTCTAAACTAGGCATCTAGATTGAAACTAGATATTCTTAATTTATTCATAGTGATGTGTAAGAGGATGGTCAGAATGAATAAAGAAAGTACTGATCACTTGATAAGCAACAGCAGTTATTCGGGCCATCGGTTACTATGGAATACCAAACTGTTATATTAAAGAGCTTGTGTACAAGCGTATAGCAAATACTTTATTTGCTATTATTTAAACATAATTAAGAAAATATATTTAGAGCAGTTACGTTGCATTCTACACATTGCAGAAAATATTGGTCGTTCAAATCGAAGAATCGCTGGGGACCTCAAAGAATAAAATAAGGCCCTGTTTCTCTGTCGAATTTTGTTGAATTGATTCGATTGCTGAATTTTGTAAAAGTCCTTACTTGAAAGATAACACACCATAAGAAAATAAAGCTCGAATGAAAAAGATTCACTCAAATATTTCAGTTTAATGTCTTTTCGAAATTTTGATATATAGCAAATTGAAAATTAAAAAATGTTTAATTTAGTCCACAGATTAAAGAATAAAACTATCGAATCGGTAGGTAACTAAAAGATAAATGTTAATTTGTAACGCTTTTCTGCATACTTATGTAAAAAAATGGGCGAATTGTTCTGAAACACTTCATGAAATCAAACATTAATACATATATATGCAAGGCGAAAGAGTTCATTTCAAAATAGTTTCATAACGAAAAAACACAACTATATTTATAAGAAATAAAAATTCTAGTTTTATACAAAGCGATACTTAATAAGTGACAATGAAAATATGCATTTCAGAAATGATTGTAAATGTATTTTCTGTTCGCTTCACTTTTACTATTACCACTACATAAAAAAAAAGTTTAAAATAATTTGCCTTGCAATACGTTTAGTGGTACACATGAACACACGAAAAAAACTGAAAATTAAAAATACAACTTTGCTCTAACTTTAAAGAAAAGGAGACGATGCATTTCGAAAAGTGATTCAAAAATTCAGACAGTAAAACTGAATACTGAAAGGATCTTTTTAAACATTTTAGTCAATATGGGGAAAGAGGAAATCAATCCACTGGATGATCTCTAGTAGCCTTGCGTCAAATTAAAAAGCAATTAGCTATATTTCCTTAAATTGGCCGATTCAGTTTACTGTTAATGGTGGACTGACCAGTTGTTTTGCGACTCAGAAAATCAGTCTCCAAAAAGAAATTTGTTTCTGTGTTAATGTGTTAACCTTTTGGTTCCTTTTTTTACGTTATTCTAATAGAACCAGAAAACGACAGCCAAGTCCATTAAAGAATTACAAGTTTTAGATTTAAAAAAATTTTTAGTTAACCTTCTCGTCACCGAATTATGAAAAATCAAAGAAAAAAATTTGTCTAGCATTTAATGCATCTGAAATACTATTATAAATCATGCAAAAATATTTTTTTCTAATGTCGACTAATATTAGATTTTTCTAATAATAATTTCTGCATTATTGAAGCATTTTGTTATGCTAAAATTAATTTAAAAGGATGCACATATTAGGTAAAGTTTGAGGAATAAGAAAAAAACTATACTTACCTTAAAAAGAAAAAAAAAACGGTATAAAAGCAGCGTAACTATTTTCTTAATTTTTCTCCTGAAACAATGAAGCGAAAACTGTAAAAAATGATCTAAATTGACTAGTACTGCAATCTAGGCACGATTTATGCATCTAGTTAAGAGCCTCATATACTTTCTACATGAATTAATGATATTGATATCACTGAAAGAAAAAAAATACTAAATTCAATTGTTTTCTCTCTAAATATTGCTATTTGAAGTAGGAGCCTCATATGAGGTTCAGGATGACGAGAGGGTTAATAATTAGATAGAAATGGTTAAAATAAAATAAAATGAATAAATAGTTAAATTTATTACATTTTGGTAAAGGAAGTAATGAAAAACAGAAATATAGACATTAAAAACAATTTATGAATTTATGAAGAATGTTCGCAGCCGGAGGACAAAGGAAAGATAGTGATTTATTGATTTTAATAAATTCGTTTCTTATTAGTTTTCAAGATGATTTTCATAAGCAACTGTTTTGGAAGTTGAGTTTTCATTTTGAAGTCTATAGCCCAGTTTGTGAAAGTTTGAACTTGTAACACTTTTATAATATTTTGTGCTGTGGACAGGCAGTATGTTGCATAGTGAATTGATGATCATATTCAGTTGCTAAGTGGTGATGGTGAATTGACAGGTAAATAAGAGCAAAAGCGTGTTCTCTCCAATGGTCGGTTCAAAATATACTAACTATAGGCTTGGCCACTACGAGGGCCGGAGATTTCGTTCATTTCACATCGGGGGTGGTCGCCATCCCTATAGGTATTATTTGAACATGGAGGATATTACAGCCACGACAGATTTTACGTGCACCAGATCTCTAGCGTACACGTCCCACAGCAATCCAGTCGAGAGAAGCTGTCACCCTCCAGAGTGCTGGCAAAGGTCGGCGCTGTTTCACTTTCTGTTCTTTTATGGGAACCGAGTTTAACCGGCTGGTCGAGCAGAAACTCACTTATAACGTCACTCGATTATTACGTTATAAATAATCTGGTCCCTACGATGGTTTTACAACCGAATTAAACTGCACAGTCAGTGACCTCAGCAGTCATATTCCCGTCTGATATAATAGAGGGGAGAGGCAGAACTAACAAATCTTTCAAAGGGACGTAATGAATGAATCATCCGTACAGAAGAACAAGTACACAGACTGCTCAAATGGCCCCAGTGTTGAAAAACTGCAGCCGTTGTCATTACCCGATTTAACTACCAGCAACATTGCTGTCCATAGAATCGCCAATCACGTGCTTTCCGATCATTTGGGCAGTGCGTCTGATTGTTGTTTTACGTGGGCGGAAGGAACGCGTGATTCCGCGTAATAGAACGAGACTGTTTGCACGAAATTAGAAGTCTCCTTTAACGATACTAATGCAAAATACCTATCAGGTATCGAATTTCTTTTCGCTAATTATTTAGGACACGACTTTAAGATGAGTTTATGAAATAAGGATCGTTTGCACAGCAGAAGCTTCAAGTCAAGAAAGAGTGCTTTTGCAGTCACGCAATGAAAAATGCTACACATTTTACTCTTTAATTGATTTATTTCACTTTCATTTAGTCAAACCCTGTTTTCTAGTTTTTGTACTCCCCCCCCCCTTTACAGATGACAGTCTATGTCAACAAATCAATAGAAATCAATATGATGATATAGTTAATATATGTGATAGAATAAATATTTTCTGAGACAATACACATTAGCCCAACATCTAATTTAAAAAAGAAATTATAATTCAGGTAGGAAGATGAACAGGCATACTGCTAACGGTGGCTAAATTTAGATTTAGTAGCATTTTTATTTTTTTCTTATATTAACTAAATATAGAACAGTAATGCTTGACTTTTGGCGTCTGTACTCGCTGAGATTATTATAATCGTCCTGCTGTACTAAAGAACATCATATTGTTACTAGTTAAAAAGCATTAAAAATGTCCGAAAGATTTGCAGAAACTGTTTAATCTTTTTATTTTAATTCATACTGCTTTTCCCACTGCGGTTTTGAAAAATCAAATCCGTATAAATAAACCAACATACAATTTCTGTTCTGTAACAAAAGTCTATCGTGTTATTTCTGAAGTTGAGCGAACTGCCTTTGATAAAGTCTTCCAAAATATCATGAAAATGTCAGGGTATGCCCTCACAGCGAAGGCCGTATTTTGGTCGACATCATATTCCATGAGTGATGTAACGTGGATACTGGATATGCGTTAGAATCCAGAGTTCTCCACCCAAGGCATTCCCACCCAGAGCGTCTCCAGACTGAAATCTAAGAAGAGGCCATTGAGCTTAATCATAGGTCAATAAATTGTTCAAAAGGCAAATTGAACGTGTGAAATCGTGAAGTACGAGAATCTAAAGTTATAAAAGAAAATTTTGGAGCCGCCCTTGATTCTCACCTATGCAGACACTCCTCGTGTACGTTTGCCATGACACAAAACAATTGAACACAACCATATTCCACAAATAATATTATCATACATGCTTTATAAATCAGTAGAAGTTGCTCGATAAGCTATAAAAAAAAACAACAAAAAAAAAAACATGCAATTTTTGAACAGCTTTAAACAAGCCAATTTAGGACCGAAAAAAAAAAAGAATATTTTTTCACAAGGTTTTCTGCGCATTCTTGCAAACAGTTCAATTCTGAAAATGGTAGGACATTCAGAAAATAAAAATAAAATAAAATAAAATAAAATAAAGCGCACAATAGTTTGCTACAAGTATCCCATTTTAAAAAGTTTTGTCATCCAATTTTCCAATTATTATTTTTTTTCAGACAGTTTTTATATGCCGTATATAGGTTTTCGGTTAGAAAAAGTACACAACGCAGCTTGTGAAAAAATATTCTGAATTTATTCAACCCTATGGACTAATTTGTTTATTTCTAAAACCATATGACATTTTTTTATAAGTCAGAGGTAAATAATATTTCCAAATTAAATCGAAATCAGACATCAAAATGAACCATAATTCTATTTAAGCCAGATAAAATCTTCCTTTGTTAATTTACGAATTCCAAATTTCAAAGTAGGAGATGGGGGGAGGGGGAGGCTCGGGGACTCGAGGAAGTGAGAAAATCAGTACAAATCTTCACTATATGAATGCTTTTTTAGTATCCAGAATCGAAAGAAAAATAGAGCTGACACCTCCTACCATCCCTAAAATAAAATAAAAATAAAAATAAATAAATTACTATTCCTTTTTTTAAGTGTGAAATATATTTTCATACACACACAGTGTGCACTTGGAGTATGCTGTGAAAATTATAAATGAATTGAATGACAAATATTTAATCAAAATTGAACTCTAATGAGAGAATGAAATCGCGACGAACTTCGAATCTTAACTAATTTATTTTTAAATACGTTACTATAACTTAACCTCATAATATAGTAAATTTTAAAATCCACTGTAATTAATCGTTAAAGTAGTGTGAAAATTTTAGAAATTTACAGAATCTAGAACCTTTCTTTTAAAAGAATTAAATCGATATATCGAAACTTTTGAAAACTTACTAATTTCGTAGTTTTAGTTTTTGCGAAGTTCAAATATTATCTATTACAGTCCAGTTAATAGATGGCAGCATTATAGATATTCTGATAGCAGTTGAAGTTGAAGCCAAGAATTTTGGTGCTGCCATCTAGGAATGAAGAAAATACATGTATATAAGTAGTGAGAGAATTTTATAAATAAATACCGTCAACCTTTGTACCGTCGTACTTTGGGCCTATTTTTCATTTTTTCACTAACATTTCTGTTGTTGCACAATAGAATATATAAATTTTCAACGTCCAGACTAAGTTTTAACCAAATAACATAGTATAAAGAAGTAAATTGTACTGTTTTAAATATATATATATATATATAAATTAATTTATTATTTTTAAAGTTTTGGACAAAAGTAGCCTCCTAAGGCCTTTTACGGTTCATTCCCTTGACTTCATACAAGTTGAATAGATTTTAAATGTTGGACTAGAATAGATTTTAAATGATTGTAATCCCCCCTTAAGAATCCGCTAATAAACAGACACTGCTAATTAGTTAAAGAATGTTCTGATTATTATAGTGAAACAAAACCAATCCTAGTTATGAAAACCACTTTCTCGAAACATATTCGTTATATGAATTATGTCAGCGATAAATTTTCATATTAATGCCGGCTTATGTTTATGGAAACATTAAAATTTGCTTTAAAAATATGACAGACTTCGATGAAGCGCTGGTAACCAGCGGCGTAGTCAAGGTGTAGGGGAGTGTTAGAGGGGTCACAACACACACCCACACTCCATGAGGAATTTTTTGCCATACAAAATATATATTCTTCAATCCCTTATCACACACGCGTATACATATATATAGTTGCAGTAGTCGTGACCCCATCCCCCTCATGATAAATTTCTGGCTACGCCACTGCTGCTAACAGATTACTAAAGGTTATTTCTCGACAATTAATTTTTAAATTTTTTCTCCAGATTGCCTCAAGCTTTGGAAGATAAAAATCTTCACATGCAAACAAATGTTTACAAAAATTCCAGTGCTGCCATTAACAAAAAATTAAACTTACTCCATACTTTGAATTATTTTAAAACAAAGTAGAAAGCATTTTTCAACCCCCAAAATTTTCATTTATTTTGTACTGTTTTTTTTTAGCTACGGTTTATTACAAAGAACAAATAAATAAAAAATAAGCATGAACATACGTAAAGTTATATATGATTCTGAAAAAGATAATAAAAGAGATATTTATGTATCAGATTTGCAGCTTGACATATCTTTTATTTTCAGACATCAAAATGTTTTTCGTTTAATTTAGTACGTATCATTATTATTTTTTAAATTTATTATTATATCGCTCCTTAAAACAAGAAATATGTTAAAAGTTGCTAATATCGCACAGCTAAAAGTTATAGCGAGAAAATAAATACATTTATATTAAAGGTAAGGTTTAGTTAAAATTCCCAAGTATAAAATTTTATTTTATTTTTATTCACATATTACACAATGTAGTGTATAGATTTTTGAGCAATCTAATATCAGGGTCATATAATTTTTAATAAAATATATATTTTAAAAATATTTATTAAATTATTTCCATTATATAGTAAGATATTCTAAGAGAATATACCACGCATACAATTTCTATGGGCATGTGCAGAAAAAAAATAGTTATGTAGTAAAATAAGTCTTCATACATATAATGAAGAACATTCCAAAAATGGCAAACCTAATTTACCCAGAGTTGTTCATTTTTACTTCCTTTTAAATATTCCTTTTTAGAAACTGCGCTATAAATTAGAAAATAGTAGTTCGTTTGTTTTAAAAGCTGTGCTCAGAATCTTGTTTAGTCCGTCAAAAGTTTTCAAGCTTGGGATGATGGAAGTTTGACTTTCAAGCAGAAAGGGAATTGAGCCAGACATGGCTCGTCACATCAAAAATAAGTAAAAACAAGCTTACTTGCAGCAATTTAGTTGTTTCGTTCTCATCTTTAGATTATTGCAATAATACATTGTACATTTTATACTCCAAGAATAAATATTATACATAGCGCACGAATTAAAGGTATACATTACCATGAAATTGTAGAAAAAAAAGAAAAAATACACTTTTTAATAAAACAATTTAGCAAAAATTTTGCATCACGACTTAGAAACCTCCCCACGATATTGTTTTGCAATACTTTTAAAATTATTAAGAAACTTTATTAAGAATACTTTTAAAATTATCTAAGAAACTTAAAGATGCCCCTTGAAAAATATATAAAGATCTTTCACATTCTTTTGTCCATTTATACATTTCGATATATCAGTGTATAAGATGCATCGATTAAAAAAAAATTACGATATATCACATGCAGTGTTTGATAACATGATATCAGGAATTGTGAGTTATATCCGCGTGTAAATAATGAAAATTTAATTTTTGTGTTCGAAAAATAAAATTTAGGTTCCAAACGCTTGCAATATATACTGATGAGCAAAGTATTAGCAAACTTTAGAATTTAACACGTTTTCAGAGTGCAAATAAAAATATAGTACTGTCATATAATTACATATATGACAGTCAGAATTAAGATTTGTTTCGTTAGATATTTTGATCAGTTAGCAAAAGTTTATTATCCCTTTGACACATAAAATCCATCATAACTCTTTGTAACAAAGCTAACTAAATAAGTAAATAAAAGGTCATTCTTTACTGAAAGAAAACGCGAATGAATTTAAATTTGTTTATAAATGCCTCATTAGAAATCCAGTTTTTCTAATAAGGCAAAGGCATACTATGCATCGGAGAGAAACTAGACTGCCCAAAGTGAAAAAGTACAGCCGTTTGAATCAGCCGGTTGCCGATCGAATCGCCAGTAGTGTGTCATTGAGCCAACTATATCAAATAAATTTTTTGTCTGTGTCGTACGGGATTGGTGATTCGATCCACCCCCATGCTACTGGTAGTTAAATTTAGCGATGGCAATGAACGTCCTCTTTCAGCGTGGGGCGATTTATTCAGTTTATTCAGTTGATCTTCTATATCGATGGAAAAAAGGATGAAATTCAGACATGGGCGCCGGCAGCATGAGGCAAGGAGGGGGGCAATGCCCCCCTGGATTTTTGTATGCAGTGTTTTTCTTTGCTTTTTTGCTCTTTCAAACATGGTAACCATACGTTGAAGTCGTCTTTGCCCCCCCCCCCCCTGGAAATATTCTGCCGGCGACCATGAATTCAGATTTGAATGAGATTTACTGCCTGGATATTAAAAATGTTTAAAAATGAAAGTGCAAAAACTTAGTCTAAAGTGCAAAAACTTTGATTTTACTGAAGGAAGGAAATTTCTGAACTTGGAATAAGCTTCGGAAACGTTTTAAACTTCTATGTAGATTAATTTTAGTTAAAATGTTTATTATGCAGAACAGAAAAACTCCGGTTGCAAAAACCAGTTGTCAGCTAGTGATAGCTGGCAAATTTTCAAGCTTGGAATGAAATCCTCTCAGTCTTCTTTTAACCCTTTATAAGGCGAGTTTATGTGCAGAGAGTCGAAAGTACTTGGGATTTTTATGGCCCATTTTTAGGATTAATTCATATATTTTCGCTCTACTATAATATCCCCCGTGAAAATTACAAGTACTAAAAAAACGTAGAAATTTTGCAGCAGAATACATTAATCATTCACAGCATCAAAGTCGGAAAACTACCTGCTGCTTGTGCACGGAATTAAACGCAAAAATATATAATTAAAAGCGATGATTCTCTTGCTCAATTTTCGATTAATTATTCGAGCTTTCTTTAAAATTACGAATGAAAGAAAATTTCATAAGCCAAATATAATTTAGAATTAGTTGAATGAAAAAAAATATACATCCAATATAACTGAACAAAAATCCGAAAATTCACTAATGATATTGATTTCTGTTTTTAACAGACCGTAGGTGGTAAGTATTCTTACCACGGCCTTTTAAAGGGTTAAAAGAGTATGGCATAGGGGTAAACAAACGTTTAATCTATCGAAATTTTAAGTGAATGTTGATGCTTTTCTGAATATTACGAAGAAATTCACAGCTACATAAATAAAGCACTCTGAAGTGGGAAATGGAATGTTAGACCCCAAAAGTCTTTATGGAGAAATATATTTCTAGGGAAAAAAATAATAAACAGTCTGGACAGAAATAATTATTACTGGCATGACTTAAATCAATAATCTCGAAAGCTCTTCAACTTCAGTAGGCAAATTAGATGCGGTTCCGTTATGGTGTGGGGAGTTTTCATATATGCAGGATAATGAAGTCTGCAAAGAGTTGATGCAAAATTCACACAGTTGTTAAATGTTCCTCTGTCTGACATCCCTTGGGCTGCTTTTAGGAAAGGTTAACATGGAAGCTCCAGGAAAATAATGCTGCTGCTAAATTAATTGCAGAATGCTTTAAAAGAGATTAAACTGGTGTTACATTTTGTCCAAATCTTAACTCTGATGTAAGTGATGTAAGATGATGATAATAAACAATGGCATTCTGCATATGAATAGGAAATTGTAATTTTAAGGAGAAATGGGTTAATATTCCCGAATTTGTGAATAAAATTTCGGAATATCAACCCGTTTCTCCTTAAAATCGCAATTATGACTTGGAATGCAGTATTTCTTTTCTCATATTTAATTATATTGATGTTAAATCATATTTCGAGTTGTTTAGGAAATTGAAGAACAACAGTTCTGTAAAATTACTGAGCTACCTTTTCCAATACATCATCTTAGTTTTATAACAGCCATTTGTGCTACATTTTTTTTAATATTTTTATGTTTTACTAGCTGCTACCCGCGACTTCGTCCGCGTCGGCTTTAGAGTTAGGTCCCAAAAGAAATGAAGCATGTGTGAATAACCATATGTTTGCGACAAAAGAAACTGCATTTAAATATTATTTGCTTTTTACTTATTTTATATGAAGTATAATGCATGGTAGTATACTTCTTTAAAATAAAAGAGTAAGCAGAGTTACTAAATTTAGATTTTTTTTCAGGAATTTGGCGAATACAGTTTCGACAGTATTTGCTAACTGTTTTTGTTGTTCTTGTGAAAGAAATATTTATGCTATAGCATGAATTTTAGCCTACGTTAATCAGGAATAGTGCAGCTTTCTAATAGCGAAAAAGTTTTAGAATCGGTTCTATAGTTACATAGATACCCAGAGAGCGTAATGTATTAGAATTATTTTGAATGTTCCTGTAAAGGAACTATTTGCACTACATGCATGAATTTTAGCCTATAATACTCAAGAATAGTTTAGCTTACTAACAGTGAAAAAAGTTTTGGAATCGGTTCAGTACTTACAGAGATACACATGGAGTGTAATGTAATTCTTATGAGTATCCCTGTAAAAGAACCATTTGTGATATATGCATAAAAGGTAGCCTATAACAGTCAGGATCCCACCAGTGTCTAAGAAGTTCTACTCTCTATAATGGAAGGCTGGAGGTGCCAGGTTCAACCCCTGGTCGAGCCTGTCGACCTAGCCGCTCGCAGTTTTTCGCGGTTTTCTCCAAAACCTCGCGTAAATACGGGCTAGGATCCCTTAGAAAGTTCCCCACAGAGGAATTCCCCATATAGGCCTAGGATCCTAGTGCAGTCAATCGGTCTTAATCCACAAACAAACAAACAATAATACTCAGGAATAGTGTAACTAAGTTTTAGAATCGGTTTAGTAGCTATAAAATTTCCATAGAGCGCAATACATTAGAATTATTTTGAATGTTTTTGTAAAAGAATTATTTATGCTATATGCTTGAAAGGTTGCATGTATGTTAATCCAGGGCATAAGCTATCTTCATTACGAATTTTTCCAAATCCGTTCAGCAATTTGTGTGTGATTCAGTCAGAAACATCTAAACACTAAACACACAAACGTACACATTTTTTAATAACGATGTCATTTTATCTCTCAATACCCTTATTGAAAAATGTGTCCCAAAAATGCGACATAATAAAGCGACATAATTTTACATGTATTTAAATACTATTAGTTCACAACAGCTTTAATATAGAGATTAAAGCAATCTTTAGTCTCGATATTGTTACAATATTTCGTAAGCTGTAGAATATGCACCACATGTATTTTTCTATAAATAGGTTACACTCATAAAAATTTCAACATAGGGTTACCAGGCGACATACGCGAAAGATGAGCGATAAAATAACAAGTCAATTAATATAGTTTTAATATGGCAATAATAAAACTAAAAAATTAGGGGGGTTCAGGGGATCTCCCCTTATTGGTAGGATTTGGAAATTTATGAAGTTTAAGAAACACATTTGGACTTTTCTTTCTAATGCTTTTTAATTTGGCGTAAAATCAACATAATTTCCATACCATTTCATGTTTTTCAAATGCATGTTTATCTGAAAATAGAATTTCAGCTTTATTTCAAAAGCATAAATCATTTTGTGCGGGCGATAAAACGGTTTTTAATTAATAATTAGAAAAGTATTTAAAATTTCAACGTTCTGAGCCTCTGGTGCACAGTCATGGGCTTCTATGCTCAAATTTTCAAAGCTCTGCTTTCTGTAGATTTGTCTGGAGAACATTCATTTTTATTGTTATTGATAGATAGATTTGGCATAAAACTGGCATAATTTCCGTGGAATTTAATGTTTTTCAGATGCACGCACGCGCTTCTTTATTGAAGCAATAGCATTCTTGTTAGCTCAAAACATGAATCATTTGATTGATACGGGCGAAACTCGCCAAGCATGGCAACGTAAAAACGGTTTTTAATTAATAATTAAAAAAGTAATTAAAAATCTAAAATTCTAAGTAGCCTATAACCATCTCCAGGGTCCCATCTATATCTAAACCAAAATGCATCCTAATCGATTCAGCGGTTTAGGCGTGATAGCGTCATAAACAAACAAACAAACAAACAAACTCACTTTCGCATTTATAATATTAGTTAGGATTTAAACGAATATACTGAATTTTAAAAATTTATATCTACAGATTAAAACTGTACATAATGACATGAAGCGGTTCTGATCTTTTGAATAAAATCATCGAACATTGTTTAAAATCAGTGATCATCTGAACAGAAAATTCTAAAGCTTTAACATTTTTAAACAGCTTCTAATTTTTTATTTATCATTTTTCCAATCACCATTTGTCAACAACTAAACATAAACAAACACCTGCTGCATGTAGCGTTTTAACCCTTTGAGGCGCAGCCCTTTCCCAATGCTGAAAAAAGGGCGGCCGTTGCCATCGCTCGACTTCACTACCAGCAAGATGGAGGACGATCGAAACGTTCATCGCGTGCCACAGATCTAGAGATCCTTTTTTGACGCAGCTGGCTGTGCCACACAGCCAACTGCGTCAAAAAAGGGTATCTAGATCTGTGGTACGCGATGAACGTTTCGATCGTCCTCCATCTTGCTGGTAGTTAAGTCGAGCGATGGCAACAGCTGCGCTTTTTTCAGCATTGGGCAATCTATCCAGTTGTTCTTGCATTCTTCCATTTTTCAGCAGATGTCAGTGCTGTTAAAAATAATCGTGACAATTTTTTTTTACGGAAATGACGTGCTAAAAAGTAAAGGCTTCTCGGGGAGCTATGTCACCCGCAACTATTTTTATAGAAATCAAAACTATTTTTCGTGACTCGCAACAGTCTAAACGTCAGAGTTTGGTGTTCCCAGAGCGGGAACACTGCGCGTTAAAGGGTTAAACATGCTTGTTACTGGCTTCTTTAGAATAAAAGCACTACGTCCCATGAAGAGTGCGACGTAATTTCATCTTCTATCCAACGCATCGTATACGTTTCAGCGGGTCATTTATAAAAATTCCGAGACCACTGCCGTTATATTGAAAGAGTCACAAAAGCCCACGTGCTTTCAATTAATTCCGAGATCGATGGATGTCAGAGCAATAAATTATTATTTAGTCTCAGACGGGCGCCAATATTAGCATTAATTTGCTCCGAGGAAATGAAAGATATAAGCGGCTGTATTTTCTAACGTCGGCAATCAATTAATTAGTTTGCCCAGCGGTCGGCACGGAAATTTCGACGGAAATTATCCGACTACAGCCGTTCCGGTCACGATAAAAAAAAAAAAAAATCGCCAGCTTCAACACTCGGCTTTCAAGAAATTTATAAAGGAAACGGGAGTAAAACAACGCGAAAGGATTTGGTATTTTTTGAATGCGGCGCTGGACAACGGTTATCCCAGTTTGTACTGTCTTAATATTAATGAAGAATTTATTTTATTCACATTACATCTGGACAAAACTGCCTAAAATGTCAGTCCATTTAATCGGCAGCTGTGCGAGAGACCAGAACCTTGGCCTTGCATACTTCAGGTGCATTAGGTAGTTTCTACTGCACCAAATTTCAAATGTAACAACTAATTTAGATGGTAAATGCATTTTTGTCATCAGAAGATGTAGGTATCATTCAGAGGCGCCCAAAAGCCCAATCAAAGAGGATACTGGTCAGCTCACATACTCGACTATAGGATCTGTCACTTTGTGACTCGTTCGTTTTCGATGTAATCTTAAAATCTAGATGATGAAGGAATACTCTAGATTTTAGGGGAGTATTGATAACAACATTGGCAACTGACATGCAGGTACTAGAGATGAGTTCGGGCTCATTTTTTTGAAGCCCGAGACCGAGCAATATTATTTAAGTCGGAGCCCGAGCCCGAAATTTTAGCTAAAGATAAATAAAATTCAATAAAATTCTATCAAAGAAGTAATTCTTTGATAGAATACAAAAAAATTTGCCGTTTGTGCAAATTAAAGACAAATATAATTGCAAACTCTCAATGCACTTTCTAATTCTTTATAGCCATGTTTATGAAATAATGTGCGATCTCATGACTAACTAAGCAATAAAATCTGATGTGTCCAACACATGAATTCCTTGCACGTCTATTAGATCAAAAATATTTTCGACGCACTTCCTCTAAACTTATTTCTTTGAAAGAGATAAAATATCAATAATAGTAAGATTTAGCGATTTCTAGCCAAATATTTCGATATCGCCAAGCTGAGTTCAATTTGAAAGATTTCCTTCTAACACTTTATTTGGCGATATTTCACCAAAAGCCGACAAACTTGAGATAGTCTGCGAGATTTTGGGGATAGCCAAAGTAGTCATTGACCACAGACTTTCAATGAAGTGAATGCATTCATACACCTCAATGTATTTAAAGTCATTTGGCAAACCCTGTAAATAAATTCTCAGTCGATTGCTGTCAAAAAAGATATTGAAAACAGTTAGATATTACAATAGTTCTAAATACAAAAGTTCAAAATTCTACGGGTTAAAGTTTTACAGTTATACAAAATACGAAATAATTTTTGGCGCCAAATTTGGCGATATTTCGGCGAAACTCGTCAATTTCGACGACATTTGGCGAGATTTTAAGCATGAACCAAACAATGACAGATTATCGCCAAATATGGCGATATTTCGCCAAAACTCGCCAAGAACGATGACAAATGGCGATACTTTGGGCATGGACCAAATAACTGAATATCGCCAAATTTGGCGATATTTCGCCAAAACTCGCCAAGGTCGAGGACAGACGGCGAGATTTTGGGCATGTACCAAACAATGACCGTCTACAGTTGTATTATATTGAAGATGTCCATAGACATTAAAGTACTGAAATTCTTTTCGGTGGTCCTGTAAATAAACTCTCCAGTAGATTGGAACCAAAAATCGAGATGCACAACTAGATGTTACAACAATCTTATATATGAAATTTCATAATAGTTTTTGAGATTTGAGAGTTAAATATGCACACACGTACACCAAAAGTCGCCAAGCTTGGCGACTTTTGGCATAGTTCTTGAGGGAGGCACGTGACCGTGGTCGGACCATTACCTAACTTATGTGGTAGGACGGTATTGTGCTTGAAATGGATGAATGCCCCTAAAATTGCCATTGACCGTAATGTATTGGAAATCTTTTGAGTGTTCCTGTAGCAGAACTATAAATGATAAAGACACTTTTTTTAATGGAGAAATTCATTTTCTAACTCTTTACAGCATATATCACTTCTGAGTCGTTTGAAATAGCCCAATACCTCTAAAAAACGCTTTGATGAATTTCGGCCATAGAGCGTAATGTATTTCGAAACTTTTGGGCGGTCCTGTAGATAAACTATCCAGTCGAATGGAACCGAAAGGGGAGGTGCACAACTAGATGTTACAACGATCCTAAATATAAAGTTTCAACATTCTACGCTAATAGTTTTTGAGATATGCGAGTTTAATGAATTTCGGCCCATTGAGCGTAATGTATTTCGAATGTTTTGGGCAGTCCTGTAGATAAACTATCCAGTCGAATGGAACCAAAAGGGGAGGTGCACAACTAGATGTTACAATATCCAAAATATGAAGTTTCGACATTCTACGCCTAATAGCTTTTGAGTTAGGCGAGTTTAATGAATATCGGCCCATAGAGCGTAATGTATTTCGAATCTTTTGGGCGGTCCTGTACATAAACTATCCATTCGATTATCACCAAAAGGGGAGGTGCACAACTAGATCATAGAACAATCCTAAATATCAAATCTCAACATTTTACGACCAATAGTTTTTGAGATATGCGAGTTACATACATACGTACGTACAGACGGCATGGAAAAACTGGCCACAATAGACTCGCCGCTGGTCAAAATGAGTTGCAGACGCGTTAATATGATCGTGCATGCTAGCCTACGATGAGATGCATCGAAAAAATTTTTAAAATTCAATTCAGAGGTAGTCAAAATCGTTTTTACTTCCTTGTACGTAGTATAAGGAAGTAATGTGATCCCGAAAAATTTTGGGGGCCAAATTTCGACATAAAAGCCGATTTTGACTACCTCGAAATTTAATTTAAAAATTTTTTTCGATGCATCTCATCGTAGGCTAGCATGCACGATCATATTAACGCGTCTGCAACTCATTTTGACCAGTGGCGAGTCTACTGTGGCCAGTTTTTTCCATGCCGTCTGTACGTACGTACGTACGTACGTATGTATGTAACTCGCATATCTCAAAAACTATTGGTCGTAGAATGTTGAGATTTGATATTTAGGATTGTTCTATGATCTAGTTGTGCACCTCCCCTTTTGGTGGCAATCGAATGGATAGTTTATGTACAGGACCGCCCAAAAGATTCGAAATACATTACGCTCTATGGGCCGAAATTCATTAAACTCGCCTAACTCAAAAGCTATTAGGCGTAGAATGTCGAAACTTCATATTTTGGATAGTTGTAACATCTAGTTGTGCACCTCCCCTTTTGGTTCCATTCGACTGGATAGTTTATCTACAGGACTGCCCAAAACATTCGAAATACATTACACTCAATGGGCCGAAATTCATTAAACTCGCATATCTCAAAAACTGTTAGGCGTTGAATGTTGAAACTTTATATTTAGGATTGTTGTAACATCTAGTTGTGCACCTCCCCTTTCGGTTCCATTCGACTGAATAGTTTATCTACAGGACCGCCCAAAAATTCGAAATACATTACGCTCTATGGGCCGAAATTCATCAAAGCGTTTTTTAGAGGTATTGGGATATTTCAAACGACTCAGAAGTGATATATGCTGTAAAGAGTTAGAAAATGAATTTCTCCATTAAAAAAAAGTGTCTTTATCATTTATAGTTCTGCTACAGGAACACTCAAAAGATTTCCAATACATTACGGCCAATAGCAATTTTAGGGGCATTCATCCATTTCAAGCACAATACCGTCCTACCACATAAGTTAGGTAATGGTCCGACCACGGTCACGTGCCTCCCTCAAGAACTGTGCCAAAAGTCGCCAAGCTTGGCGACTTTTGGTGTACGTGTGTGCATATTTAACTCTCAAATCTCAAAAACTATTATGAAATTTCATATATAAGAATGTTGTAACATCTAGTTGTGCATCTCGATTTTTGGTTCCAATCTACTGGAGAGTTTATTTACAGGACCACCGAAAAGAATTTCAGTACCTTAATGTCTATGGACATCTTCATTATAATACAACTGTAGACAGTCATTGTTTGGTACATGCCCAAAATCTCGCCGTCTGTCCTCGACCTTGGCGAGTTTTGGCGAAATATCGCCAAATTTGGCGATAGTCAGTCATTTGGTCCATGCCCAAAGTATCGCCATTTGTCATCGTTCTTGGCGAGTTTTGGCGAAATATCGCCAAATTTGGCGATAATCTGTCATTGTTTGGTTTATGCTTAAAATCTCGCCAAATGTCGTCGACATTGACGAGTTTCGCCGAAATATCGCCAAATTTGGCGCCAAAAATTATTTCCTATTTTGTATAACTCTAAAACTTTAACCCGTAGATTTTTTAACTTTGTATTTAGAACTATTGTAATACCTAACTGTTTTCAATATCTTTTTTGACAGCAATCGACTGAGAATTTATTTACATGGTGAGCCAAATGACTTTAAATACATTGAGGTGTATAGATGCAATCAACTCATTGAAAGTCTGTGGTCAATGACTACTTTGGCTATCCCCAAAATCTCGCTGACTATCTCAAGTTTGTCGGCTTTTGGTGAAATATCGCCAAATAAAGTGTCAGAAGGAAATCTTTGAAATTGAACTCAGCTTGGCGATATCGAAATATTTGGCTAGAATTCGCTAAACCTTACTATTATTGATATTTTATCTCTTTCAAACAAATAAATGTAGAGGAAGTGCGTCGAAAATATTTTTGATCTAATGGACGTGCAAGGAAGTCATGTGTTGGACACATCAGATTTTTTTTGTCGAAATTTGGCCCCCAAAATTTTTCGGGATCACATTACTTCCTTATACTACGTACAAGGAAGTAATAAGCGGCCGTTCTGAAATACCCAAAGAGCTTCGTGCGCCTTCTAGGCACCCGTGCCGCTATTTTTTTTTTATAAGTACTTTAATTTTCCATATGAATCATTAAAAAAAATCTGATGTGTCCAACACATGACTTCCTTGCACGTCTATTAAATCAAAAATGTTTTTTACGCACTTCCTCTAAACTTATTTGTTTGAAAGATATAAATTATCAATAATAGTAAGATATAGCGATTTCTAGCCAAACATTTCGATATCGCCAAGCTGAGTTCAATTTGAAAGATTTCTTTCTGACACTTTATTTGGCGATATTTCACCAAAAGCCGACAAACTTGAAATAGTTTGCGAGATTTTGGGGATAGCCAAAGTAGTCATTGACCACAGACTTTCAATGAATTGAATGCATCCATACACCTTAATGTATTTAAAGTCATTTGGCTCACCCTGTAAATAAATTCCCAGTCGATTGCTGTCAAAAAAGATATTGAAAACCGTCAGATATTATAATATAGTTCTAAATACAAAAGTTCAAAATTCTACGGGTTAAAGTTTTAGAGTTATACAAAATACGAAATAATTTTTGGCGCCAAATCTGGCGATATTTCGGCGAAACTCGTCAATGTCGACGACATTTGGCGAGATATTAAGCATGGACCAACAATGACAGATTATCGCCAAATTTGGCGACATTTCGCCAAAACTCGCCAAGAACGATGACAAATGGCGATACTTTGGGCATGGACCAAATGACTGACTATCGCCAAATTTGGCGACATTTCGGCAAAACTCGCCAAGGTCGAGGACATTCGGCGAGATTTTGGGCATGTACCAAACAATGACTGTCTACAATTGTATTATATTGAAGATGTCCATAGACATTAAAGTACTGAAATTCTTTTCGGTGGTCCTGTAAATAAACTCTCCAGTAGATTTTAACCAAAAATCGAGGTGCACAACTAGATGTTACAACAATCTTATGTATGAAATTTCATAATAGTTTTTGAGATTTGAGAGTTAAATATGCACACACGTACACAAAAAAGTCGCCAAGCTTGGCGACTTTTGGCATAGTTCTTGATGGAGGCACGTGACCGTGGTTGGACCATTACCTAACTTATGTGGTACAACGGTATTGTGCTTGAAATGGATGAATCTCCTAAAATTGCCATTGACCGTAATGTATTGGAAATCTTTTGAGTGTTCCTGTAGCAGAACTGTAAATGATAAAGACACTTTTTTTAATGGAGAAATTCGTTTTCTAACTCTTTACAGCATATATCACTTCTGAGTCGTTTGAAATAGCCCAATACCTCTAAAAAACGCTTTGATGAATTTCGGCCCATAGAGCGTAATGTATTTCGAATCTTTTAGGCGGTTCTGTAGATAAACTATCCAGTCGAATGGAACCGAAAGGGGAGGTGCACAACTAGATGTTACAACTATCCAAAATATGACGTTTCGACATTCTACGCCTAATAGTTTTTGAGATATGCGAGTTTAATGAATTTCGGCCCATAGAGCGTAATGTATTTCGAATCTTTTGTGCGGTCCTGTACATAAACTATTCATTCGATTGCGACCAAAAGGGGAGGTGCACAACTAGATCAGAAAACAATCCTAAATATCAAATCTCAACATTCTACGACCCATAGTTTTTGAGATATGCGAGTTACATACATACGTACGTACGTACGTACGTACATACGTACGTACGTACCTACGTACGTACGTACCTACGTACGTACGTACAGACGGCATGGAAATACTGACCACAATAAACTCGCCGCTGGTCAAAATGAGTTGCAGACGCGTTAATATGATCGTGCATGCTAGCCTACGATGAGATGCATCGAAAAAATTCTTAAAATTAAATTTAGAGGTAGTCAAAATCGGCTTTTTTGTCGAAATTTGGCCCCCAAAATTTTTTCGGGATCACATTACTTCCTTATACTACGTACAAGGAAGTAAAAAATCTGTTTTACGGAGTATGTTCAATAAAATAGAAATTTTTCACGAGCTTGAGCCCGCCCAAGCCCAAACGCAATTGTGAATTACAGAGCCCGAGCCCGGTTCGAGACCCGGGCTTTCGGGCTCTGGCTGAGCCCGTCTCATCTCTAGCAGGGACGCGTCGGAATCTTAAATTTGTTAGTCTCAGATTCTCATACAGTTAACAGTTTGAATTATCTTGATGAAGTTTATAGGTCCCTAATTTTAAACCGATTCCAGATGAGGGACCACCACCACCTGAAATCGGCACCTCCAGAGGTATCGTTTAACAACTTCGAGGACATTGGAGCCACGACGGATTTTACGTGCACCAGCTCCCATTAGCGTACACGGTTCCACAGCGGACGAGCCGAGAGGGAGATGACCCTCCCAAGCACTCGCCAAGCCGGATGCTGCTTCACTTGCCGTGTTCTTATGGGAACGGAGTTTAGCGCCCAGACCACTGCGGGACTCTAGATCCTTTTCCAGTTGCATTAGAAAATAATGAAACCGCTAGTTACGTTTAACAGAGGGACGTAAACGTAGGTTTCCAAGAGCTCCCCGAAAGCTCAGTAGATCTCGAAAAGAGCCTGCTAATTTAAAAGACGAATCCTTAATAGAAAAAATGTTAAGTCGAGCGATGGCAACGGCTGCCCTTTTTTGAGCATTGGGCAATCTATCCAGCTGTCCTTGCATTCTTCCATTTTTCAGCAGATGTCAGTGCTGTTAAAAATAATCGTGACAATTGTTTTACGGGAAATGACGTGCTAAAAAAGTAAAGGATTCTCGTGGAGCTATGTCAACCGCAACTATTTTTATAGAAATCAAATATATTTTTCGTGATTGGCAACAGTCAAAACGTTTGTTTGTTTGTGGGAGAGGACAGCTCGCGTCACTGAATGGGTCGCTTAGAGCTACATATACGTCCTTACCGGAATTTCCCGCCACAATTTGGAACCTTATCAGAAGGTGGGGGACTTCTGAATATTGGCACCCCTCGGAAACTGCTAGTGACCGCCGAGAGGACTTTCGGAACCACGGATTTAACGTGCACGTACACCACATGTACACGGCGGTCTTCAGTGGTACGCCGGTATCGAACCCGCAACCTTCCGGCTACGTGTCCAACGCCTTAACCACTGGGCTACCACGGTCCAGTCAAAACGTTTGGTGTTCCAAGAGCGGGAACACTGCGCGTTAAAGGATTAAACACGTTTTTCGATCTTTATAGAGCTGTGCGTCCAATATTTCTCGCCGGTAAGAAGATAACAGCAAAAGTGATCATACCCTGGTTCTGCCCAGAAGCAACGCGTCCATTTCGCTGCACCTTGTGCCAAGGGGTGGTTCAACAGGAAGCCGCTTCTCGGGGCTGATGGTCGGCCCGGACACCGAACTCATGCTTTCAAGCACGCCTCTTCCGCCTTCTTTTCATGTTCTTCACCGGCGCATTCCATTCAGACCTGCACAGGAGAGAGCAGTACAATTGATTTAGCAAGAAAGTAAAGTCATACCAAGCGAATCCATTGTTTAACCCTTTGAGGCGCAACCCTTTCCCAATGCTGAAAAAAGGGCAGCCGTTGCCATTGCTCGACTTAACTACCAGCAAGATGGCGGACGATCGAAACTTTCATCGCGTGCCACAGATCTAGAGACCCTTTTTTGACGCAGCTGGCTGTGCCGCACAGCCAGCATCGTCATTTGTACCAACATACGATTTTTCAAATTTACAGGATTTGGATGTCAAGTACTGTTGCATGTTCAGATCAAAATATGCTTGTGAACAAATGTTTTCTATTACGAACATAATAAAATGTAAATATCGTTCAAGATTAATTGATATGCACCTGAAACGCTTACTTTTGTTAGTCTCTCTAATAATTAACTCTACTATAGATGACTTAGTAAAGAAAACTGCAAATTCAAAAGCCATATTGAGTAAGTACTGACTGTTTAATAATTGTTTAAAACAGCGGTTTTCAACCTTTTAACGTCACCCCCCCCCGATCGAAACGTTCATCGCGTGCTACAGATCTAGAGACTATTTTTGACGCAGATGGCTGTGCCGCACAGACAGCTGCGTCAAAAAAGGGTCTCTAGATCTGTGGCACTCGATGAACGTTTCGATCGTCCGCCATCTTGCTGGTAGTTAAGTCGAGCGATGGCAACGGCTGCCCTTTTTTCAGCATTGGGCAATCTATCGAGCTGTTCTTGCATTCTTCCATTTTTTCAGCAGATGTCAGTGCTGTTAAAAATAATCGTGACAATTTTTTGACGGGAAATGACGTGCTAAAAAAGTAAAGGGTTCTCGTGGAGCTATGTCACCCGCAACTATTTTTATAGAAATGAAATATATTCTTCTTGACTGGCAACAGTCAGAACGTCAGAGTTTGGTGTTCCCAGAGCGGGATCACTGTACGTTAAAGGGTTAACACTTCGTGACAAGAACGACACATCATTTTCCCATAAAATTAAACAGTACTTCTTTTTCTTTGCTTGTTGGTCTGTCCGTCCTCTAACCAGTTGAGAATCCAGAAATGTTTCAAGATAAAGGCGGAAAGTATAGCGAAATATTTTATCAGGGAGGGGCCATTCTCATTCCTTTTTAGTTCACTTTTTGACAGTCAACCCATGGTTAACCTGTTTACTCTCATCATAGAAGAGACGCGGCCTTTGATCAGCGTTGCTTCCTAAGATTGGTCTTTTAATGTTCTGCAAGTGTCCAGCATTGATCTAGAATTCAGGTGGAGCATTGTAAGATACTTGCTTGAAATCAACATTGGTCAAAGAAAGAGAACCTTATCTCCGTTGCGTCTTTTCAGTAATGAGAACGAACAAGTTAAACATGGTTTCAACGAATTCAGTAGGAGATTTAAGTATACTCAGGGAAGAGGACGATCACCCCATCGTTCCCTCCCTTACTTCGATCCTCCGATATCTCTGCTATGGAAAGTGCCAATGTAACTTATTGAAAAAGATGTTGACAGAATGATTAAATTCCAATAAATTATGCTCCAAAATCAATCATAATTTAAGATGAATTCTAGAGGCGTTCATCTTTGTCAATTAAAACAATATTAAAATGTATGAGTGAAGCTTATGAAAGAGTGTTTCTCAGGCGGAAATAGTATATCTAGCATTTATATGTTTTGTAAAGGGTTAAAGAAAACAACTCTGATATGTTAAACTCTAAAGGGTATGATTAAAAACACATATTTTCGTATTTTATTTGCTTTATCCTGTTCGTGTCCATCAGTCTTTGAATTCCCCGCTGTTGCTCAACGTTTGCTTTAATGCGCATCGCAAATGCACAGTTGCTGTATCAACAAAGTCATAGGCTCCGTCCTGGTAGATAATTTAGATGAAATCATACCTATATTCGGACATGTTTGTCATTTCCATGAATCATGTCTCCCCCGCTTTTTTAATTTAACGCATGAGCGATATTAAAACATTAATTAACAGTGAATGATATATAATGTAGTCCACAGAAGTGGGTTGCTACCAGCAAAGGTCAAGGTAACGAGGTTTTTAGTTTCGTGAATTCGACCCAAACGTGTAAAAAATAAATGTCGAGTAATGCAGTAAACGACTTTTCGAGCCTTTATTGTATTTTCTTAAGTGATTGTATAAATGTTTGAAAGCTGTTCACGGGTCGTGGTAGTTGGGTTGACTGAGAACAGAATTTAAACACTCGAGTTAGATTTCAATTCGACTGCATTGTAAATAAGTATTTATCACCAGCATCGCGGTGATTGTGCACATTAAGCCTGTGATGCCAGAAGTTCTCTGGGCAGTCGTTAGCAGTTTGCGAGAGTTAAAATATCCAGGAGTACAGTCGGATCCGAAATATGCTGATTACATAATAAATTAATTTGAAATAAAACGTAACAGAAATAAATAGTAATGTGGAAAGGATCTGGTTGCTAGTCGATGTAGCGAGCGGTAACGTCTAACCCCGCCATGCCATCTGCATGCGAAATTTTTTTTTCATTACTTTCTTTTTTGCCTCTGATTTAGATTAACAGATTAGGCGGACTGTACTGTACTTTATTGATCTGGTGAAGGCATAAATTGCAACAGTAATACAACGGGGTCGTATAGGCAAGTACTAGAGGCTAGTCGCACAGACTTCATTGACCTAAATTTGAAACACAATGAACATAACATCCCAGTATGATTGAAATGATAGTTTCGGTCGAAAAATATCTTCAGCCTTCTTCAGATGGCAACACACACTCTCACAGAATAGTGGGGAGTGAAAGCTAAAGAAAACAAAAGCGAACAACAAGTTGCAATTGGATAAAAGAAAAATCAAGAAACCAGTGAGAAAAAAAAGAGGGTAGATAAAAAGGAAATAAATATAAAAATAAAATAAAATATAGAGTGAGAAAATTAATAAAACAAGAAAAGAAATACACGAAATAAGAACATTAAAAACAATAGAAATCAGAACAGCAAAAGAACAAAAACATATACATGCAGATTTTTTTAAAACATTTTTTTACATTAATAATAAACATAAAGGAGATACAGAGAACACACAAAATAACAACAAAATAAATAAAATACTAAGAAAATAAGGGAAAATGGGGCAATACAAGAAGAAAGTAAAAAACCTTATACAGGGTGTCTACCAGGTTTCATAAACTGAATTTCATGACTTTTTAATGATTTTCTTGACCTTAGCGCACAAATTTCATGACCTTAATTAACTGTAAAAATTATTGTTGCATATGTCATTGTAATGTAGAATTTCGTATAATTAACAAATGCATATAGTAATGCTTACATTTATTTCATATAACAGGGTTCAGACACTTCAGTAAGAAAAAAATCAAGTTTTCTCCTGATTAATACATGGCTCAGACTTTTTTCTGAGCAAAAAATTAAGCACTTTTTAAGGACAAAACTTAATGAAACTTAATACTCTTAATACACCTAACGATATGGGTAAAACATTAAGTACGTTTTAAAGGCCTTAGAAATGAAAAAAAGTAAGCATTTTAAAAAGTATTTTAAGCACCGTCTGAGCCATGTAATAATAATAATGATAAAAATACAATATGCATCAAAAATCTAACAATGCAACAAGCTTCATGCAAATTTCCTTTCATTTTGCATTTCTGTAATTGAGAACTAATAGCCTGAGCTTCTTCTTCAGCTTCCTCAATCAGTTTCCTTTTTTTTAACTTTAGTTCTTTTATTTTTCAGTTGTTATAATATAACAACTGCCTCCAAGCAGAAGGAACAAAAGGAATGGAAGTATCATCTTTGACAAGACGTTCCAAGTGCTGAGTAACGGAAAAACCTTCCAAGAAAAATCAAGATGGGACAAAGGCTAAGGAGTGCGCAAGATCTTAGCTTTAGAAAACTGGAAACGATGATTAGAATTCCAACAATGTAAGGAGATAGAAGATTTGGAAAGCTCAGAAACATATCTCTCATGCTTTTTTAGCCTAAATTTGAGAGCCCTTCTGGTCTGATAAATAGAGCCCAAATCACAAAATCCAAAAGGAATTTAATAAAAAAGTACCTTTTTAGGTGTTTTATTATACAAAGTTTAATTTGTATTATATCAATACTGACCAGTGATTTTCTGAAATTGAGACAAGTTATTGTCTAATTGAAATGCAACATAATTTTGTCGACACTAAGTTTTTATGTACAGCTGTGGAAAAAAAAAAAGGCCCATTTGCTCTTTATTTCGCCATCGTTCGTCGTATAGCAAAGTTATATATACCATTCGTTTGCAAATAACGCGTACTTTAATTTACAATTAATTTAATTTGCATAAGGGGCCGTCTTCATATTTAACTCTGCATCAACTTCGTTTTTCCCAACGGCAACCCCATATTTTGACTGTATTAAACGAAAGAAAACCTTCAAATTACCCTAAATATAAATTTTCTACGATAATTTCCTGAGATATTGCGAAATCATTTTTGCGCGTTTTTAAGGGACTTTCTGCTAATTGAAAAACGCTATTTGTAGGTTCCGAACTTTTCGCCTTTCATTTATTTCGCTCGCGAGAATTAAAAGAAATTAATATTATTTTCAAGGAAAATATTGTTCCCATCTCTCTTAAAGTTTTTTGTACTGAGAATATCAAGGGTAGAATAGAATATTTAGTCTGTGGTCCAAATGACCCGTGGGTTCATAACTTCCTTGGTTCGTACACATGATTTAAGGGAAAAATGCAAAATGACTGCTAAGGATTTTGAAAATCTTTGTAATTTTGAAATTGTTATTCAGTGTTTCCCTTGATGTTTCTCTTGGACAGCTGAAATGTAGGCAGGAGTTAGAGGCTGCTCCCTGCTCTTCTGACTACAAGCATGAATATTGCTCGACTCAGCTATGGCCGAACTTAAAGAATGGTTTCATGATAGAAAATTTATTTGTTTGAATTTCATGTAAAAAACGCAATTACTTTTTTGCCGACCCATTTTGTTATTTCACTTTCTTCATTTAATACTATCGCCTGCAATGTGCAATATTCTTAAGACTTTTGGCGGTATTTTAATTTATAGTTAGATGAACATTTTTTTACAGAAAAACGTGATTTTGAATGTTTGATAAAGTATGGGGAATTCCAAAGACCTAATGTTTCCGATATTAAAAAAGGTCACATTCATGCCTGGAAAGTTGAGGATGTTAGTTTTTCAGAAATAGGACGTTGTATTAGAAGACATACATCTACTACATCTAATTCTATAGCTGGAAAATATTTTATTTGGGGGAATATGGTAGCGGACGCAACAATACACGCTTTATAGAATCCCCAACAAACTGTAAAAACCTCTAATTTATTTGCTTCAAAATTTGATATTTTTAATACTGGTATCTTTTACTGTGTTTTTGCACAAAATAAATCTAATTTACGTTTATTTTATGCAATTTTCAAAAAATTTTCACTTAATAAATTTATATATGGTCCCTTAACTCATGAAAATAACACATTTTATTTAATATAAATTAAACTACTGAACGTAAAAATTTGAAATTTTGCACAGCCATGTAATATTAATTTCTGCATCTATTTCCATCGAAATTTGGCTAGGTCGCTATTCATAATTTTTTTGAATATTAATTTAATAATTCATAATTCATATTAATGATTTATTAAAAAGCATAATAACATTAAATTATGTTTGGGTCGTTTAGTTCTAATAGTACGAATAAAAATCAGCTTCTTACTACCAATATTATATGAGATATGAATTGAAGTATGAAAAAATATTTTAACATAGGGGGAGGGGGATTTTGGGTGCTCATAACTCACTCATTTTCTGTCCAAATTTATTGAAAATTGGTGTCCGGGGTTAAAATGAGCTAATTTTTTTAAATATGTAGTGAAATCTAGGGGTTGCTATTGAGAAAAAAAAGTTGGTGCGAATTTTAATATGTACATGGCCCCTTATGCAATTTTTATGCATAGCAAATTAAAGTGTGCGTCAATCGTAAACGATTGGTATCTGTAACTTTGCTGTGCGACGAACGACGGCCGAAAAATGTACAAGTGGGCCTTTTTTTTTCCGCAGCTGTACATTCTTAACGCAATTTTCTCTAAATGGAATTTTTCATAATAAATTAACGTAATCAGATCGCTAAAAGTCAACGCAATTACAGTTTTGATGTGGAAATGCGCCGCAAATTGTCTTTCCCGACAAAACACCTAGACGACAGTTATTACATCAGCGATAAAATGTTTTCTTAGCACACAACGAAAGAGACGATTTAAAACCTTTCAGACAAGTCTTAATAGGATTAAACTGTGTGTTTAAGACTACTTTCTGTCATGAGTGTCGTTTGCTTAAAAATACAGTAGGAGTAAAGCAGAAAAATTTCTTTATCTCCCTTTAATATAAAAATATATCGACAATTGACTACAAATTTCTTGTATACACGTACTGCAGTCTTTGTTTTTAAACTTCAAGTACTTTGAGTATTATTTTCTCAATCATTGTATATCTTCGAAACAGTTTTGAAAGATTAAGTAATTTCGTGCAGTAAGATGGCGATATTAATAGATTCTTTTACCAATTTTCTCACCCCTGTGTGTATAAGTCGGTACTCCAACTTTTAAAGCGAAATATCGGCTTATACGCAAGTATAGAGGGTGTTCCAAAAAGCGGTGGCACGATTTAATTCTTTATCTCTTAGAGATAAGTGAGGCCTCACCATGGCACAGTGGTTATGTCACTGAAAATGGTAGGCGACCGAAGTGTGAAGATCCCGGGTTCGGGTCCCATAGCGCGGCTGTCGATCTAACGGTCTGGAGTTTTGGTAGGTTTTCTCCAGATGTAGCTTGAATACGCGCTGGAACCCCTTAGAGAGTTCGCCTACCAAGGCACCCCCCCCTGGCAGATCGCCAAAGCGTAGCGTTGCAAAAATCCCACAAACATAGAGATAAATGGGCAATGTAAATTTAAATCATGCTCAAAATAAGGTAGGGGAAAAGACTACACTAAGAAAAAATTCCTCTCGTTTATTTACAAAAAGATACACTTTTTAATTTGTATAAGACCACGTACCAAACTATTGCCAATTAGTCAAACGTGCCCCATACACTCGTGAGTTGCTGTACAAAATGTGAGAATTATATCTTGAAAAGTGTCAGAAATATGAAGCTGAATATACTATATTGACTTAAACCACTTTAAACCTTGGCTGTCGACAGGGAAAAAAAATCTTGACGGATGCTTTCATTTCATGGGTTGTACAGAAATTACAAACGGAAATAATATTTTGCATTCCAGCATAAAACATTGAAATTCTAATTCGTGTGTAGCGCCTGGTCATCTTTGTTTAAAGATATTTCTGACACGATTTACAATAAAAGGCTGAAACTTTGTACATCGCTTCATAAGTCAATGGGGCATATTTTACAAATTATGAATTTTTTGTACGAGAGTTGTATGCGAATTTAAAAGGTTAACTTTTTGAAAATTAATGAGAGAAATTTTTTCTTAGCGTCGTTTCTTCCCTACTTTATTTCGAACATGTTTTCAATTTGCATTGCCGACTTATCTCCAATATATAAAGAATTAAAGTGTTTTACGACATTTTTGAGACACCCTGTATACAATACTTAAAAATGATTACTTTAACATACTTGTACTTTTTAAGTACATTTTGCGCCATGAACGATTACATGATGTGCTTAAATATAAATTACAATTTAAAAAAATGACTACATGTGCAGATTAAGAGTTATTTTAATTTAAGAGTGAAGTACTCGGCAGCATAACAAGATGACAAAGTACTCATTAATGAGTACATTTTGATGATTTCTAAGCACCTCTTTTTTACACAATGCAGTTCTTAATGTTGTAAATTTCCATTCACATTTACATAGATGCTTTACCTGACCTATCTGTGAAATTTTAGTGAGATAAAATACTTTATTATACTAGAACTTCATAAATCCGGAATCACTGGGACTTTACCAATTTTTGATTACAGAAATTTCCGGATTATTTTTTAACAGTAGTTATAAAAAATCGTAATAAGAAGTTAAAGTTGTCAAAAAGTGGACTTTCCTTTCCTGAATAGAAAAAGTGATAGAGGCATTATACGCAACAGGAAGATTTTTTTTTCTGTACGTTGCTTAAATTTCGGTTTTTATTGCCTAACTGGATTATTTTAAGGACGAATTTCATACGGATTACAGAAAATCCGAAGTTTGGAAGTCCGATTCGAGAAGTTCTATTGAAGCTCGAAAGTGAGAATATTTGGTAGTAGAAGGTATAAGTTTGCTGCTTGAGTACACCATTTCTCATTACATTCACTTTAATTTAAATGCGCTAATTTTAAATTGTTAAAACTGCTTGACCTTATTTTTGTATGCTTGATGTTTTTAACGGTGAGAGTCATTAATTTTCTCCCCCCCCCCCGATTTTTTAAAGCAGGATATGTTCGTTAATAACAGTCTCATATAAAGATTTTTTTTTTCAATGTCGTTGCCAGTTTCAATATAATTCCCCCTTAAAAAGTAACTGCGTGAACTGACTAACGTAACTGGATTTACTAACTGGGATTTCTTTTACGGAAGTTAAAAACGTGACACCATAAATTAAAAATTTCGTGAGATGGATAAATTCTGCCACACGATTTACGTCAAATTCACAGTTTGAGCGACTCTAAATAGCTGCTCGCGTTTATGTAATTCGATATTTTTCGCAAGATTAATCCCATAAGCTTCGTTCCCATCAAAATATGATATTTCCGGACAGTTGTGTTCAAATGTTATGTGCAGGAAAGATAAGAGTATTTAAATTCTTATGCACTATTTTTTTATACCTCATTTACACAACAGATGACCAGACTAATTTTGACTTAATTTGGAGATAGTTTATTTTTAAATAAATGATAGCAGTACTCAAATATGTGTATTTGTGATATGCAATATTAGCTCACTTTTTTTTCTTATGTTCAAAGAAAACTTTAGAAATATTTAATTATTATACAAAGCAAGTTTAATAAAATTCTCCTTTAGTGTTCAAAACATACATTTTTAATCCTTCCCCGCTTACTAGAAAACACACATTTAGTTACAATAACCCTAAATGTCGGCTATTACTAGAAATTTAACTTTTTTTGTTCTTTCGCGCTAAAGAGATGTCCAAAACCTTAAAATGAATACATATATTGTGCATGCTCTAATTTTTATAAAATTTTCTGAAATAAAAAATTAGGCAATTTATGACTGTTTTCTTGAAAATAATACGGACCGTTAAAGAGTTAAACAAACTGTTTTCAACCGCTTGGAGGATTTAAATATTTAAATTGAACATTTAAGGGGAGAAACCACGATACTATAAGTTTTGTTTTTCTAATGGCAGAGAACTCGACATAAAAATATCAAAAAGAAAAACAAGGCACAAGAATAAAACAAGAAAAGTCATTGTCTCATGCATTACTATCAGAAATACGGCAAAATTAGTAGATTTGATTCGATGGTGTGGATTAAAGCACAATAGCGTTATTAAATATTTTGTGAAATTAGCAGTGTGTATTTATCACTTTTCAACGGGCGCTTTACAACTAACTGAAGGATAAGTAAGCCTACGTTAAAATATCACAAGAAAGTTTCAACAGTAGACACTATCTGAATTTTTTTTTTCTTTTTTTAGTCCAGTTTCTTTCTATTCTAAAAAAAAGTAAAGGCCGCTGTCGCCGCGGTCAATAGTTCTTTTGCCTATCTCCTCCTAAACCGTGGGGATTTGAATTTCGAGAAATATGTCCACGGATTCAGAAAATTCCGAGGAACCTGCTAAGCTGACTTAAATTTCGAAAATCGAATTATCTTAGAAGATATTAATAAAAAACTGAAAAAATAAACATAATGGTTGCCAGATTTGGCTTAAAATCATTCATTCCTTTGCAACAAAGCGTTTCCAAGTATGTAGAATCGCATGAAATTCACAAACATGAGTTAGAATGACACCCATTTTACTCCAAATTAAAAAGTATATTGAAATAAATAACTCAAAATGTGTTACACAAAGGTGACAATTTCAAATAGTAAGTTCGCTTAGACAACAGGAGTTTAGAATTAGCCATTATTCGTTTTTCTAAAACAGAATAACTAATTGTAACTGATTTTAAAAGCGCCATCTTGACATTAGGTATGATTTGGAAAAATGTCAAGCAGGGTGAATCTAATCCGCGATTCCAAAATGTTAGAACCCAATACCTTGAAAATGGAAAATAATTAAAATGCAGATTATTTTAAAGCCGCTTCGATCCAGCTGGAGTATTTGCTACCAGTAGACATATTTGGTGGCGTTAACTATGCCATTATAGCACTTTGGATATTTGCCAGCGCGGCGAGGTGATATAATAATACGTCAATCTGCAAAGGATTATGTATATGAAAATATGGATAACGGTTTTCCGGGAACCTTACCTGAGCAGTAATTATAGGCTGTGAGCATGTGTAAATCACCAAATAATGAAAAGTCGCCATATATGGCAAGCTATCTTAGCTGTTCCTTAGTTTTTAGCAAAGAAAACATAGGAAGTACTGTTTTCTAAAGCTAATTATTAACTGTACATATACGCAAGTCGCCAAATAATAAAAAACCGCCATGTTTGGCAAATACGCAAGGTGTCCAATAGGTTTTACATAATTAAAAATGCATCAGAAACAGATGTTCTGATTTTATTATGCTGTAACTCCTAATTAATATAACACTTGAATGGCAACATTAAATATCATTGTGTTTCTGAGGAGTGCAAATAATTTTTCCAGCGATTATACGCAGAGCTATACTCCCGGTGGAGTATAGCTCAGGACCCATAGAACACGGATTCCTATAAGAAAATATCTACCGTGATATTGGGGGGGGGGTCTACTGTGGTGTGAAGTTTAAATTTTTATGTACCAGTAAACATGCAGAACCAAGCAATGTGTAGCTGAGTAAAATTCTATCTGATCAATCTTTGGGTTTTGTCTGTTGTAATTATGTCTTTTTTAAGAATAAGCCTTATTAGGGGCCGAATGCCTCATACAAAAAGCGAGCGTAGCGAGTCTAGGGGAGTAGGACCCTAGTACAGAAAAAAAAAATGTAAACACGAAGAATAAAGTTCAGTAAAATAATTCTGCTCTGTTCAGCACAAGACAAACCTGAACACATATACGTTTGCAGGATTACAGTTCTTCAAATAAAAGTTGCTGAAGAAACTCCAGTACCGGGTCCTAGGCGTCATGGCAGCCCTTCAACCGTGTCAAAATGTGTGACTCCCCTAATTTATTTCTGCATTCATTGTAGGCCATACTTTTAAAATTATAATTTAAAAATTTCCCACTTTATTGTTTGTGACACTTTTTTTATTTTAAAATTTTCATAAAATAAAAAATGCATACTATATGATTCTAAAATTTATTTTCGAAACATATAGTATGCATCATATAGTATGTACATCATCATATATAATCATAATGACTTTTTAGCTTTCATTTTGTCGATAAAAAATAATTTAAAATTATTTTCAAATGAAGGATCGTTTTGCCCTTGGGTTGAGGGTAATATGATTCTATAGACACTTTCAAAAAATTCTATTTTTTCATTACTCATTGTGCTATTAAAATATTACTAAAATATGTTTCAGATGCAAAATATAGTGTAAACTATGCTAGTAAAGGGCCAAAGTTTTATTTAAACATTACGCTATTTTATGCAAGTTTTAACCTTAAGCAGATAGTTTTGGGCTACCTTCCCCTAGGTATGTATACATTATATGTATATCTATATATTATTGGCTGAAGTCAAGTGGTGTAATGGTTAGCGCACCGCACTGCCGTCCACAGGTCCGGGGTTAAAATCCCAGGCTGAGCAAGGTCGACTCAGCCTTTCATCCCTTGAGTGGGTCGATAAAATGAGGACCATGCTTTCTTGGGATCAAACACTGGGGGCTTCGCGTCAGGCTCACCGCCTGACCGAGGCATGTGCATCCGCACCCCAGAGCCCATGGTCGCGTAGGCGCGGTTGGGCAGTGCAGGCCTTGGCCCCCAGAGGGGCTGTTGCGCCAATGTCTGACTTTATATATTATTGGCTAACTTACTGTAAAAGAAAGCTCTCTGCAGAAATAGTCAAGTATACGTATCAGTTTTACCGAAATAAACAAAAGAGGTGCCATGGGCTTAGGTTCTATGAACAGTGATTAAAATTAATAAAGTTAATGTCTGAAGTTCAGTAACCTGTTTGCTCCATCACTACAACGACGACAGAGGTTTTTGTTCTATATTCATCGTTTTCTCCCTGCATGGGCCCCTGTGGAAGAGTTCGAACATCCATTGCTCTTATTAAAAAAAAAAGAATTACTGCTCGCGCTGTGGAAACAGTAGATTCGCCAAATCATAATGAAAAAGTTCGTATGCAGTAGGTCTTGTGTGCATAGGCATGGGACTAATACAGTGCACATGGGCGATTTTCAAGAAAAGGAACAAAATAAGGCTGAAAATTTTGCATCTTTTCTGTCACACTTTTTCAACGGAAATAATTTCTTTCTTTTTACTTCTTTTGATTCAAAATGTTGTATTTAATGTCTAATGAAAAACAAATTTTTGTTCTTTGGCAGGCTTTACTTTGGTATTCGTATTTTATTTAGCTCTTCCGTGACAGAAATGATGGGTACAAAGACCGGAATTATAAAAACGCATTTCACGGCGATAAAAATGTAAAATCATAAATATCCAATAAGTTATGTTTTTTTTTATAAAAATTCTTTCTTTGGCTTCCTGAAAAACTTGAAAAAAAAAGTAAAAAAAAAAAAAAAAAAGAACTCTAATACACTAGCAGGGACAAGTTTTGTCCAATTTTCTGAGAATCATCCATAATCATCCCTTGCGCTATTCAAAACCTCGGAATCCACTGTGCTATGCGCCACTGTGCCATTTGGATTTTTTAAAAAACATCGGCAACTTATAATTTTCGCAAATTACATTCTTTCAGATGAAATACTTCTTTCAACACCAATCTTTTTTTTTTCTCCTCTCGTCTTCATTTCCAGTCATTTTACAGATAAAACTGTGTTCATCCCTTGAACATTTCCGGTGAGTATGCTGAAGCATTTATATCTTTTAGCGCGTTTGGATTTATTAACCTTGAACTAATACCATTGTACAAAAATATTATTTTTAGTATTTTCAGGTTTCACGGCTGACTTGCCAAATGTAGAAACAGAATATTAAAACGGGAGCCACTTTTGTTACACCGGTGTTAGGAACTGGAAACATGAACAAAGATACAGCTTCAGCATTTCATTTAAATGTAAAACGCGGAAGTAAATTCAAGTATGTTTTTCATTTTGAAAATCTAAATTTTTTTAAGTGCTAAAGTGGTCAAAGCGATTAGGAAGCATGTCTCAGGCAGCACGTATTCTAGTTTTGCTTTCAAGTACAAGCTTTTCTTTAGTTGACCTCAAGTGAGTTTAATGCTGGGGTTTTATTAAAAGGACTGCGTTCTGGGTAATCCTTTTCCATCCAAGAAGCGTTTAATTTCTCAGAGAGTGAGTTTTTGAAAACTGAAATTTTAATATACCCCAATGTTCTATTCAAGGCGTTTAGAAAAATGCAGAATAATTATTTCGATTATGTGTTTCTATGAATTTATTTATATTTTTTTACAAGTGAAGTTCTTTCGCAGCGAATATTGCTCCATTGATACCGATTTCAGAGAACTTTAAAAAACAAGTATGATATCACAACTCATTTATATATTAATATATGTTAAGATTCTGATAAAAGAATATACAAATTTTATAAGCTTTAAATATCACTCACATAGCTTTATGTATTTTTCATTTTTCTTAATAAACCAAATTAAAATGTTGTTACTATAGTACTCGTAAGTATATATATTCCTATTAACTGTTGTACTGAAACCAAGCTACTTATTTATCTTAAGATTTTCTATTATGGGTTATTATTGAAGATTATTATTACATAGCAAACTATTGAATAAAGAATTGAAAAATTTCACTGCTATGCACAAATATTCAGTCGTTTCGAAAATTTTATTTTGCTCATTTTGTCCATTACGAGCCTGTTTTAACACCCAATAAGAAGCAAACGACGATCCGAACACATTTCCAAAGTGGTAGAGCTTCTGGTTGTATGGTTCCAGATTCACATGTATGGAATTCGTTATTTATAACTTAGAGTTTCTAAAGTAAACTTACGGCTGTCATAATAAATACTTTTCAAAAGCTAAGCTAACGAATTAGCAAACTTCAACTGGAGTCTGACATGTCAGCTCATAAAAATGAATTTTAATTCTACCAATTTGTATTCCTCATTCTACATGTTGCCACTAATCACATCAAATTGAAAGAGGTTAAAAATACTGACTACTTCTTGCAAAAGACAATTTTCGGAAATTTTTGCGTACTTTGGAAAACGAATTTACGATAGATCAATGCAACGCATCTCGTGAGCCTTAATTTAAAGAAAAGTGCTAAAACTAACCTGTGTTTTTAATTTAGTAGCAGACAATTTAAAAAAATAATTTTTGATATACCATGTCACGTGTCCGAAAAGTATGACTATGTTTTCAAAAATTAATTACAAATAATACAATGGTAGCGGGATGCTCATCAGGCAGGGAAATGTTATCAAGACTTGTAGAAGAAATTTGTGTTACTACTATCTCTATGTAAATTTTTTCGAGCTGGAAGAAGGCTTTCAGTTATTAGGGAGTTTTCTTATAGCGGTTTCAACTACGGTAACGTAAACGTTAAAACTTACCGGACATTACAGTGCACGCGCATGTTTAAAGAATACGATATTTCCATAACCTCTTTTTGGAATACTGTATGCACTTTACTTATCTCACGACAGATTGCACGCCATCTATCAATAGTATATGGAAAATTATCTTATTATGTTTTTGTTAGCGTTAACAAAATAAAATCTAAATTTTTATCTAAAAGAATGTTAAAAGTCATTACAACCACATAAAATATTTATAAATAAATTAAACCGATATGGAACGCTAGATGTAAACAAACATGGACTTTTAATTCGTACATAATTTTTTATGACAATTTTATTCATTCTAAAAACTAACTTCGTTAAAAATTTAACCGTTTTTTCCTAAAGCTATTCAAAAACAGAAAAAAAAAATCACGAGTCAAAAATACCAGTAAAAATAAAAATAAACAAATAATAATAATAAATTTGTATACAGATTAAAAGTCATTTAATTATTAATTTGTTTAAAATTAAAATTGTTTTATTTTCTTTATAACTATTACGGGGAAAAATAACTGAAGCGGAAAAAAAATGCATATATTTTTTTTTTTCTCTGTCGACAGAGACCGATATGAAGAAAATAAAGATTTACTTCATTCAATGCAAAAACTTGAGATTTGCGTGCGAAATTCAGTAAATAAATGCATTCAATACTGTTTTAGTCGAGATTTTGGGCTAAAAACTCCTGTAGCATTAATAAGTTAATTTTTATAATAAAGCTCATTTCTTTGTTGGCTATATTTGTTTGCATAAAAGTAGGAATGTTAAATCACATTTTCCGCCATCTCGGTTATGAATAAGGTTTACCGTAATCAGGATCCGCTAAAACTTGAGAAATAGCGTATCCGTTGACCTCCGCAAAACGTGGGCATGCACAATATGGTCGAAAACCAATTAGTGGCTAGGGGAGGAAGAAACGGTAAGCAAAACCTCCTTATTGAGATATGATTATACTGAGATCTGGATTCGGAGCAGGGCCCGATCATCACAATATTGGGCCCAGGGCAAACACAAATTTTGGGGCCTTTGCACCGGACCATAATTATTTTATGGGAAATTGCACGAAAACAGTATTATGCATCTAAGTTATTTTAGATACATATAGCTACTTAAATATACTGTTTGTTTAAATACTAAATATAAATACAGTGCACACCGGTTATAACGGACCTGGGATATAACGTACTATCGGTTATAACGTACCTAGAAGCTAGGTCCCGATTAAAGTCATGAATGACATTTTTTCGATACAAAATTTTTTAAAGAATATAATTTTTTTAACAAATGAAATTTTTTTATCAAACATAAATTTGTGGAAAAATACAACATTTTTGGGCCCTTGAAATTGGTGGGCCCAGGGCAAATGCCCCGGTTGCCCTGCCGGTAAACGGGCCCTGATTCGGAGGAATAGTTGAAGCTCTTTCCAGTACCTGGCTGAATAGTGGAAACATCGCAACAGAATGACTGCGTATCCAGTTCAACATTTGGGTCGTCTGCGTGCCTATTAGATGTTTTTCAGCGGGTACCGTCACACGCTGATATTCACGGTAAAGAGACTGCCGATGGACTGACCAGGGAGGGCCACTTTAAGAGTTCTGCTGATGGTGTCTGTATTTTTTCCTGAAAACTTCCGGGTTTAGAGAAGCTAGAAAAATGAATTCCTTTTGGGGAAAAGCAATGAGCGATTGTAACCATCCTGATGCAGCTCTGATTAGGATTAGCGAACAGCTTGCTCTTTCGAAGTGCCGCAGTGGCCATCTTCGTGATCTACGACATGTGCAGTGGTGTAGTCGAAGGGGGGACGCCGTCCCTTCACTTTTTCACTTCAGCCCATACGTCCCCAACTGAGTTATAGTAACTGTAAAAATTGTAATAAAAGAAAAATAACTGTTTAAAAAAAATGTTAATGGTTCTACCCAGTTCGTTGCCGGAATGGAGGCGTCATAATAGCAGTAAAATCCATCCTTTGAGAGTAATATTTAAAGCCTTAAACTTAATAGGTAGGCTGCTCTCAGAGGTTATATTGACCGTAATATATTGACGTCCCCCCTACTGTTTATTCTATTCTCAGGGGGACGCTCATTTTCAAGTTTTTTTTTTGACTGTTTGAATAGACTTTAAAAATGGGATTGTAAGGGTTTTTTAAACACTTCAGTAGTGAAAACATATCCATAAGAATAGAACAGATTATATTCTTTCTGAACGCACTCTTGGTAAAAAATGCCTTTCCGAATGGCCGAAAAAGTGACAAAAATCGTGTTAGCGAATAGTCACATACCAACCCAAAAGAAAATCTGTCACTTTGACATTGGATTGTTGCCTCGCCATGGCACAGTGATTATGTTACTGGAAATGGTAGACGGGCGAAGTGTGAAGGTCCCGGGTTGGGGTCCCATTGCACGTCCGTCGACCTAACCGTTCGGAGTTTTCCGTGGTTCTCTCCGAAACTTTGTGTAAATACGGCTTAGGGCCTCTTAGAAAGACCCTCACGGAGGGCACCCCTATCTTGTGTTGTCTTTCTGACGAGGATTTATAAGCGGGTTTCGAGCCAAGCGCACAAATCCGCTATGCGTGTTCACTATAACAACAACAACATTGGATTGTTGACAAATGTAAATGGAAAAAAAATTAAGTAGCTCCCATCGCGCGTCGGTAACAGTTTTCTTTGGTTTTCCCCGAAACTTAGCGTGAATACGGGTTATTGCCTCTTAGAAAGACCCCAACGGAGGGCACCTCCACCCCCCTTGTGGTGTTCTTCTGACGAGGATTTATAAGAGGAATTCGAGCCAAGCACACAAATTGGATTACACGTTCGCAACAACAAATTAAGTAGCTTACACGGTTGATCAAAAAGACTTTAGATTATTAACAAGTAAACAATAATTTAACAATGAGTTCATTTTAATTAATTAATAAACAAATGATAGTTAAATTATTTTTATTGGTTGTTTAAGGAATGATTAAATTTAATGACTCCGATAAGTTAAATTTCGTCAAAAATGAGCGTCCCCCGACTTTTTTCTTAGGACTACAACACTGGACATCAGGCCTTATAAAGTTGCCCTTTGCCGGAATTGCAGTTTGACTCACCCAGTCCTGCCCATATCTTAACATACATTGGTTGGCAGCAAAACCGGTTGTACTCCAGTCCTAGGACGATTCTTTATTGTTTAAAAACCGTGGACTTGATCTAAGGTGTTGCTGTCGATCAACTGGGAAAAGAAACAACGACACAGAAAGCATATGGAAAAGTGTGAGTGTCTCGCTAGGAAAACACTGTCAGTTTTTCGGATATTTTTCTTAATTTTTTTGTATTGCAACAAATAGCAACATCATATTCAAGTTTAAATTTTAACTACGATTAAAATGAGGTTTTCGATTCCAAAAAAAAAAAATGTGTTAACACGCAAAAATAACATTTAGCATTGACATATTGCTACAAAAAATCTAGTTCTTTCATCATCAAATATCCGTTTTCAATCTGGTTTAAATTCAATTCTTCGATTTTACATTTTGGTATTATTTACACAATGCACTGATTTGAATGTTATAAGAATAATTATGTTCTACTTTTTCGAAATGTAAACTTGGTGAAATAATTAGCTGACATACTTTAGCTTGAGAAACAGGATATTTATGAGAAAACTTAAAATAATTCCTAAAATAGCTCCCAATATTCCTTTTTATAGCAGGCAATTGTAGCTTGACACTCTTTGCAATCCGCTCAACATTTTCTTTTCCTTTTCTTTTTCCTTCTTCTTCTTCTTATTTATTTTATTTATTTATTTATTTATTTTTTGATTGTGGAAATAGTGTAAAATATGTATGATTGTAGTTCCGGGTAAATTAACACCTGACCTTCAACCATTAGATTTCTGTGTAAAAATTTAATTTAGAATGAAATGAAGACAGCAATAGAATGTGTAAGTGTTCCAAACAACAAAAAGAACAAAACATGCATGGAATGAAATAAATCCTGAAATAGTTAAAAAGTCATTAAAAATATTCTATATATTACAATCGAAACGGAACTGAAGATGATTGGATGAATGATAGTGTCATAATGATGGAAAGAATAAGGCGGAATTTAATTAAATTCATGAGGATATAATACAGGAAAAACACTACAAATTTTTAGGAGCGTGGAATTCTAAACTCGTTAGTTCATCTTTTCTTTGATTTAAAATATATCATCTTTATACCCTACGTGTAATACACAAAGAATTTTGATTGTTTTTTTAGTATAAAAAATTTCTCTGTATGGGTCAGGTAATATGGGTCAAGTGACTCATTCTACTACCAAAAAGTGTTGACAAGGCCAAGGAGAACTTTTGCCCTTCCAGCTTCTCGTTCAGCTCGAAAATAATGACGCAACATACAAATCCTGGAGAATACTCAGTATATCCATAAAATGGGTTACAAAGTTCGCGGAAAATTTTTAGGGTAATTGGACTGTCTATATCCGTGTAATAAGATCGAAATAGGAGCGTTGCTGTTGAATAAATTAATTATTACACAAACGACGAATAGAGGTTACTCGAAAACTGTCAATGAACAAATTTATTTTAACCTTGTATTAATTCGATCACCTTGTGTGATTTTTTTTTCTAGAGTGGATACTTGCCCATCAAATATTGGTCATTACTCAGGTCTGAAATATTTTATCATGGGGTCCCCCAGTAGGCAGTCAAAGGTACCCCCTATAAAGGCACAGATGCAAGGCCTTAGCTAGAAAAAAGATTCGGGGGAGAGGGAATGTGACACGACGCATGGAGCGGGGGGGGGGGGGAAGGGATATGCGACGCTTTGGGGGGGGGAAATATGTAGCGCGAATATTTTTTCGCTTTTAACTGATTTCCAGAATCTACACAGAACTAAAATTTCGGGGGAGGGGATCAAGCCGTCATGATCACTCCTCGGACGGACGACTTAGCAGGCAATTCTAAGACGGGAATTGAACCCAGACTAAATGTGTAATAGAATGGTTCGTTTTTCACTACAGCCCCTGGCTAACAAATTGTATGTGAGCTGGCTTGGGTGATAAATTCAGTCAGACTAAATCAACAAATATGCAGACAAATTTACATAATTAATATTCCCTTATGTTAGGAAAAAAAAAAGAAATAAAGAAAAAAAAAAGAAGAAACAAGAAAGATAAATCATGCTTAACGCATCAATTATGTAACACTTTATAGGGATGGACGCGAGACGCGAGAATTCTCGCATTGTCTCGCGTTCTCGCATTGTCTCGCGAGACGAGACAGGCATTTTTTTGCGAGACGAGACGCGAGACGAGAAAGAAAATATTTTGCGGGACGAGACGCGAGACGAGACAGAGTCTTGTATCGCGCGAGATTTCTCGCGAGAATTCCCGCATTTTTTTCCGTCTCGCATAAATATGATCTGAAAAGCGACAATTTGCCTGAAGCCTCTACCGTTTAACTTGCGTCTCCTTCGTTTTCGGTCCTGGTATACTATCAGCACTCTACAATACGCACAAACACGTAACATTTAAAATTAGAACAGACGAGAGATATACAAAACACACAAAGGAGAGGATAAAGAAAGAGGCGGAAAAAAATAGAAAACAGAGAAGAGTTGAAAGAAAAATAATAATAGGAAAGGCGGTACGGTATGTTCAAATCTGACCACTTTTAGACGGGGCCCGGGGCATTAAGTTTGGGGCCCCCCTTACTATCCCCTTTTTTACGCATTAAGCCCCTTTACTGAGCCCCCCTTTTTTAAGCATTTTAACCCAGTTTTGACCGCTGTTGTACTCGAAAATTGCATTTCAGTTAACTGTAGCTTTTGTACTTTAATCAAATCGTATTTATCATCCCAAAAAAATATCTCTAACTTGATCTAGTGATAGACGAGTGATAGACAATGCGGTGAATAGACAATGAGGTAATACCTATATTATAGAGGAAATTCAGTTTTTTCCCCACAATTACTATTTCAGTACATATGAATTTATAATTTAGATAATCGGGATATATATGGGCCCCCTTTTTCTTCAGGGGCACCGGACTACCGCCCCCCCTTGCCCCTGTGATAATCGGGTTTCGGGTATATCAGAGAAAGATTAGAAGTAGAGCAACTTGCATTCGCATTGATGCTTAGTCTGAGTAGGTTGAAATATAGTTGAATATCCTTGGTTGAAATATCCTTGTACCGATATTATCCTCAAACTTTCCCGCACGTTGCGGCGTGCGTAGGGGGGGGGGCGCCCACCCAGGTAACAACTTTCTAGGGGCGGTTAAATCCCTATTGTTGGCCTATTTTAAAGAGATTAAAATGACATTTTTTATTCTTATATATTAATATCGGACGGAAAGAAATGCAAGCAATTTTTTTGAAAACTATTTCTCTTTTCGTTTATATTATCATGTTTTCCCTTCCTTCGGCTAGCAAAACTTTTGTAAATTTTTTTTCCTCCCCATCATTTTATCTTGCAGTTGGGTTCCTATTCTAAAATTATCTTCGTCTGTTAGATGTCTTTTCATTTAAAAAAAAAAATCCACACTGGATATACATTAGGGGGATTATGGTTTAATTTTTCTGTAAACAGGGCGACCATAACGACTGTAGTACTATCGCTAAAAATTATTGTGGAAAAGTACAAACGGATAGTCGTCAACAAATTAACTGTTCAGTAATTTAAAATATAAACAAAAAAATAAGACGTCTATTAACCAACTGAGATACTATAATGAAATCTAAAAATGCACACACGGTAATGTTATTGGAAATATTAGGCAAATAATTATAATTATCGTTAATATAATATTGTTTTCATTAATATAAAAATTACACATATTTTAGACTTGAAATTGACGTTAAAGTAAATAGTAGAGATTTAATAAAGACTAAAAGTGTTCTGTTTATAATTTTTCAAGGGTTATCTTACAACCAATCGAACGATAAGTAATTCTAATTTGTGTTAATATATGCCGCAGTAATTTCAACAGAGGAGATTACTTGAACTTAAAAAAAAAAAAAATCTGTTTTGTCTCATGCAGATATGATTTTAGTAAAATATTCGCTACTTCTCGTATGAAGAGCGGGTGCACAGCTACTTTAAAACAAACGGTTGTCCATTTCATGTAGTGTCTGAGGTATTTAATGCTACAACTTGAACAGTATGATGTAGAACTACAGTATGATGTAGAAATAACACATTTTGAAAGTCGGGAGTTCTCTGCAAACCGCTAAGCTTTTCACTTTTCTGATCGCGAATGACACTGACGTAGTTTTGTGAGTCATTATATTGCAATGATGCCAGGTTAATACCCATGACGCAAACTTTACATCAAGAGTCAAATAATTTTCCTTTTATTTTAGATTCCACAACACTGGAATTAATTGAAATTACTCATGTTAGGAAAATTTTCGTTTACTACAGTGCGAAGAACGGGCACGCAGCTAGTAAATAAAAATGAATACTATATTTTCGGTGTGACATTATATATACGGATTAAATCTCAATTTCTTTTACTTCAAATGCCGATATATGCTGATATAGTTATTAATATATCTACTAATGTGGCTATATGTAAGTAATTGTTATTATTAATATTAATTTTCAATAAAATCCCAATAATAAGTTAGTATAAAATGGTAACGAAATCGCAGTCCTTAATTTTGCGAGACTCGCGAGACGCGAGACGAGACAGCAATTTCTTTGCGAGATGCGAGACGAGGCACAGTGTTTGCGAGACGAGACGAGACGCGAGACGAGACAGAGGTTTACCACTGCGAGACGAGATGAGACAGCCCCGATTCTCGTCTCGCACGTCTCGCGTCCATCCCTAACACTTTATAACACACTAACGCGCGCGCGCGCGCGCGCACACACACACACACACACACATCCCTTAAGCAGATATCCTTTGTGCGCCTTTTCGTAACACAACACATTAATGATTTTTTAAAAATTCCCATTGAATTTTTTTAATTTCCATTCATAATACCTTAATATTGCCATATTAGATATTTTTGAATTTCCCGCCTAATAATTAAAGATTTTTTTTCCGCACCATATTTGACGATTTATCGCAAATGCCGCCAATATTGGCGACATTTAGCTCAACTTTTTGGGGATGCACACGATTGTTCTTGGACCACAAACTATTATTACATAGTAGGATAGTATTGTACTTTAAACGGATGCCTGTCTCTAAACTGCCATTGAACGTAATATATTGGAGTTATTTTGAGTTATACTGTAAATAACTAGTAAGACACAGACTCTATTTTCGATGGAGAAGTTTATCTTGTAATCCTTAATAACTTGTATTGATTTCGTTTCATTTCAAATATATGACGGAATGGCATTTTTAATTGTAGAATTAAAGTTAAAGCAATTTACCTGAAGCTGGTTTCAAACGAAAATTGGTTTTTTAGTTTGCACATGACTTTTATTGATAGTAAGAATTTTTTAAATGTAAAACAATTACTTTAACTGTTTTATTTTTTAATTTTTGAGTAACTTCTTATGTGACGGAATGGCTTTTTTGAAAGATTGAATCTACATTTATACTGAAAACTATAATTCTTTCTGAATAAAGAAGCCATTTTGTTTTTAAATTAACACATATCTCAAGTATGGTGTTAAGACAATATAAAATTATAATTTAGGACAACCGAAACGAATTAATCCTTAAATGCACGAATAAAGACATTGTCTACCGAGCACGTGATAGTCGTGAGTGGAAGCTAAGTTTCCTATATGAGTTTTGTGAATAACTAATTATTTTTTTCAAAAAAAGTAGTTTAAAAGAAATGTTTGATTTTTTTTATTATTTACCCGATGTGGATCATTTATTTTCAAAAACTATATTTTATTTGTGAAATTGATGTAAGAAATTTAGCTTCTACTCTAATCCGGCAGTGAATGTGTTTGAAAGTACCATGCAGGTATGCATCTATCTATTAACTATCGTTTGACTTGGCAGGATGACATTTCTGTAAGCATCACTTTGTGGTACTTTAAACTTTTGTAAATAGAGGAACCGTTCATTTCTTAAACTAATACATACCTCAATTATGCTGTTTATAAGCACTATAAAATTGCTGTTTAAAGCAGCCTATATGTATGAAGGTTGAAATTATTAGCTGTCGTTTGATGTGATGACTGGTAAGTTGACGTTTTTCTGGTATTTCCGAAGAGTTAATGATTTTGGCATGTCTCATTGTCCGTCTATCCCTGTCCTAGCTGTCATAAATTGGTGTCGGTGTTTATGAAATTCATACATTATGTTATTGCTGTGGACTGTGCCATGTATCCTATTGAAAAAACGTGTGCATAGAATGAATAGTTATTCTATGGAATATCCAGAAGTCTTTCAGGACATTGCGGTCTATGGGTAATCATTGCTTATAGTGCGTTTCGGAAACGTTCTCTATTTCAAGCAAAACAAATTTAACATGGGTTGATAAAATTTGTAAACGTATACATAGCATGTGTTGTTTTTCTGGAAGCGAACAAATATTTGCCACAGATTTACGTTCTAAGGCAACTTATAAAACAAATGCTTTGCTTTAATCCGGTCACTTTCATAATTGCAAAAACGCAGTGGCAACGATTTCCTTTCTGCGTGCTTACGCAATATTTTCGGCAGACGCCAAGGGAAAAAGTTGTTGTTGCGCCTTTGCAACGGAGAGCGAACAAGTTCACTAAGCGTTGAGCAGCAATGCATCTGCAAATGAGTTTGCTTTGCAACAGTTTTATAAATTATGCCTTCGGCATGATTAAGTTTTTTGTTTAAAATATTAAATTTTTTTTACATCAGTGTAGATACAGATTTCATAAGGCTTCAAACATACTTAAATAAAATTCAATAATTTTCAAATTTAACCCAGCACAATTTTTATTCCTTCCAAAATACACACATAAAAAGTAAGACTGCATTAAATGTCAGATGCGACCGATAGAATAGTAAAGGCTTTCACTTGAAAACATTTTATCTTAAAATATCTTTCCCATTTCTGAAATGTTCTGTGATTGTAAGTTTACCTTATTATAATACGTTCACGTGTACTTAAAATCTTGAATATTACGAATTTACAAAATTGTTTTTAGTGTAATAATTTTGAGATTTTATTATTATTCCAACTTTTCTTCTGGGAAAAATTATTTCTGAAAATATTTTCAGTAGTAAAGTTGAGAATAGATTTTTCCCGGTATAACAATTCCATTTTATATTTCGAAATTGGATTATGAAGTTTTAAAGATTCAAATCTGTTGCACAATTTTAGTATGCAAAGAATGATTTGCAAAAATTCAATTGAATCAAAGAATCTCTGAAGAAGTATTGGGAAATTTTAATGAAACAATTTTCTTATTAGAATAAAAAAAGAAATTTTTTAAAGGTGCTGTAATTTGAGATTTACTGATTTAACAGATGAGAAATGATTATTTCGTTAAAAATTGTTACCTTTCGGTGTCAAAATCATGAATGTTTCTACTTTTCTGAGAGTAACTATCAAAATGAACATAAAATTGTAAAAAATATTTTGATATTCTTGTACTTCGATATAATTTACATATAAAATGAAATGCTGAACTTAATAAAAATTTTGAGAATTTAAATCTTTAATATCATAATAATTTACCCTTGCAAATCACAAATATAGCTTTTTTTAAACACGCTATCCCAGTAAGACAGAAAAAAAACTTCAGTTAACACATTTAATGGAAATCTAAAAGACGCTGGGAAAAGAAAACGAATAATGGTGCCCCGTTGATTGACTTTGAGTACACTACTGGTTCGAAAACGTGAATAAATTCTTCAAATTATTCATTCCAACGGATATAGTCATATAAATATTCAATTATTCTACTTTCTTACGATATTATAGGTATGCTGTTACATGCTATAAGTTGGGAAATGTAATATTCGTCTGCTTTTAGTTGCTTAGGCTATTAATAATAATTTCTATGGTGGTTTCTGTTTAAACAACGGTTAGATACGATAAGTTTACACCCCGCTGATTGGAGATCTGTAATTGTACTATGATGGACTTAAATAAAAAGCAATTTTCCTATGTCAATTTAACAAATGATTTTGCGGTGTTTTCTGCGTAAAACATAGAGATTTTATAAACTGTGAATTACATTAAATTATGTTTTATGTATACCAAGCTATTAATTTTAAAATCAATGTAAGATACTGGAGCAGGTATAATTAACGATTTTTACGAATTCAGCATACCAAATTTAACCCTTTAACGCGCAGTGTTCCCGCTCTGGGAACACCAAACTCGGACGTTTTGACTGTTGCCAATCACGAAGAAGAGATTTGATTTCTATAAAAAATAGTTGCGGGTGACATGGCTCCACGAGAATCCTTTACTTTTTAGCACGTCATTTCCCGTAACAAAAATGGTCACGATTATTTTTAACAGCACTGACATCTGCTGAAAAATGGAAGAATACGAGAAGAGCTGGATAGATTGCCCAATGCTGTAAAAAGGGCAACCGTTGCTATCGCTCAACTTAACTACCAGCAAGATGGCGGACGATCGAAACGTTCATGGCACAGCCAGCTGTCGTCAAAAAAGGGTCTCTAGATCTGTGGCACGCGATGAACGTTTCGATCGTCCGCCATCTTGCTGGTAGTTAAGTTGAGCGATGGCAACGGCTGCTCTTTTTACAGCATTGGGAAAGGGCTAACACATACGGAGCATTAAAAATTCCTTAACAAAGTCTAAACCTTATTCTTTATTCTATGTTTGAAGAGAAAAAAAAAATAACTTAGTGCCACCGACAATATCTGAAAAGAACATACGGAAAAAGAACACATGCTATCAAATGCCAGAAATCATATATATTCCATGTGAGTTTTCCTCACTTCTTAGCGATGTCGCACATGGGAGATTAAAATCCGAATTCCGCCTTAGGAAATTTTAATCAATGATTTCTGAAGAGAATTGAGTTACAAAAGAATATAATCGCATCATCTTTTAATTCAATTTCAGCTCTTTAAGTTTGTTTGTCTTTAATTTATTTTAGGAATAAGATGTTCCTGTTGTAATTCTTTCCCTTTTTTAATTTAATGAATTTTGGACTATAAGTATTAGAAAAGGGGTAGTTGTGTCATTTCACAGATTGGAATTTTAAAATATCTCCTGTTTTTTCTTTATTTAAAAATGTTTGAAAAATACTTAAAGAACAACATAAACTATTACAAATAAACAATATTTTTTCATATCGTTTATGATAGCATGAATTTTTGTTCAATGCAATTTAAAATATAAAAATTTGATATATCATATTCATATAAAATTTTTCTTTTTTAAGATCTTAAAAAAAATCAAGTAAAAAAGACCATGAATATGCACTTTTACTTACAATAGTTTTGTTTTATATTCCATTTAGACATTTTAATTCAATCAGGAAGAAAAGTAAAGGACAGCTGATCAATTTCTGAGCAATTCTTATCTACAAGAACGTAAATAAAAACTATGAATCCTTATTCATTGTTTGAATTGACCGATATAAGACCAAATGTTGTTCAACAATTTGGTCTGGTAAGGATGAAATCGGACTTTGAGTCAACGATCAAAAGCTTGACAACAGGCTGATCAAAGACGCCTTTGTGAAAGCTGTGGAATATTACTTAGTCTCTGGGAGTCCAAAAGACCTTTTAGAAATCGTTAGCAGCTTTCGAGGGGATCCTGTACTTAGCGTCTTCAGGTAAGGATTTAAGTTTTAGAGGGAACTCAACAAAAGTTCATATGCAATCTTTAAAGATATTGCACAGACGCTTGATAAATTTATCAGTCAAACTGATTCAATTTAGATTGTTTGTGCAAAATAGTATTAGCACAAAAAGAAAGATTTTTAATTTCACTCAATGTACTTGATGACCATTTAAAATAGAAAATTTAAATTTACTTGTCAAAAAAGTTTTCAGGTAATCAGAGATTACCAGTAAATTTTTAAGCATTAACCATTCTTTTACGGATGTTTTAATAGGCTAACAGAAACTTGTCATAAATTCCTTATCTTTAATAGCTTTTTCTTGACCAGAGGTTGAGAACCTTTTCGCATTGAATTGGGAAATCACTGAGACAACGAAGAGTTATGCTCGAATGCGTCAAAATAAGATTGAAATATTATCCGGAATTTTGTGGTTTTCTATGAATGTGAGGGGACTATGAGCCAATCTTAATGAAAGTTCCTCTACCGAGAATATTAGCCCAAGCCTGTATCCTTTGTGAAGTCAAACAGCCTTTACAACCAACCGCAATCCTAAAACCATTTTTGCCCCTCCAGTTCCAAAAATGCTTTCCTTGTTAAACTAGAAGTTCATTGTAAAAGTGAGGACCCATGTCGGATTCCATTAAAAATGATGAAGGGATATCAAGGGATTGATTTTTCAAGGGATATCAAGGTTTTCTAAGGATAAATCCTATTTTCAAATTCCTGTCCGTTGAAAAGGATTCTACAAAGATAATTTAACCCTGGCCCCACCATGACCGAGTGGATGAGACACTCACCATCGTAGATGGCCGATGCTTGAAGGTCCTGGGTTCGAACCTAAAGCGGTTGCTAAAGGTTTGGAGTTTTGGGCAATATTCTCCAGATGTAACGTGAATACTTGTTAGAACGCCTTAAAAAACCCTACTCCCTAGCCAACCCCACCTCCTCCAACCCCTCCTCCCTGCATGCAGATCCCCCCTCCCCCCCGTGTACGCTTGTCATAACATAAAGCACAATTTAACCCTTGATTTATATCTTCAGAGCTTGGCCTTGGAAAACAAAAATGCAAAAGAATGCATAATTTGGTTTGAGTCCCTTCTCCGAATCCCTGAAGGGCTATAAAAAAAAAATCACTTGTAAAGAAAAACTGAATTTATTATCACGAGACAGGCACATGTATGGTTACTTTTTGACATCACTGCCAAAGGCATTTTGACATTTATAATATCAGTAGACTGGCTTTCCGACAGTTTTTTCAAACAACGCTGCCAGTAGTGATGGGACATGCTGCTGAATATTGTTTTGATGTTCCTCATTGGTGTGGAAGATTTGGATTTTCATATAGTTCGTCAGTTCACGAAGCAGATAAAACTCAAATCTCAATTTTCATCATTTCACGAATGAATGAAAGTCCCTCATTAACCCATTAAGGACCCAGCAGAGAGTAATGATGGAGCTCCAAAACAATATTCAAACTCCCCTCACATCACCAATTTTTAGCTTCACTCTCTGGCCTCTATTGGTCATTCACTTAGCACTTAATGACTTTTGTCTGTTCGGTGAACTGAAGAACCCTCTTAGAATCTAATGCTTCCATACCAATGAGGAGCTTCGAAACAACATTCAAGCTCATCTCTCATCACTGTCGGCGCTCAAAGCGGCTATCCGATATCTCATCTAGAACTATGACAAATGCACTTAAATCTTGATATTGTCAAAAAATAATCATATCTGTGCGTAACTTTTTGGTTCGTCGGAGATTTAAAATGATAATATTAAACTTCGTTATTTGGTTTATCTTTTGAAAAAGTAAGAAAACCCATAAACTGCCCACTGTTTGTCTGGAAGTTTAAAAACAGAATTAATTTTTTAAATATTTTATTATTATTTTTTAGGTTTACTTTCTACTTCCGAAATAAAATTCCCAATTGTTATATTGTGGAGGAAATGTTATTGTAAACTGATTTTTTTCTTTGTGCCAATAATTGTATGTGTGTTTAACCTTTATAACAGCACAACAATAGTTTTATGATGAAAAGTGCACATTCAATATTTCTGAAGAGTGACTGCACGCCCCCCCCTCTTTATTGGGAAACATTGCAGGCCATTCCAGCAAACACAAAACTGCTTCACAAAGACAATATACAAAAGCCACTAAAGCATTGCAGTGAAAACTTACGAACATTGTGTTCATTAGAAAGATGATGTATGATTAAAATTCTGAATAAAAAATAAAATAAAATAAATTTCTCTAAAAGTGTTTTGGGATTTCTTTTCGTCTTATTTATTTCATTTAATAGCTAGAGGAACTACATCTTACATTCTATGGGTATATTTTTTGGATTTTTATAGAAACTAGAGTAGCTTGTTTGAGTTTAAATAAATAATGCGCATTTGCATTAGTAGGTTTTTTAATCTACATAAAAAATGTGAAAATCTCGATAAAAAATAGCTTTAAGTATCAGATCTATTTTTATTTACATTATTTTTGAACTTTGTAATCGCATCAAGTCTATTTAAATTTTATATCATTCCAATTTTATATCTATTCAATTTTTAGATGTTCTGAATGTGACGCAAAGTAATTTTCCTTGTATACTTTAAAATATAAATTATTTCAAATCATAAACTAAAGACTTAAAAGAAGTTATTTAAAAATTCCAAAATAAATATCAGTAAAAGCAGAATAAATGCAATTGCCTGCTAGTATTAGCGTCAACGATTAATCTAATTCGCAGTTTTATCTTTGTCTGTAAACACGTTTCTTAGTTAAGGTTTTTTTATGTTCGGGGGTTCTACAAATATGATCCTTTTTTATGGAAGAAAAATCTAAGAAATGTAAAGTTTTGCTATTCAACAAACTTGTAGCATATTTAGTAATTTCAAACATCCCAAACTTATATTTACAATTATTTTAAATTTTATCAGTTTTAACTACTGAAGATGTGTTCATGTAACATGCATGTTTTCACAGCAACTGTAGCGTTTTCTTCCTTGAGACTTAGAAAATACTCCATTGTACTGGTCATTTACCTAAAAAAATAAACGGCGTTGATACTATATCGTTGGGACAACTTTTGTTTAATCAACAAGTCCCTCCCTTACTTTTTTTTTTTTTTTTGCGTGGACACATTAGGAGGGGGTTTGCACTGCAATCGCACAACGAGGACATGCAATTTCTAGCTCACAAGAGGCCGCTTTGCCATAGTTCTGTATGCATCGCACACATACCTTATCCAAAGATGATGGTGAATCGTGGTCGGTCTTTCTCGGGCAGTTGACAGCTCTTGCAAGAAAAACAGCGATCGCAGACGATCCTAGTGGGTTACTTTAAGCCCCCTCCGCCCCTCTTTTCGCCCGCGCCGAGAGACGGCGCCAAACAGCTCATAAGCGCCCTCATCGCCAAGCTGTTCAGAAACAAGTTAAGAAGTTTTGTTCTTCTATAAGAGAGTTTATCATATTATTGCGATGCGTTCCGTTCGAAGTTTAAAGAGAAAAATATGTGTGCATGTGCGCGGAATTACGGTAGATATAATTTGAAATCCCGTCTGGCACTATTGCAAAATTATCAGATTATTTAGGTTAACGTAAGTGAATAACATATATTAGTTAAGTTAATAAATCTATGTTAATTTATAAATCGTGAGTAACTGAAGTGGTTTTATTATTACTATTACCCTTTGGCACTGGAAGGTTGTTAAGGGGACGGTGGACATTATAAAAGTTGTTTTAAAATTTGTGATCAAAAATTATGAATTTTTGTGTCTATAAATGCATTGAGAAGTATGACAATATTAAATACTTTAAAAAACTGAAAAAAGTTATTTTTTAAATTTGAATTTTAAAAAATTGAATTTCTAAAAAATGGCCTTTGCGCGCCAATTTTTATTTTTTTCCTTCATTTTTACCTCGATAGTATTCAAACAAGTATTCTGAACAAATTTTCTTATTAATTAGAGATTCGTAGAGACGTAAAATTTTAGGAAGTATTTCTATGCGTCAATACTGAATTTTCACGAAAATTCCATGCCTTTAAAAACTTATATTGAATTTTTATAATCTTAATAACCACCAAATTAAAACGGATAAGGAAATTTATTTTTATATGTGCCATGTGTCTCTATAATGAATTTTACAAGATTTCCTCAAAAATTGTGTCGCAAGGGACATTTTAAAGACACAAGAATTGCGAAAAATATTCATTTTACACAAAAGGCATTTTTTCAGATTTTTAAAGGGCTATTTTTGAGATACTTAAAATTTTTAAACGCTTATAAGTTTTTTACTAATTAATTTATGGACATATGGTTTTTGCCTCATACAGTAAAATTCATGGAATATTAATGAATTTTTTAAAAATTCCGACTTTTTGGCGGATTTTTGGTAGTGTCATAGCCCACCGTCCCCTTAAAATAAAAATAAAGCATAGTAAATAAATAAAATGTATAACTGAAATAAATAAATAATACCATTTTTCACCAGTAAGAAAAAAATTTAGCTTACTTGCGTTTTATCGAGTAACAGGAAAGATAATGAGAAAACGAATAAAAAAATATTGTCTGTAACTTTTGACAAATAGAATAACAAAAGTTCATTATATACACGAGTAAGTCAATTTATATATCCACTTTTTCGTTTACTTTTTCCTGCTGCATTACTTATCTCTTTTGGCTTAAAGGATACAAAACTATTTTAGAGTGTTGCTTTTAGTGGGATTGTCAAATCTTGTTTAGTTTATAATGCAAAATTAGCGTAGAAAAATTGTATGTATTTGAACAGTCGGAATATTGAAACTGGAGGTACTTAATCATAATATAAACAAGTAAACATATATTAGCACCGATATTTTTCCGACATAAAAACGACAGTCTTCAGAATATTTTAAAGACCTGCTAAAAGTTCGAGATTTCGTATAATCAGGTTTACAGGTACAAAATGGAATTTAAACGTTCGATTTCACCCCCACCCCAAAATAAATAAATAAATAATAAAGAAAGAAAGTGATAAAAGTTGAGGAAAAAATTCGAAATTAATATTTGTTTGTAAATATTAAATTTGAACTTTTCGCCATCGCTCTGTTCCAAGAGTCCATTAAGCTTCCATTCATTTCAATTAGAAATAACGCAAATGAATTTTACACTAGGGAAAAAATTATTAATAACTTTTTTTTTCTCTTAATTTTATTTAACGTATGAATCGTGAATCATTGGCGTATCTGAAATGATACTCATGCTGAGAAACGAGGTAATGTCCATTTCTATGCCTATTTAAATAAGTATATCTTAAAAGTATCTCTTCTATCACCAGCGCGTTGTGCTGAAGCAACAACGTCATAAATTGAAGGTCAAAAGCTACTCAAATATTTTCAGTGAAGGCGTTTCCCTAGTAAGCTACCATTTAATATCAGCTTGGCATGTTTGCGGAATGTTTGCTCTTACCAACCATGGACGAGGACAATGATCCCGAAGAGACGATCAGGATTCATAATTACAGTAATCTTTTAAAGATTTCGAACGACAGAAAATGAATATCTAAAAAAAATAAATTAATAAAAATAAGTAAATAAAAAAGATATGCAGTTACTTTGATGGTCGTGTTGTTATACTGGAGAAGCCACTTTGTTTTCCACAATCGACAAAGAGAGGTAGGTCAGAGGAGAGATGAGAATTTCGCCATATTCAGAGGCATATTCAGAGGTCGTCCAAACTTTTCTAGTTATATAGTTGCGGATTCCAAAAGATCCTTCCATCGGTGACTATAAAGATATTTTCAATGCGTTTATATAATTTAAAGCCACATTTTTAGTATTCCAAAATGCTTGGAGTAATTGCATTTTCGTTGCCCGCTGAAATGTCTTGTCTGCTGCTTGCTTTAAATGGACGCGAAACTTTTACCAAACATTCTTACAGATTGATATGTTGACATTTTTTATATGTTTACAATGATGCGGTGTGAACGAGTAAAACAGGTTTTAAAATATTGTGTGATTTACAGTAGATTTCCTACATATAATCTATATAAATAAAATTAGACTTTTGTCCGTACATTTCTTGGAATTCAAAAATTTTGCGATTTCTAGCCGTTTCAAGTACCTGGTAATCCGGTGCGACCCTCAAAAAAAGTTTGTCTGTCTGTCGTTCTGTCATTCTGTCGTTCTATCCTTCTGTCATTCTGTCCGTGACGCTTTTTTTTTGTTCAAGCATCACGCAAAAACGACTGAAGCTAATGATATGAAATTTGGTGCCATGATAGGTGCTCACTTAACTTAAAACATAGGCGTCGAATTTTAAAAAAATCTTGATTAGATTTTGAGATTTTGCGAAAATAGTTTCGAACTGCGTAAATTCGTGTTCACACATCACGTAAAAACGACTGAAGGGAATGAAACGAAATTTGGTATCATGATAGGGGTCATTCAACTTAAAACATAAGTAACGATTTAAAAAAAAATCTTGATTAGATTTTGAGATTTTGCGAAAATAGTTTCAAAGTGCGTAAATTTGTGTTCGCAGATCACGTAATAACTGCAAAGGTGAAAAAATGTTATTTTGTGAAATGATAGGTAGTCACTCACCTTAAAATATTAGCATCTAATTAAATAAAATCGATCAGATTTCGAGATTTTGCGAAAATCGTTTAAAACTGAGTGAATCTTTGTTCACGCATTACGTAATAACGACTAAAGCGAATGAAATGAAATTTGGTCACATGATAGATGGTTACTCGACATAAACTATAGGTGTCCAATTTTTAAACATTTTTATTAGATTTTGAGATTTTTTGAAAATTCTCTCAAAATACGTTTATATTTCTTTAAGCCTCACGTAATAGCGACTAATACGAATGATACGAAATTTGGTGATATGATAGGTAGTTGCTAATCTTAATTTATAGGCGTTGAATTTTTAAAATACTTTGATTGAATTTTGAGATTTTGTGAAAATCGTTTTAAAATGCTGAAATTTTGTTTCAGCATCACGAAATAAAGACTGCAGGAAATAAAACGAAATTTGGTGACATGATAGGTTGTCACTCAACTTAAATTCTAGGCTTCCAATTTTTCCAAAATATTGATTAGATTTTGAGATTTTGCGAAAATGATTTCAATATGCGTAAATATTCATTCGTGCATCACATAATTACGACTAAAGCGAATGAAATGATGTTATTTAGTTACTCTCTAACCTGCAATATTTTAGCAATGCATAAAAATTATAACTTCACTTTCTTTACTTTGGCAACATACTACATCCATTCTGTGTACTCCTACATTGCTGACGAAAGTTCTTGGTTTTTGGAAATTTGCATTCAGTACTAACCCGTCAACGACGGGTACTTCAGCTAGTTAGCTATAAACACAGTCTAATTGTTATCTGACGTCGAGAAAATGCGAGATCAAGTATGCTTCGTTGTAACCAGGGCTTAATTTCTAGCAAAAAAGTGCCGGAGCCCTGCGATATGCTCTAGAGCTCATGTTCACACTCAGTGGTGTACTGCAAACCCCCGCGACCCCTGCAATATGGTAGTCCGTTGTACATTTTATATTATATTAATAATACTTCAAAGGTTGAAATGAAATGAAATAGTCTGAAATGAGCATGAAGAAAAAGAATACACAATGGAAGACCCAAAATCTGTTCGCATCAGTACTCTCAGATCGGTTCGAGGCGATATGAGTCCTGACTGGACTGGCCTCTGAAATCGGTTTGTGTGTGAAAAGGGGGGAAATTTCGAGCTAATGTAATGGAAGCTGATATAAAAGTACAGAAGCTGAGCTCCAGTAAGTTCCAGTCCTAAGAAAATCAACCGTTTGAGGCGCAAACCTTTCCCAATGCTGAGAAAAGGACAGCCGTTGTCATCGCTCGACTTAACTACCAGCAAGATGGCGGACGATCGAAACGTTCATCGCGTGCCACAGATCTCGAGACCTTTTTTTTTTTGTAAATTCTTTTTTAATGTAAAATGCTCAATTTATAATTATTATATTTATTCCTATTGATAATAAAATTAAGCTATCTCCAATACTGTTTCTGATTAATGTAATGGATCCTGAGGAAGCTGATGAATAATTTTGATAATAGATTACTAATACATATGAGGATAAGCCTAATCCATCTCAGCTCAGTAGTAGAAGGAATATATTGTCTTCTACTACTGGGCTACTCTATTCTTAAAATAAGAATAATTATAGATAAAATAAATAATATTATTATAAAAATAAATGTATATTGTTCTTTAGAATTAATGTAATAAATTCTGAATAAGATAATTAGTCTTGATATAAATGTTACTGTTCTTGTAAATAATATAGATATCCAATCTATAATAATATCAGCGGAAATGAAAATTGTATTAATTTTTATTAGAGAGTGAACTTGGTTTATGGGTATTTACTATTTTTTTTAGTTGTATGGATTGTTGGTTTATTATATGAATATAGATATGGAGCATTAGATTGATTAAATATTGTAATTAAGTCTTAAACTTAATGCACTGATCTGCCAATTAGATATTAGCATTAATGCGTTTTATTGTTAATGAAGAGAAAGGGAGAGATGGTGGTAGAGGTCCCCCCTTTTTTCGGCGCAGGGGGGACCGAAAAAGAAAGATAATCAATTTTTGGTATTTTTAGTAAATACATAATTGATTTGCAATCAGTTGACATGATTAATCCATATGAATAGTGTTTAAAAAGCTGCAAACTTTTTAATAGCGATAAGCTAGAGTTAAGTGCGGGGAGAGGTTTGATTTCGACTCAAAAGGTGATTAAAGTAGTGTATATCACATCATTATTTCATGATGTAGTTTTTTTTTTTATCTTCAATAAACTGCTTTTTATAAACTATATTAATATATTATTAAAATAATGGGAATTAGAATTATTACTATAAAGAATATTATTATAGATCTTATTTTTAAAATATTTATTGTGTTTGATAAATTACTAAATAGGTAGTAAATGTTGTTTGGCCCGTAGTTTTCTATTCATTGTTTATCATTTTTTAAAAATGTTAGTATTGAATTGGAAGATAATTTTTATGGAATAACAGATAACTGATTGCAGATAAGATGTGTAGAAATCAGATTGAAATTGCTGGTATTCCTATATTTAAAAAGTTTTTTGTTTAAAGGATAAAAGTACCCTAATATTACCCTATTATAAGTGTAAATATAATAAGAGTTTTAAGGGGCAGATGGCTGTGCCCGGCATAGCCAGATGCGTCAAAAAAGGGTCTCTAGATCTGTGGCACGCGATGAACGTTTCGATCGTCCGCCATCTTACTGGTAGTTAAGTCGAGCGATGGCAACGGCTGCCCTTTTTTCAGCATTGGCCCATCTATCCAGCTGTTCACGCATTCTTTCATTTTTCAGCAGATGTCAGTGCTGTTAAAAATAATCTTGACAATTTTTTGACGTGAAATGACGTGCTAAAAAGTGAAGGATTCTCGTGGAGCTATGTCATCCGCAACTATTTTTATAGAAATCAAATCTATTCTTCGTGAGTGGCAACAGTCAAAACCTCAGAGTTTTGTGTTCCCAGAGCGGGAACACTGCGCGCTAAAGGGTTAAGCCCTAGTTATACTGTATGGAATATAAATTTGTTTTTTTATTTTTCCTTGGGAGGGAGGAGGTAAAACGGATGGATGGTTTAACTGAGAGTCACAATCCAGTTTCTTCCTACAGTTCTTTGATAATTTATATCATTTGAAGTGAAATTGAGAAACCGGGAAACCTTGGAAATTTCTCGAAAAACCGGGACATTCAAGAAAAATTTCGCAATACGTGGGAGGGGTACGTAAAGAAAGAAAAAAAAAGATACAACTTCACCGATTTTTTTTTAAGTGACCAACAAAGCATAGAGGTTCGGTTTTATTGATTCATGCGATAGTTCACCAAAAAAAGAGTATAAAAAATTAACGTAGGCTTTAGGTTTCTTTTCTAAGACAACCGTCAGGTGCTCTTACGAAGGAATGCTTTCGAGAAGAGAAATGACTCTCCATGATCATCCCCTCCTAAGAAGTTAGATTTTGGCCCATCTCGTGTCAATACTATGCTAGAATGGTAATGTTCTGTCTTTTTATCACCAAGAGAAGGAAATTTTTGGTGAGTTTCAACCTTAAAATACGTGATTTGACTATTTATTACCCATAAATTGGACTTCATGTGTGGTACTGGAGAGGTTTAATAGAGGGATGGTTGCGAGACGAGAAATCATGGTTGCCTCATTTGAATTTCAGCATGATAGTTGACAAAATGCTACTGCAGTTCCTCGAGTAAAACTTGTTTTACCGAATTTAGTAAATCAAACTTAAGCACAAAATGAAAGTGCAATAATGAGTTGAATGATTTATACTCGCGCAAATTTATTACTTTAATTTTACGAAAAGTTTGCAGCAATCAGTTAATTGACGAATATCCGTTTCTTTTTTCTCCTGTCAATTGAAGAAACTTCTTTAGAATTAACGAAATTTTTTCCTGTTTGTCAGATTTTTGGGAAGAATTCACGGAAATATTAAGCTTCCATGGAGTACGGATATTATTAGTTGAAAAATGAGAAATAAACTAGTGTATAAAGACGCACTCTCAAAAATCATTTCTTCAATTCACGAAATTTTTCTGGCACAAGTGCTGCCGGAATATTTCCGTTATTTGACGAATATCCGTTTCTTTGTTCTCCTGTCAATTGAAGAAACCTCTCCAGATTCAACGAGTTTATTTCCGTCAGATTTCGGGGAGGAGAATTCACTGAAAAATTAATTTTCCAAGGAGTACACTCTAAAAAATAACGGAACAACTATTGGAAACTTTCCTTAAAATTATACGGAAATTCTCCGTTTATATTTGATTACAGACAATTTCCGTACATCAAGGGTCAGCGCCTCTACGGAGCAGAATATTTACTGGAGTTTACTGGAATAAAAATCGGTAAATATACGGAAGTAGTACTGGCGTCTCAGCTGCCAGTACTTTTTCCGTATTTTCAGGGAAATTATTTTTGCTGTGTACGGAAATCATTCGTTGAAAAATGAAGGATAAATTAGTGTATAAAGACGAATTTTTCTGAGAGTGTAGTAAATAAAATTCAAGCAAATTCGAACCACTTAGTGGAATATCGGATATAGGAATATCCCGCTTATAGTAATAAAATTTCAATGCAACGAATAGTAATAATTATTTAATGTGCTCCCGGATAACGGAATATTCCGATTATTAGAATAAATGTTGGTGGCAAAATCCATTAAACGGGCTCGATTGTATATAGTATACGCACATATAATGAAAATGAGTTCACCAAAACTAGACTACATTCTTAAAAAATGAAATTTTCGCAAGAAAAATATAACCACTTATTCAGGTTTTCGAAATTTACGGCATCGTCTCTTTCGTGAAATAAGTCTCCAGCATCAGATATTGTGTTATGAAGGATGAATTGTAAATGTTTTTGTGAGTTATGTTCCTGATATACTACATATTTATTTATGAAGTTCAAGAAAGCTATTAATTCCAAGACTAATGCAAACGGGATCAAAAGTGTTAATCTTGTAAATATTAATTTAAATCCCACTATTTAATACAGGATATTATTTTAAACTTTTACACATAGAATATTTTGACATAGGATTACAATACTTCATAACATATGTAAAGAAAAATTTTTTCGTCATCTTTGTCGTCAGCTATAATTACTCCGTCAGAAAACTAACTGGGCGAACTAGTTTAAACTGAATTGACTGGATTTCTTTTACGGGACCGAAAAAGTAACTTCATAAATTTAAAATTGTGTAAGGTTGATAAATTGCCATAAAACGTACGTCATACATCAAAATAAATTCACTACTTGTACGATTCTAAGCCGCTCCTCAAGCTTGCACGGTTTGACATTTCTCACGAGTTTAGGATAAATAAACTGTTTTCTTCTGATTAACCACGGATAATTTAAAAACTTAAATTGAATATTTTGGATTACACATCATTAGTTTTTATTTTTAGACTCGTGCATGATCTTTTAATTTTTTTGAGTTATGTAATTGCAACATTATATTATGAATTTAAAAAATAATGAAGAATAATTTTAAAAATAAATATGATTTTTAATATAATACGGTTTAAGCACCGTATATCGAATTAATAAACATTTCGTGAATACTATATTAAAAATGTTTGTTACCTTTTATCATTTTTCAACGAACGTCTTACAACTAACTAAATGATAGGCAGGGTGCGAATTGAACATTTTATCCAGCGGGGGACATTTGAAAGAAAACATTCTCCAGGAGGGGACATTTGAAAAAAAAAAAAAAAAGGAGGGAAGGCGTAAAATGCTCCACTCACATAATACATTAAGTATTACATAACAAATGCAGTCGCCAACATGCCTGGGAAGGGACTTAAATTCAAATAAAAATCGACCACCGATATTCTATACACAGCGATTCTTGTCTACCCTTAAATTCTGCTCGCGGCAGAGCAGCGCTTGATCGATCATTTTGCAGTCTTAATTTGAAACCTGACCTCAGTTGCAGAATGAGAAGTAGCATCAGGTGGCATGTATATATCTATTTCAAAGGGATGTTTGAAACTTGCTCCTTTGTCTAGTAAACAAAAAGAATTTCGATTCTCAATACTTAAAATCGTTAGTTACTGAATTTGTAAGGACAGATACTAATTTTAACATTTCTCCAGCAGGGGATAAATAGTATCCCTGGCAGGGATCCATTAATATTTCTCTAGCCAGGGATATTACATTCTTCAGCCGGGGACAATCCCCGGCATCCCCCCCGTCAATTCGCACCCTGATGATAAGTAATCCTATGTTAATCTTTCCTGGGGGAGGGGGTTCAACAGAGGAAATACCTGAATGTTTTCTTCATGATATTTAAACTCAGTTTGGGTGAATATTTTGGATTCTTAGTTGTTTTTTTTTTACCGAAAAGGAAAAAAATGAGACAATGTGACCTTTCCTCTGTCTTACGTGTATACATGGTGGTAGTAATTAAATTTCCCCCACAGCATTCTGCAGCTGAAACGGGTGAGGTGATTGCTACAAAATTTGGCAAATGGACTGTACACGAGATGCGGTTAAAGAAGTTTTTTAAGAAGTTTATTTCAAAAAATGTCCCCTAAGTGACGCTCTGCATGGAGAAATCAACTCAAAAATTAAAAAAAATAGTTAATAAATGCTCAGAAACTATTGAAAAAACATTAAAATTTCTTGTACGTTTCGAATAAGCCATTTCCATTGTTAAATTAGGCTGTTTTATGCAAAGTGCCCCCTAGAGGACATTTTTTGAACTTTTTTTTTTTAAATTCCTTGAGCGCATCTCATGTACAATCTTTATACCAAATTTGGTTAAAAACCCGTTCACGCGTTTTAGCTGTAGAACCTTATTTATAGGGGAAGTTTAATTATAACCACCCTGTATACAGGGTGAATCTAAACTCTGGGACAAAACTTTAAGAGGTGATAGGGCACATAAAAGGAATCAGAATCGTATAGCAATGTGTGGTCAGCAACATCGTCTTCATGTAGCTTTTCACTTTGGAAAAAGTGCTGAAACAACAGTGCACTTTCCTACCATTGTTCGTGAGAAACTAATGTATTTTTCTCCGAAAACTGAAGACTAAAATTCATAGTTTTAAAATTCTATTTTATTTCATGGATGAAATTTTTGGAGACGATCCTATTGTTTTTGAAACTTGGTTAAGAAATTAGACGAACACATCAATACTTTTCACAAAGTGATTATTACAGGTTAAGTGAAAACTGCGTTTTTGACCCCAACATTGCTATGTGATTCTGATTCCTTATTATGTGCCCTATCACCCTTTAAAGTTTTGCCCAAAAATTTAGATTCACCCTGTATATTATAATTATTAGGGTTGGTGGGGTAAGTTAGCCAGTAGGAAAAAATGGTGACACACCTTAAGCGTTCCCCAATTCAACCATTATAGATGATCTGTTACATTGCTTGTATATTACTATTCCACCTATTTCACAACAACTAGAAAACATTATGATCTTATTTTATATTGTGGAAAAGTTTTGAGCTATTTTATAAAAATTCGACTTCTATTATTTTTTTAAACTAAATGCAGTGCAATACAACAAGCTACATATTTATAAAGTTCATAAAAGAGATCGTAATAATTTTTTAAAATTTCGTGGTATTGTTGAATTTTATAGGTTTTTCTAATGCAACGGTAAACTTAAATAATATGCATACATGTTGTTTTTCATGTTCAAATGTTTTATAATATAAATTAAACAAAAATATAATGTGACTGTGCTTAATTAATAAAAATTAACAATTTAAAAAATAATTGCATTTTATACAATTGGATTTGTATTTAACTCTCTGGGTGTCTTGGAAATGGGCAAATAATGCAAAGTTGTTTCCACGGTAAAATTTTCGAGCACCTTTAAAATTATAAAAATAAAACTTAAATTCTGATATGAAAATTTATAATTATTAAAAAATAATCTCCTAAAATGCTTAAAAGCTTTAATGTCAAAACTGTTTATGATACCTGAGTTTTATAAATAATTTAAATTCTAGGTTTATTGCAGTGAAAACTGGAATGAAGTTGACGGGATTTTACTTCACAATCGCTTGGAGTGTTAATAAAAAGGTACTAGAAAATCATATCAGAAAAACATATCTCAAAGAAAAACCATCTTTTCCACTGACATTTAAAAATATCTATCTTTATCCACTTCCCAGGCCCAAATTCTAACAATAGTCTGTTAAAAAGTTTGGCTGATGTCCCACTTACCCCACGAAAGAGGTAATTAAGCCAGTTTGACTGAAATTATTTATTACTTTTTGTTCACAATCAAAACTTCTGACAGTTGAGAAATGTCTCCATGTTCAAAATGGCAATTGTTGCAAGATTGTAAGAAAAAAGAAGTAAAATAAAAATGTACTCTTATGTTTCTTGCAACAGATGCTTACTACGTTGAAGTCAAATTATGCTGAAAAGCTAACCCACTTACCCCACCTTTCCCAATTATTTTCTTTTATTGGGTTTATTGGGTACGTTCAAACATATTTATTCGAATAGCTTTTTAAAGTTTTTTACGTACAATGTTCAGCATTGTTCTTTTTTCTTTTTTATAATTGGTGTACAATTTCTTTTATAACACTTTCAATTTTAAATCTTTGGTACATACAATTAAAAACGCAGTCAAGTGTGTTTATAAAACCTTTGCAGTACTATTTGCGTCTTGCTTACATTTATATCTTAGCTTTCCGTATTTCTAAGTTCCATTACATAAATGAATGCGGAAAAACAGCACTGAAATTACTCCTGACGCATGTACCGCTACAGAAACATGTTTCGCGCAGTACAGGGACACAAAGACATCGCATATTTCCAATTAATGTCACCAACCCTTCCATTAACGCAATTAATTAAGAGTTTCTCTTTGTCAAACAAAAGGGCGCTTCGTCGCCAAATCCAAGACACGGAACCGTCTATTTTTCCGGCGAAGCGGAAGAGGCAGTCGTCGTGATGTCACCATAGCAACAAGTGTTTGTGGCTCTTCGTTGCCAGATCCCTGATACCTCATATGCAATCGTTTAGATACCCGAGAAAATGAACTGAGACAGCGAGTCCCCTGTTTCGAGAGATTTAATCGGCCATTTCCCTCCCTTGTCTCTCTCTCTATAGCCCCCACCCACAAGAGAGTCACATGTTTTATTGTGTACCGGATAATTCCAGTGGAACAAAATTTATTCATAGTTCATTATAATGTTAATCAATTTTTGTTATATTTTTTAATCACTTTTTTCCAAACTGAACAGTTATTTTAATACAAATGTCGATTCAATTTGTTAGTATTTTCTTCTGAAAGAAAGGTAATAAAAATATTAAATCAAGATGAGGATGGGGGGGGGGATGTTTTCACAAAAAGAAAAAAAAATAATCCTCCTTTACTCCTATGGCCTTTGTGACGATACTTCCTTCCAAGTTTGAATTTTATTTCTACGGAATTTTAATTCAATTGAAGCTGTTATTGGTGTGAAAATTAAAATAATTAAAATTATTTTTTCTAGAGAATAAGTTTAATTCTTTTACAGGATTTTCAATATTTCAACGATTAATGTAACATGTGAAGAAAAAAAAAATAATTTCTAGCCCGCACGATCGTGGGAGTTCGGTCAGAGAGTACTAGTCAGTTCGGTTAGCTAGAAAAAGTGGGTTATGATAAATTTCAAAAGAACAGACGCACGCTTTTAAGAGCCGTACCTGATTTAATTCTGAAAACATAAAAACATAAATCCTATAAGCACCGTATTGGCCGCAGTAAGAAATAACGTTCTCGACAATTATGAATCTAAGCCACGTAAATCTCTGTATTAAAGGTATGATCTTAAAAAAGCAATTATTTCTTTATAAAAGAAAAAAAAATTAAAGTGGCTCTGTGATGTTAGTGAAGTAAAGAAGATATTTAATAAATAAATTTTTAAATGAATTAGTCTGTTTAAATCGTACATGATAAAAAATACACTAATTAAAAACTATTAATCTAACACTTTATCCTTACATTCAAGTTTACCTAATGTAACTTTTGTTTTAATTTTCATATTTTGTTTTTATTAACTATAAACCCTGCACACTGATTTTAACGTTCCTTTTGTGCTTTTAAATGAAAAGAAACCAAAATATGAACACGTAAGCAATCAATGCAACAATTCTTTACAGATGAATGCGGTGCTTATTATTACAAAGAATAATGTTACGGTCTCATTTGCTTGAACAACACTCAGATTCATTCGTTTATTTATTTATTTTCGTTTTTAAAATCGCAAAAGATCTGTGATTTGTAGAATAAAATTTAGTCACTTAAAAAATGTTATACATATTTCTGTAAACATCTTCCGTTTTGACATTTGAACAAAATTTTAATATTATTACTGAAGGTTAAGAATTCTCACCCTTCTCAGTAAAACGCAGAGGAAACCTTAATTTCTTTGAAGAAGAAAAAACACTTGTAACATTTATACATAAATATGAACATCTGTAACATCCACGATAAACAAAACGAAGTTGAACTGAAAAAAGAATAAACCGAAAAGAATTCTGGGATTAGAAGGATCTTTTCTGCAGAGTGAGTTGAGTTGTTGTTTGCAAATATGCATAGTTACATACCACAATTATTTTCCTTACTTTTTTTTACACAGTCAGATTTATTTGTATCAGATTTGTTGTCAGATTTATTTTTTACAGTCAGATTTATTTGTATATATTCGGATTTTTGTGTTTTTTTATTTCATTGCAATTTCCTTCAGTTATTTTTATCATTGTGTAAGGGATGGCAAAGTTATGGACTAAAAAGGTTATGGTTTTGTTATCCCAGATATTTTTGGATTTTGTACATTTTACTTCAAGATGCGTCTTGAAGGACGATTTTTATTGTTTTTAAGGATTAGTTTTTTAGATTCTCAGATTTGGTTGCTTTTTTCCCCCTTTTAGCTTTATAGCTTGCTTTTGTCTTATATATTGCTGAAGGGGATAGTGTGATCATTAAAAGCATTTTGTCGGTCTAAATGTTGACAAAGAATTTTGATAGATGAGATCCAATGCATTTCTTTATATCTTCATGGTTTTTGTATTTCTATTCTTGTGACTTTATATTATTGTTCTATTGTGTTCCCTTTTCTTTTTGCTTATCTGTTTATTGTTTTTATGAGTGCATAGCTCATTTTCTTTACTATATAAGTTACCGTGAAGGTTCGAAATCTGGTGAATACCGAAGTTCACCGGTGAATGTCAACATTCACAAAGGCGCTTGGTTATGTCCGAAATATTTGCTTAATATCCTTATTTCTCACTTACAACATCAAATGCCGACATTCACCATCCACTAATGGCGAAGGTTGAATATATCGGAGGTTTGCATTTTCTTCTCCGTATTTCAGATGCAATAAAAAGACGTTAACGTCCCAAGGATGACGTAACGTTTTCGGCTCTCCTGCTGAGAGGAGTGACCAATCACGGTGTGGAGAGGGATTTGTCACTCTGTAGAGATGTTTTCACTGTGAGACTAACCATAGAGAATTTAAATGACGTGATAGATTAAAAGGGCAGACAAGAATTCGCTTTTTTTTTCGATATGCAGCTTTAGGCTCTAGCGTGAGAAGAAGAAAGGATGCTTGATATTCCGTACCTTTTTAATAATGATATAAGTTCTACTTGGATGAATGTTAAACATTAGGATTTTATTTTTACATTTAGCTAATAAAAAAACTTTAATTTATACCGTAGTGGACTTTTCTTCTAAAACCCTGAGGAACCATGGATACATGGAAAAATAACCTGCCCCAACATGCAAATATTTTTGCCTTTCTCTTGACCTCGGCTTCTCTTTTCGGCCTCCGTCACAGCATATCTGTGATTGTCGACACTGGCGGTAGTCCGAATATACTAGAATATAATCGAATATTCCGTCTTTCACCGGCGTATTTGGTATTTGTTGACCTTCACCGATGAAAGTCAAGATTCTCCAATTTCGGCTTATCACAGGGTGGAAATTTGCAGGGCCTTTTTTTAAACGTACATATGTGTGTGTGTGTGTGTGTGAATTGAGAAAAATGGAAATAAGGCTAAGAAAGATTAAATTATCTAGATTAAATTAACTAGAGGAAGTTAAGAAAAAATTCCTCTAGTTAATTTTCAAAAAGTTACACTTTTTGAAAATGACCCCCGTACAAAAATATTCTTAGTAAAATGTGTCCCGTACATTAATGAGGTGATGTACCAAATTTGAACTTTTCATCATACGAAATCGTAGATATATTTTCAAAGATGATCGGGTACTATACATTATTTTGTAAATAAACGTTTATTCCTAGAGTGGAAAAAAAGATTTTCTTTCGTAATTTCTGTACGATCCCTGAAATGCGATCATTCGACGTGATTTTTTCCCCTTCGAGAGCCAGTGAAAAGTGGTTTAAGTCAGCCTTATATTTATCTTCACATCTCTGACTCTTTTTAATGTATAATTCTCAAATTTTATATGTCCGCTCTTTAGTGTATAGGACACGTTTTACTAACTGTGAATTGTTTCGTACGGGAGTCGTATAAAAATTAAAATACTGTAACTTTTTGAAAATTAACAAGAAGAAATTTTTCGTAACGGAGTCTTATTTCTGACCTTATTTTGAGCGTTCTTTTTTTTTTCCAAATTACACTGCCCACTGATCTCGAATAGATAATTAACCCCCGTTACCACCTTTTTGGTACATCCTGTATATTGTACTTTATTTGGCTCAGCTTTTATTAATATTTATTATTATTGTTTCAATTGTGGTTTCGAATTCTTGCTTCTAGCTGTTATATTTTTAATGCGAGGTATGTCTTATTTGCAGTATATATTGTGTTTTACTTATTAGTTATACACACACACACACGAGTATACTATTGTTTAAAAATAGGGTTATTTTTTTAGAGAAAAGGGGAATGCGATTTCAAAAGTCTATTTCTTCACCTTTACACTTCAGTTATATAAAACGAGATTTAAATAGAAAGAAAAACCTCACAATAAATTACTGCATAACCTGTAATAATAGCAAAAACTCGTATCCGCATTTACCTACAAGATTTCGGAAAATCCATTGTGCTCATGTAGAGCATTTCATTGTGGAACGCAGTATAATCAGTCGCAGTATAATGAAACGCAGAAAGAAATCTTAAATTAGGTTGCGCAAATCTGAGTTAAATTGCCTGTCTCCAAACAAACAACACGTGCGTGCCAATTTAGTTACCTCCTGCGTACATTTAAGTAGGTCATAGAATACGAATTCTAAAACAGATTTTTTTAAGCGCATTCAGGTATTGTGGTTTTGCCTTTGGTTTTGTCTTGCATCGCTTTGTCGTAGAATTCACAAAAATTTATGAAATATTTTTTTTTCTAGAAATGTCATATCTCAAAGTCAGAATTAAAAAACAATATTGAATTATTTATGCAAATCTACTTATTTTTTCTTAAAAAAATTTAGATTAAACAACGAGAAAAGACAATTTTAAAGGACTTCCTAGAAATTTAGGGTACGCACCAGAAAATGTGTACTTTTCTAAACTTTATATAATTTTTTAAACTATTTTTCTATTATTATAACAAGTCCTCGCTTCCCTTCGGTTAATTTATGGTTAAAAAACACTCTTTTTTTCCGTAAGAACTTGAACTAAACATTGAATTAGACGGTTCAAAGAGAGTGTTATTAGACTGTTGAAAGAGAGATTTTCACATGCTTTCTCAGTTTTCGAGAAAGCTGGAAAAGTATGTGAAAATGTATCCAATCAATTATTCACTTTGTAATGCACCTGACTACTTTTTTTTAATTTTAGTTAAGAGTAAACTGATCTACGCAACCTGCATTCTCGTTTCAAATCAATAGTAATGATTGTGAACTGCCTCAAAATTTTAATTCGTCGCTTGTTTTATAAATCTTATTTATTAAAAAATATTTCCAACGAAGCACTTGGAAGCTATAAATACCAAACCTACCCTACAATTATACACATATATCACTGCTATTTTATCAGCTGAGTCCGAATTTCCGTAAACTCTTGGTAAAAAATGTAAGTCGCTGAACTGAAACAAATTGAAGAAAAGCACTTTTCGATATCCGTTCACGAAGAAATTTAAAAAAAAAAATTCAGATTTCGATTTTACGCTGAAAAAATTACAGATTTCTCCAATTTCTGGTTCTGTTCTGGTAAGGACATCGTATCCGTCATCTATAACAGATACCTGCATTGCATCCAGCGCATTGCAAATATAGGAAAATTGATGCTGGAGGTACTTTTCATGGAAAAGCATTGCAACTATCTCTTTACAACGTGAGCTTATACAACCCTAAAATCTTCCACAAGTCATAAAATTTCGATTTTTAAAAGGTCGCCGTATTCTCTTTGCCTCAAGCTAGGATTCGCAAATAACGAAGGATATCAAAATTCAGTTATTTCATCGAGCTTAAAGATTTCTCAGAAAGGAGAATAGGAAAGATGAATGATTTATGGAGTAAGTGATTGACGCTAGAAAGGAATATTTACAAGTATGTTTATTTTAAAACTCCTCTTTTAAATGAAAAACACCACAAATGAAATTCAGAAGTTTGACATATGCATTTAAGATTGTGATGAGATGTTCATTCGTAATATTACTTTGAAACCTTTGATTTGCTGCACAAATCCATTATTGTCATATTCCAATAAAAGCTCCACAGACTATATTTTAAAAAATTTCACCGAACTTCTATTGCTTTTTGATATGACGCGAAATGCCTTAACTGTGAGTAATCAATATAAGATATCGGTAAATGAACTGGTTATTTAAGAATAATTATTTGGTATTTAGAAGGATAGCATAAATAAGGTCTCAATAAATTAATTAAAAAACGAGTTTACTGTAGTAATCTTAAAATTGCAACAGTATTGTTATTTTGGCTGTAATTTTTCGCTTAATATTTATGCATACTCGTTTTCGGAATAAACTTGTGTAAAACAGAACCTGAGTTAAAGTAATAAAAAATTTGAAAACGAAGATTTTTGTTTTAAAGAAGTATCGTTTTTAAATCAAATGGGTGCTGCTCTTTGAAAATTGCGATTCTTTTTCACTATAACTGTAATTGTAAGGCACTGATTTTATTTATTTATTTATTTATTCATTTATCTGTTTATTTTGAACCATTCTTGTGAGGCGGACACGCAATCGCGCCCGCGACAAGTTACACTTCAACATTACATTTGGATGTCAGGCAAGCAAGAATCTTTTGTCCCTGCAAAATAACTCGAAGAAACGAACACACCTTCAATGACTGATGTGCGCCTGGAACATTCCGTGCTCTCTTGGCTCATTTAAAGTGCGGCAACAATCTGCAAAAATCCGCAAAAGGGGCACTGACTCAAAGGGTCTAATGCTTGGCAGGAAAGCCTACAATTTGCGGCAACAAAGTCAGAGCGGCAGAAAAGCCCTTCTTTTTTTTAGTTTCCAGTATACTTAAAATGAACTATACTGAACTATACTTCTCAAATATGCAGGGAGCCCATGTCCATGCTACCCATAAAAGAATGCTTCAGTTTCAATGGTATATTATAACAGTTTAATTTAGACTATTTATAATTGAATACATCAAATTGAGGATATGTTGTGTTGTGTTGTGGCAAAGCTACGCAAGGTCTGTCTGCCAAGGATGGGCGGGTGCCTTGATCGGAGGACATTTTAAGGGGTTTCTAACGCGTATTCACGTTACATCGGGAGAAAACCGACAGAATTCCAGACCGTTAGATCGGCAGCCGCGCGTAGGTCCGAACCCGGGACCTTCACATTTCGGCTGTCTACCATGTTCAGTGTCTTATTCACTCGGCCATGGTGGGGACCAAATTGCAGATAAACAAAAATAAATTTTTTAAATGTTCAATATGGCACCTTTAGTTCATGAAACGTACGTTGAACTGTAATTACAGAGACACTTTTAGCGAATTGCAGAACACAAAATGCTTTACGCCTAGGAGTCACCATTTTCTTTCTGTGGCGCTGCAAGCGAGGACACAGCAAATCAGTACTCACACATAAGCTTATATATTTCTGTTTAAGTTATTCTTTAATTGTGACATTGAACCAACTATCTACAACGTTTCTTATAATTGATACTATCAAAATTTATAACTGGGACATTCTTTCATGGACATACTGTCCTTTGATGAAACAGTAGAGGATAATAAACTCGAGTAAAATTTACAACTTATTTTTAGTCTTGTGTTTCAACTCTCCCATTAAATTTGTTTTTGAATGAATAAATAATAAAATTAGACTACCTCTTTAAAAGCGTAATACAAAAGTATGTTTTAGAAATTATAATAATATAATATAAATAATTCCTGAAAAATATGTCATAGATTACCCTTTTAATGAGTAAGTCTAAAATTTTTATTACAATAATTACAATAAATCTTGGATATGGAATAATTTTTAAACTCCAGATATCATTTAATTTTACTGGACCATTCACCGGACTTCCTGTAACCATCAAATTTAACACTTTCGGTGGATAACGAAAAATTATATAAGCATTAGTAAAATTTCCTCTCTTTCCTTCACGATTAATTAAATATAATTTCCACAGAATACTGAAAAATAACAAAGACACTTGTAAATCTTTAATATTTTTAATGCCTTTTCTGTCTTTAAAGTATAAGATATTTTCAAAAGTAATGTTGGACTTCAATTCATCACAGTATGCATCTCCCAAACCCCTAGAATGAGATAAAAGGCATTACTCGCTAATATGACTTAATTTTGATTTTAAAAAAGATATATCTGAATTATCCTTTAAAAAAATATGTAGGACCCATTATAACTTGGATTTTTATATTTTTTGGCATCTTTTTTATATAAATTATTTTTTATTTAGAAATTCTAGCTCTTCATGATAACGAAAAATAATTGTGTTCTTTATAATTCGTTGCTTTTAAAGAGATAGTTTGAATTAATTGGTAAAGGGTTTGCAAAGAAATAATTTTAATGGAATCAAACTTTCTAGGTTTAGTGGGATTCTAAATCAGATGGACATAAAAAAAGTACTAAAATATGGTTTTTAAATATTAAAAATTTTACGAATAATTTATTCTTCATTCAGTGAGGTTAAGGAAAAATCTTGAATCTCTCCTCATTTTGTCTATAACTTTTTCAGTTTCATGTAGAAGTTAATCCGCTGAAACGCAGCTAGTTCAAGAAAATTGTGTGAAGAGAACGTTTGTAAATTTAGACCGCAAACAGCTGGAATTCCTTAGCATCCTATGGCAACCACTGAAACGATCAGGCGGTTATCTCATTAAAGCAAACGATTTTGCATTGTGAAAGTCCGTTGAACTTGAGGAAGATTTAATAATATTGGAACTCTGGTAATACAAGCCTATCGAGCTTGTATCGACAGAACTAACTTGAAATAAATGGCGAAAGTGAAGGTCTGATAATATATGAATGAATTATTTATTTTAAGCTAACGTGTATGTGTGTTTTTAAATTATTATTTTGATGACAAAAATGCTGAAAATAGTAGAATTTTTCTGTTATAATAGTAAAAATATACTGAAACTGGTACAAAAGAGATCTGTACATATTAAAATTCAAAGTCCAACATTAATACCAAATTTACATGTTTGAACATGTGCAAATCTTTGACCATGCTTTGCATGAGATTTGTCGAGTCCCTTTTCAGAATTTTTTAATTTCATTCCACCATAATGAAAAAATTCAAAATTTTCTCGTTCAAAAGAAAAAGACTGTTTTTCTTGTTTCCTATATTTATTTACTCATTTTCTAAGAAAATAATTGTTGTTGTTGTAATGCCTCCGGAAACGCGTTGCGTGAAGACCACTATATAGGAATGCCTGACAAAAGATGCTTCTTTCAATGAGCCCTGTTGAGAATTCATCTTAGTCGGGTCCGTAATTTGACTCGAATTCGGGGAGGAGCAACCTTGCAATCGGCTAAGCCCAGAGTACGTTTAACAACTAGCAGGACTTTGGTCCACGAATTTTACGTTCACAGCTCCATTACGTACACGTCCACAGCTGACGGCCGAGAGGGGAAATTCTCCGAGCATTGGCAGCCAGAGCTGCTTCACTGCCGTGTTCTTTGGAACGGTTTAGCGCCGTCCTGCGGACAAGAAATAATTTCATCAGGAATTCGTACAAATTAGAATCCGACAAATATGTTTTGAAACTGTTATATTTATCTAGTTAAATACTTCGATTGGAAGTAATTGCATACGAATCCATATTAATAATAACAGGCTTTCAATCGGCTAACAATTATAATCATGGTTACTAAAATTTGAATTTGCGAGGTCTGCTTTTTTATTTCTTTTCCAAAATAGTTCAAGTTTTACCGTCAATTCTGACGAATCGTCTAATATTGTAAATGCGCAATATTTATAAAACTTACTCAAATACAGGACAAAGAACAGTTATCTTTTCGTCAGCATTGTAGGAGTACACAGAATGGATGTAGTATGTTGCCAAAGTAAAGAAAGCAAAGTTATCATTTTTATGTATTGTTAAAATATTACAGGTTAGAGAGTCACTAAGTAATATCATTTCATTCGCTTTAGTCGTAATTATGTGATGCGCGAACGAATATTTACACATATTGAAATAATTTTCGCAAAATCTCAAAACTTAATCAACATTTTTGAAAAATTGGAAGCCTAGAATTTAAGTTGAATGACAACCTATCATGTCACCCAATTTCGTTTCATTCCCTGCTGTATTTATTTCGTGATGCTGGAAAAAAATTCAGCATTTTGAAACGATTTTCGCAAAATCTCAAAATGTAATCAAAATATTTTAAAAATTCAACGCCTATAAATTAAGATTAGCAGCTACCTATCATATCACTCAATTTCGTATCATTCGTATTAGTCGTTATTACGTGATGTTCGAAGAAATATAAACGTATTTTGAGAGAATTTTCACAAAATCTCAATATCTAATGAAAATGTTTAAAAAATTGGACACCTATAGTTCATGTTGAGCAACCATCTATCATGTGACCAAATTTCATGTCATTCGCTTTAGTCGTTATTACGTAATGCGGGAACAAAGATTCACTCAGTTTTAAACGATTTTCGCAAAATCTCGAAATCTGATCGATTTTTTTTTTAATTAGATGCTTATAGTTTATAGGTGAGTGACCACCTATCATTTCACCAAATATCATTTTTTCACCTTTGCAGTTATTACGTGATGTGCGAACACAAATTTACGCAGTTTGAAATGATTTTCGCAAAATCTCAAAACCTAATCAAGATTTTTTTTAAATTCGACTCCTATGTTTTAAGTTGAGTGAGCACCTATCATGACACTCAATTTCATACAATTCGCTTCAGTCGTTTTTACGTGATGCTTGAACACAAATTTACGCAGTTTGAAAGGATTTTCGCAAAATCTCAAAATCCAATCAAGATTTTTTTTAAATTCGACGCCTATGTTTTAAGTTGGGTGACCACCTATCATGACAACCAATTTCATATCATTCGCTTCAGTCGTTTTTACGTGATGCTTGAACACAAATTTACGCAGTTTGAAAGGATTTTCGCAAAATCTCAAAATCCAATCAAGATCTTTTAAAAATTGGACGCCTATGTTTTAAGTTGAGTGATCACCTATCATGACACCCAATTTCATATCATTCGCTTTCGTCGTTTTTGCGTGATGCTTGAACACAAATTTACGCAGTATGAAACGATTTTCGCAAAATCTGAAAATCTAATCAAGATTTTTTTAAAAATTGGACGCCTATGTTTTAAGTTGGGTGACCACCTATCACGACACCCAATTTCATATCATTTGCTTTAGTCGTTTTTGCGTGATGGTTGAACACAAATTTACGCAGTTTGAAACGATTTTCGCAAAATCTGAAAATCTAATCAAGATTTTTTAAAAATTCGACGCCTATGTTTTAAGTTGAGTGACCTCCTATCATATTCTTAACGACATACGAATATTAGGTCCTAAAGCTAATATCAGAAAATTACTCTAAAATGTTTTTAAGAATTTAAGAATGTGTCATCTAATCTTGTTAAATACCTTAAAATCTTAATTTAATTTTTAGCATCCACAAAAACAGACAAATTTGTAGAGATTTTCCTGCTTTACCTTCATCTAACATTTGCTCTGATAATTTCTCTCTTACGAAAACAATGGATAGCAAAAAAAATTTACAATGACTCTTGATACTGTTGTCTACTATTTTATAATTGTTATAGGCTATTCTCAAAAAATGTTACAATTTATCCTTTCAACGTCACGCTTAACCTTATAGTCATCAAGTTCCATGAAGCTTTAAAAAGTTAGTTAATTTTAATTTTAATGACATAACAGTTTAATATAAGGAAGATTACATAGTGGGCATTGGATAAAAATCCGTTATCTTTATATTTTAATCGATGCTTAATCTTTCAAAAAAGAACTATTCAAGTGCAGTATTGTTAATCCTTTCTTTTTACTTTTATTTCAGTTGACTTAAAAGTAATTTACACGTACAAAGCTTTTGAGTAGTGCACAAATTTTAAGGATTATTTTCCAGATAATCAAACATTGTCTGATTTTTATCAAAATGAGCTAATTGTTAATGCGACTGCCGGTTTTTTAGTTTTTCTTAAAGTTTTTAAATTAATCACGTAATGGGATTGTATTTTTTAAAATCTATTTTAAACGTTGAATCTGGAAAACGGACTATTGAAACGTTGAATCAGGAATGATTAATGTATTTATTTTCTGATTTATAATGTGCTGATTACTAATTATAAATCAGGCATTCAACAATTGTTGCACATATGCAATTATTCTGATTACATATGTGCAACAACGTGCTGTATTATACATCTTGATTTTGTGAATCTTTTATTCGAAACTTGTAACTTTTTCAGAAAGGTAAAATTTTATCATCTTTGTAAATTTTTACGGGCAACTCAGGGTACCGCATTCACCCGCGTATAATTCGAGAAATTTCGAACCAAAAGAAAGAAAAAAAAGGCTTAAAAGTAAGGGGTTCGACTTATACGAGGGTCTTTAATTTCTTATTTTTTTTTAAATCAGAAGTCATAAATGCCCTTTAAAAGTTTTCTTCCCGCATTCCATAACACAACGTCGTTTAAGGTTGATTTCCATACCAGGAAGAATGTAGCGATACAAACATTGAAAACGTGTATCCTGTTGCTGTTGTTGTTGTGGGAATACGGCCGATTAGCTACACGTGGGCTCTAGGCCGAAGGGTAGGATGCCCCACCGTGGAATTCTTTCTAAGGGATCCTAACCCAATAGGTGTATCATGATGAGCCGATGAAGACGATTGATTTTTGTGAATTGTTTGACGAGTCCGACACTGAATCGGAACTTGAATCAGTTTAACTTTGTATATTAGTCCTTTACCATATCATACAACCAGTAGTCTCCAGTTGCGTAGTCAAGGGGGGGATAGGGGTGTCATAACCCTCCCCCCCCTAGAGGAATTTTTTGCCGTACAAAATGTATACTCTTTACTCCCTTATCACACATATGTATGCATGTGTGAGTTGCAGAAGGCGTAACCCCCCTTCCCCCATGAAAAATTTCTGGCTACGCCAGTGATAGTCTCATATTATTATTCATTACTATCAGTTTAATTTTGTATACTACTTTTGTATATTATTATCTTTATGATTGAATATTTAGTACTTTCTTTTTTTTTTCAAATGATTTTGAATAAATGTATTTAAAAAAAGTAAAGTTTCCTGATCGGGAAAGTGGTGGGTCCAATTATACGCGGGTAAATACGGTAATTTGTTTTCTACATGAGATTCCATTTCTCACGAAATTTGAGATACGAATTACTACCCAAGTTTACTGATTTTATACTTTTTTTTGTGCATTTTCATCAGTTTTAGTTTTCCTTTCTTTATATCTTATCTTTAACTTTTCTTGTGCTCTTTCATTAAAATGTTATCGTGCTTAAAAGTTTCCATAGAAACATCCCCACATGCTATGGTGACCAGATGTCTCGAATTTCCAGGTCATCTTTTAGATTGAAATGTAAATATTTAAACGCTGAAGCATATTTTATTACTGGTTAGTTTTACATATGTGCAGAATAGATTAAAAATTTTTTTTCAAACAGCTTAAAAGAAAAATAATTTGCTGTAACAATATTTGGTTAATTCTGAAACCAAGTAAGATATATTCTAAAAAGACGAATATAGTTTACAAGTCGACCAAAGCTCTCCCCATTGTATTATTGTTAGATTTTACGGTGAGGGAGAAGCGTCTAAGTCAAAGAACTTATCGATGAGAAAGAAGCACTTGTAGCCTGCTGTTAAATCACTTGCCTGTGGAATATATTTGACAAAAACGTGCCAAAAAGAAAAAAAAATATGTTTCTCTTTAATTTGATTAAAATGAAACTCAGGTCGGGCGTTCCAAAATTTGCGCATTTACGTTATCCGAACTGATTTCAGGCATCACAGGCACGAGGTTAGTAAAAAGGTAGCTTTATCGTCAAACGGGTAAAGGAGAAGACTAACATTGCGTTTTTGTGGATGAACATTCTAGATAAAGATGTTTTCTATATCTTTAGAGGTAATTTATTTTTAGAACATAATAATATTCCCAGAAATACGTATTGAAGTTTTTTTTTGAGTGAGGTATGAAAAGTGTTGGAGAAAAGGCAATTTAATGATTGCTTTTCCAAATAATTATTAGACAAATATTCTGCTTGATAGACTGTACTGAGTAGGGATGGACGCGAGACGAGACAGAGATTTACAGCGTTTTTGCGAGACGAGACACACAATTTTAACATTACGATATAGGGATTTTTGCGAGATGAGACAAGCTTTTAGGTTATTTTGCGAGACGCGTGACGCTTATTTTTCGTCTCGCGTCCATCCCTAGTACTGAGATGGGGCTCTGTATGTGTTATGTAGTAACATCAAAATACTCTAGACTCTCATTAAGGTTAAATCAAAAGCAGTATCAGATATTGATGAACGAGAGGTTGTTCTTTTGGTAGACAAGACAGAAGTTTACAACTTTTTTTCTAGACGACACAAAGCTTTTCGACTGTTTGGCTGGACGAGAATTATTTTTGTTCTCGTGTCCAACCCTAGTGGCAAATCCAGGGGAGGGGATAAAAAAACTCCAGAACATATCCTAAAGATAACACTGTACACTTTATTTAGTTCAAATGAGCTTTTTCAAATAAATTAGTCCCTCCAAAACAAAATTCTGTATCCGTCATGGAATTGTGTTTCCAAGGATGCTCGTGTTAACGCACAGTGTTCCCGCTCTGGGAACACCAAACTCTGACGTTTTACTGTCACGAAGAATAGATTTGATTTCTATAAAAAGAGTTGCGTGTGACATAGCTCCACGAGAATCCTTTATTTTTTAGCACGTCATTTCCCGTAAAAAAGTTGTCTTTTTAACAGCACTGACACCTGCTGAAAAATGGAAGAATGCGAAAACAGCTGGATAGATTGCCCAATGCTGAAAAAAGGGCAGCTGTTGCCATCGCTCAACTTAACTACCAGCAAGATGGCGGACGATCGAACCGTTCATCGCGTGCTGGTAGTTAAGTCGAGCGATGGCAACGGCTGCTCTTTTTTCAAAATTGGGAAAGGGTTGCGCCTCAAAAGGTTAACGAGTTTCGGCTGTAATAGGATTTTCAAAGAAAAATAATCTTCCTATATTGACCACCTCTGAAAATCCGTCCCGTTTACTAATTTCACCCAGCGCAAACTGTTGAAATTAACGATACTAACACTCCAAGGCGGTTACCGTCCTTAGAAACGAAAACAAGAGCTGTACACTTTCACAAATTCAGTTTCACCTTTAAGTATTCATCTGCTCTCTAAACAAAAGAGAGAACAGAAGGACACGACTGAAAAAAGAGAGACAGGCAATGAGCAGGAAAGAAAAAATAAAGATCAAACTACTCCCACCTCGTGCTAAGTTTCACGGCTCGTTCAACACTTTCCTTCCGAATTGGTTCCTGTCTCATGAAACAAATGGCCATTTTATACGCGCAGTTTGGGAGTGTTCTTTTTTCCACGCGCATTTAATTAACTCGATGTCGGGGTTCAATCAGCATCATCATCACCATCTCGATATCAGTCGATGTGCCCGGGGGACTCATTTGCCTTTCCACTTCCTGTTGAAGGTCATTCGACTCTTCTCGAGGTGAGTGGAACCTGGGTCACCAGGTCGATGCAGAACCTCCAGAAATTCCATCTTTTCTTTTCCGAAGGTGGTTTCACGGGGGACCCCAAAAAAACGAGTGTTGAGGCGAAAGGTTACATGGTGTAAAAATATATGGAGTAAAATAAGTAAAGGAAAAACTTGTTGTGAGAATCTGAAACTCCACAGAATTTCAATCACGGACTAGACTACAGCTCTTTAACCCTTTAACGCGCAGAGTTCCCGCTCTGGGAACACCAAACTCTGACGTTTTGACTGTTGCCAGTCACGAAGAATAGATTTGATTTCTATAAAAATGGTTGCGGGTGACATAGCTCCACGAGAATCCTTTACCTTTTACCGGGCCATTTCCCGTCAAAAAATGGTCACGATTATTTTTAACAGCACTGACATCTGCTGAAAAATGGAAGAATGCGACAACAGCTGGATACATTGCCCAATGCTGAAGAAAGGGCACAGTCAGCTGTCGTCAAAAAAGGGTCTCTAAGATCTGTGGCACGCGATGAACGTTTCGATCGTCCGCCATCTTGCTGGTAGTTAAGTCGAGCGATGGCAACGGCTGCTCTTTTTTCAGCAATGGGAAAGGGTTGCGCCTCAAATGGTTAAAATTACATTTTTTTGCGATTCGGCTCAAACTAGTGATTAACAGATAACCTGATACAGATACGGTTACGAAAAGGATTTTTAATATTCTTGAATTTGAGATATCCTTGGATTTGGAACCTCTCCCGCCCCTCTTTTTTTCCCCGTGATTCGCGAATACAGATAGCTATCTTAGTGCACAAGTTTGAAGCAAATATTATATCAAATTCATGTAATTACTGTCACACACTGCATTGTACCTAAGAGACACTTAAGCTCCTTTTAGATTTATTTGGTCAAGTACATTGAAAGGGTTGGTTATAAGCAGGTATAAAGAACTTTTTTGAGAAAATAAACTTTAAAAAATGAGGTATTTTTATTTAACTTATTTTCTACATGAATTTTTTCAATGGTAGTAAATTAATGAAATAAAAACCTTTATTTTATTTTATTTATTTTTCTTGAATGAAGCATTAGAAAGCTTTGTAAGCTTTATATATGACTCTAAAGCATTATAAAGCAGCTCTAATTCCTTTAAAAAAGTTCCTGTTTGATTTACCCTATAGTAATATTTTTTGTGATCATTAAAATTTTCAGTATTTATAATCCACTAAATACACATTTACTTATTACCATTAAGGTACTTAGACAATTTTCTAAGTATGAATGCTTTCTGTATTCATAACAGTATAATTAGTCATTTCATTATTTTTTAATATTTATAGAAAACGTGTGTATTACATAGTTACGGGGAATCTCCTTTATTTTGAAATCAGTTTGAAATTTTTAAGAAAATACTGTGTTCTATAACACAGGGTGTGCCACAATTCCCTCTCGAGTTTGGAAGACTTATAAAAAATGTATATTACCAATACAGCAACAAAGCTGATTTTATTGGAGAAAGAAATGCTACAAGTTTTATTTCACGAAAGTCCAATATGTGAACCTTTCGTGACAGAGACGGATTAATGCAATTTTGTCGGGTGGAGGGGGTGGAGTAGGGCAGTTAGTTTATCGGTGGGGGTGGTTAGTTAGAAGATTGACATATGCATCCATTTTAAGGAAGCAAAACAGGATCTTTTACATTAATTTCTTTTCTCTGAATTGGGGCGGTAGCTACTCCGCCTCTTCCACCCCCCCTTATAATCCGTCCTTGTTTCTTGATGCGGCAGATATAAAGTCTGAAGTCAGATTATTCCCACACTCACGCACTCGTTTTAACATCGTAACAAATGCAGTTGTGATCCTTTGGCGTAAATTTCGTCTTTGGCACGAACACGCGATCTTTTATGTTACCTCGTAAAAAAATCGCCTGTAATTAGGTCCGAACAGCGAGGTGGCCACGGAAGAAGGCGATTGTCGTCGGCAGAGCCACGTCCAATCCAACGACGAAGAAGCCCGTTATTTGTGAAACAAAACTTGTAACGTTTCTTTCTTGGAGATGACTTTACTGGAGAAAGAAGCATTGTAAGTTTTGGCTTTCTTGGAAAACAAACTGCCTTCCGCCACCCCCACCCCCGACAAAATTGCATTAATCGGTTGCTGTCACGAAAGTTTCACATGTTGGACTTTTGTGAAATAAAACTTGTAACATTTCTTTCTCCAATAAAATCAACTTTGTTGCTGTATTGGTAATATACATACATACATACATACATACATACATACATACATACATACATATATATATATAACTAACAAGTAAAACACAAAACATACTACAAATAAGACATATCTCGCAAAAAAAAAATAAATATATAACAGCTATTAGCAAGAATTAGAAACCAGAATTTGAAGCCAAATAAATTGCAAGAATTATTGTGATAATATAATGGAACGGAAATTATAACCACTGTCACCATCTTCAGGGGCCACAAACAGTGGATTATAATTTACAGCAAACCAAATAGTAGAGTTTCGGTTGTGTGGCATATCAGAAGAGATATTAACTCCACACATCTGGGCCCTACCCTACTATATAAAGGAAAGAAGAAATCAAAAAGATAACAAAAATTAGAAATAGGAATATAATTTTACATACCAGACCTTGAGCACATGTAAATTTCATTTGAACAAATGATATGTGTTGCCAATGTTAAGAATTGTAAAAAGTGAAAAATGGTGTTGCCACTAAATAAAAGTGTAAAAGTGGAAAGAAGAAAGTATAGGAGTTGCCAAATACTAAAAGGTAATATTATTAAATTTTAAGAATATCCAGGTATATTAATATAATAAATATATATTGAATAATAATAAATTAAAATGATTGAATGAAATAAATAGTATAGCAAAATTAAATATAACATATTGTTTAAAAAATATAAGTTATTGTATGACAGAAGATTAATCTAGTAAATAAGAAAAAAATAAAAAATAATGTTTAGGACAGAATAATCACAATATAGGAACCCCCCCTTTTTTTTTTTTTTTTTTTTTTCTCTCCAGATATATATATGCATGCATATACACATCCAAATTGTTTTTAAACATATTACTTTTTTTTTTTTTTAATGAGAAAAACTTCCTCCGCCCGACCCAACCATCCAATTACAACCTTAAAACCAAAACCCCACCCAACCTCCAGTAAATTAACAAAGACATTAGACACATCATATATATATATATATATATATATATATTATGAGCCTTCCAAACCCTGGAGGGAATTGTGACACCCCTGTCATATCAAACTTATTATGAAACGGAACTAGCTGAAGTTTTAAAAGTTAACATTCCCTATTATACATTTTATTTTTGTTTGTTAATATATTATATAATATTTGAGTTAGAAACCTAAAAATCTATAATCAATTAATTTTCCTAGCGTATTTTGAATACCGTTTTAATATCAAGTATTTTACCTATAAATTCTGCTTGAACATAGCATCGACCAGACTTTCATTAACTTTAAAAGTTTTGTTCATTTAATTAATTTTGCTTAACGAGTAAACGCAGTTAGATTTTTAATAAATGAACGAATCATAAATTGTGTCATATTGAATGAAATTCGATTTTCTTCCTTACCATTTACTGTTAGAATGTCTTTACAGGAAACAGTATTATCTAATATTAAAAGCGGACTGTCTGTAAGCGAGCTTTAGAAACTTGATGTCCTTGAACTTGTCCTCCACATTTCAGTAAAAGAGACGTTCAATAGAGTAAAAAATAATAAATAAATAAAACACTTCTCTTTTGAAGGTACGTTTAAGTATGTCTGTTTCAACTTATTTATAGTTCTTTGAATTAGTTCTTGTTAAAGTCGATTTATTCTTTTAAAGTTACCCACCTTATCAGCATAAATTTAGGATAATAATTTATTTTATGACTGATTGTAATCCAGTTGAATAGCATTTTTAATTGAAAACTGAAAAAAAAAACTTTTGATAGTTTTATAGAAAAATTTAGGAAGTCTCAAAATCTGTCAGCATCACAAAGATGAAATTGACTATAGATTGTATTTATTTTGTGTTATTAATGTATAAAGAACCTAAAGTGTTCAAATTATTTAAATATTTCAACAGAAAAAAAATAAGCTAATACTTTCCCTAAGCCATGAAAGCGTAGAAAGATATATTCTAATAGGATTTTTATTATTCTTTTTACTATCAGTATTAACTTATATGTTACATTAGCAATACATTCAAAAAATCTGGAGTGATTCCACTCGACTTTCTGAACACTTACGATTAAGATCATTACCAAGCAGTTAAGTAAACACTAGCGCACTTTCAAGAATTTCTCCCCATATGCCATAATGTAAAAGAAATCTTTGTTGTAGCCCTGTAGAAAAACTATAAGTCCTATACACATCAAAATCAATACCTGTCTTATGATAGTAATTTATAACATATATACCACATTTGAGCTCAATCGAATGTACTGTTTAAACGCTAGCGCACTTTCAAGAATTTCCCCCCATAGGCCATAATGTAAAAGAAATCTTTGTCGTAGCTCCTTAGAAAAACTATAAGTCCTATGCACACCAAAATCAATACCGGTCTTTCGACGGTCGTTTATAACATATATACCCAATTTGAGCTCAATCGAATACCCCGTTTAGGAGCTATCGTGTTCACACACACACATACACCTCTTAAAAATAGCATAAATGAATTCAGAAGACCTCAAAACTTGTAAATACACCAAAATCTTGAAGTCGAATCTTTTCATGATAACAATACTTTCCTTGCAGGGTACATGTTCGGAAAGCAATAAATCTGAAAGAACAATTTTATGACCATTTTAAAATAAATATAACTGTTTTATGGTCAGTGATTTTAAATTTTGTGTAACTTGCTTTATAAACTATGACATTTCATTCGCAAATGCTTCTTGATAACAGTTCATAGAGTAACAGGACACGCTAAATAAATGAAAGCTAACTGTTTATTATAAAAACACACAATTTAGCTACGTAAGTTGGGACAAGTATATTCGTTTAAAATATTTTGTATCATATGAAGCATAATTGAAACTCCATTCCACCCCCGCTATTAAACTGGGTCCGTCAGTGGCTTAATCGGTTAAACTCGGTTCCCATAAGAACATCGAAAATGAAGCAGTGTTGACCTTGGTCAGCACTTGAGAAGGTGATAATCATTCTCGAATGGATTGCTGCGAGACTGTATATGCTACAGGGTGCTGATGCAAGTTAGAATCTGTTGTGGCTTCGATGTCCCTCATGTTCAAACGATGCCTTGAAATACGAGGGGTGTCAATCTTGGCGTTAGGTCTCTCATCAGGAATTGGTTCAAAATTACGAGAGCCAACTCAAAGAGATCTGCCTACTAGGCACGCCGTAATGAAATGATCAGCATCTCCGGCTCTAGTAGCAGTCAAGCATGTAGCCGGCAACTGAAATGTCCATTGGAAGGAAAAGAAAAAAAAAAAACTGAACTACTAAACTATATTTTATTTGCAATGGCATCTAAATTCGACTGTGTATCCGCAAAGACTTTAAATTGGTTGGCATACATATGTAACTCATATAGGTTGAAATAACACTGGGATCAAAGAATGTTGTTCACTTTAATTTATCCTCGAAACCCTTTTCTTAAAGTTTTTAATTCATGTAAACTGAATTTAATTAAACAACATCCTATACTGGGTAAATATACAAATCTAACAACTTACAAACTCGGCATATTTCATTGCTATCTGACACAATAGAGTGACCTTAAATAAATATAAATTATCAGAGTTATTATTTTTACGCTAGGCCAAAGAATAACATGACCTAGAAAAAAGCACTTCATAACTATTTTTAAAAGTGTATGCGATTGCTGCTTTTTCTTCCTCAATTTTAAAGAAACTGGTACAGTTAAAAGTGTGTCGAATGATAGATGCGTAATATTTGAAAAGAAGAAATTTTAATAATTTGGAAAGAAAAAAAAATGTATACATCCGTGTGCGTATCCGTAACGACGATGAAACATAGTGCATTCCTGTCTTTTCAGCGTATCGGATACAAATCTTTAATTTTTATAAATAAATACATTTATTTATCTTTTATTAATCAAATTTTACGTAAAAAAAAAACATTATTATATGATGTTATGCTGTGGTATGTCAATACTCAAGTCCAGGGACAGGTTGCTTTCGTCGGAAGTCTTCTTAAGGGGTTCTAACGCATATTCATCCGGAGAAACGTTACGTTTGGGGAAAACTCACCAAAACTTCAGACCATTAGATCGGTAGCCGCTCAATAGGCCTGGCCTGAATGCTGGACCTTCACATTTCCGCCGTCTACCATGTTGATTGTCTTATCCAATCGGCCATGTTGAGACCCCATTAAAACCCCCATTGAGCCCCCATGAAAACTATTTATATGTTATTATTATTTATAACTACAATACTGATACTTATAACAAAAATTTAATTCGATTTAATCATTTGTATTTATTTACAAACATAAACATACATTTCCAGACAACTAATAATGTTTGCCATGAAAGTCTAAAAGTACAGGAAAATCAGCGTGCTGTAATGTAAGTAAAATTTATCTATGGGTGGTCTCTAAGGAATGTGTTTATATATGGGTGGTATCTTCCTATGAGTGGGCTCTAAAAGAATTTAACTTTGCAAATGTTTAATGCCGAAATAGCCTTTAAAATATAACGTAGATATTGGCTGAAGCCACAAATACCTTTAAATGTGTACACATAAACTGACCATTTAAATACTAACTAAAGCACCAGTTCTTCGTACGGGAGAAAGCAATTAATTTTCTAAGACTCGTAACTGAAGCTTATTCGATCGGAACAGGTTTCTGAAAACTACCAAATTGTTCCACTCTTATTTTTAATATTTGCATCAGAATACCTAATCTAAACTTAATAAAGGTAATAAACGTCAGTTTGTAGATTTTTGTAATAGTTTGCTCCTTGAGATTCATAGATTGTAGTTTTATGTATAAATACTTAGTTATCATGGTTGTTAAAAAAGAAGTCACAAATAATCGAACATTGGAGGATGCTTTATGAGTTTTTGCGATAAGGGTATCTAAAAATCTATTTTCTCGCAGCAAAACAGTTCTCATTCACATTCATAAGAATGACACTCAATACATTTTATCCTCGTCAACTTAAAGTAAATAATTAATTTTTTTTAATTTTTGACATTACATTTACCGTAGTAAAAGAATCTGTTGTTGACACTTAACACAGAAATTTAATGAAAATTTAAGTCATTTCTCGTGTTAGCAGACTCAGAAGATTAAAATATATAAGTATAAAACAATTTAATTTTTCACTTTCAACTTTAAAATTACCACAGAAACAACTGGTTTGTTGCCACTAAATTGTAAATTCAACAATTAAATGAAAAAATAAAAATAAGTAGTACCTTTCGCTGTAACTACAGCGGGATGTATATATTAACATAGGACTACTTACCGTTTAGTTAGTTGCAGGAACCCGATGTAAAATAGTGAATATAACAATAACTTTTAATTTAATTCACCCTAATTATTTATTAATAAGCATATGTGTTTTAATTCAAGCTACCATAGCAGATTTCCTACTTTTAAAATACATGATCTAATTGCAAGCCTTGACAATCATTTGACGGCATAAAAACTTACAGTATTTTTGCAAAAGCTATTTAAAACTTTATAAATGTTTAGTAATTTTTAGTGTTTGAGTTACAACTAATATCACAAAAACAAATTTTATTTCATTTTATCATCTTCACGCTTTCCCCAGAATGCCAATTTTTATTCTCAAGCCAGAGTTTGAATTGTTGCCAAACTAAAACACTTAAAACAATGGAAAAGCTCAAATTTTTTATTCTTGTGGGTTATTCCGAAGCCACAGTTAATGTTCTACCGAGACTGTTCATAAGAAATGATGACTGATGAACGTAGCCAAAATTGTTTGTTTTGAACGTTGAAGTGGGTAGGAAGAAAAACAGGCGAGGTTCTGCGTTAGACGTTTCTACCAGCTCTAGCATTCAAATTTCTACCCGCTTTAACATTCAAATAATTCGGACCACGTTCAATCAGTCACCATTTTCTATGAGCAGGCCAGGTGGAAGATTAACGATGGCTCCTGCGATTCTCGGCTAATATGCTGAAATTTGGTCTTGAATTATTCAATGATAACGTCTACAGTACCTTACGATGCGATAACACGTTGCACAAACTAAAAAGATAAATCGTGCCAAACGCATCGATTATAAAACACACTAGCTCGCGCACACACTTACACATCCTCTAAGTAGATAGCTCTTGCGTAACTTTGCCTTAACACAATACACTAAATCGGTTAATTAAAGCTCGAGTAACGAATTTTTAAAATTCCCATTGAAATCATCATATCTTAATACTACCATATTAGATATTTTTTGATTTCCCGCCAAATAAAGAAAATATCGCCAAATTGGGTTTATTTTTCGAAAGATATTTTTTCTCACCATACTTGGCGATTTATCACAAAAGTGTTCAATATTAGCGACTTTTGGAGCTACTTTTGCGGGAGGCACACGATCGTCGACGGACCATTAGCTAATATAACATAGTAGAATAGTAATGTGCTTTAAATGGATGCCTGTCTCTAAAACACCATTGAACGTAATGCATTGGAATAATTTTGAGTGCTCCTGTAGAAGAACTATTGATGATACAGACACCATTTTCGACGTACAGCTTTATATCGTAATCCTTAATAATCTATAACAACTTTGTTTCATTTCAGGTGCCACGCATTTCTTAAATACACTTTAAAGAATGTCTGTCTATAGAGCGCGATGTATTGGAAATCTTTTTAGCTGTCATGTAGAAGAACTATAAATGCTACATACACCATTTTCAATAGGGTACATGGTACTTTACATAGAAATAACATACATAAATTTTGTAGTAATTGAAGCATATTTACGGAAGTTAGAGCACGGACGGACAGACAGACAGACAGACAAACCGAAATCATATCCGTATCCGCATCCGCGTATTTAGACCCAAATGATTATTCGTTTCCACAGATTAAGGCAAAAATGATTGTGTTCGCATCTGTACCCGTAGATCTAGCATGATAAAGATCCCGAACTTGACCACTTCTGACAATGATGCGGCTGTAGTATGTTTTTCAGCTTCGTGAGGCTCGTAAAGGAAAAACCGGATTTACAGGCAAGAGCGAGTAAAGGGTTTCGGAGGGCGATGTATTCCTGAAACTTTAATTAAAAGAGAACGTGGTAAAGCTCATAATTTGTCTTTTTAAGTCAGAGCGTCAAGGATACTGGTGTTTATACATTTGAATATTATTCACGATTTATTATGAAGGTTAAATTCTCGTTGTATGGAAGCAGCATTTCGAAATCTACATTAGTCCAAATAACTAAAAGTGAAAAAATTGTTTACATGCTGTTGCTGTTTAAAATTTTTTAATTGAATTTTTAAAAAATAAATGAAATCTTTAAATTATTAGTTTCGACACTTGCTATCGTATTTTCTTTTTCTGTTGGTGCCGTTTTTCAGAAAAATTGCACATGTAAACAAAAAATATAAATAATAAATTTTTTATGTTCGCTTGCAATGGTTAAATTATTTTCATTCTAATTATATATTTTAAGTATTCGAGAAGTATAAGCAACTAAAACTATTTTATGTAGCTTTCGTTTCTAATGCCCTCTGGCCAACCGCGTAACGGCGCCAAATCTTTCATATAGGTCGGCGGCGATGGGCGAAATTGAGGGTCTTCCATTATTTGAAACCCAATCGGAAGAAGAAAGACTTAGCTCATGGTCTCCTAATTTTGAGCTAATTCTAGATGAGAGGCCAATACCTGTATTGGAATTCTCAGAGGTTTGAACATGGAGGACATTGAAGTCACCGCGTATTTTACGTGCATTAGCTAGCTCAATTTAGCGTATACCAAGTCCAGGCGAGAGAGGTTGTTACGCTAGCAAGCGTTGACTAAAGGCAGCCACCTCTTCACTTTTGAGGTTTTTATGGGGAAAATTACACTATGATTGATTCAAAAAGTTTGAATCCAAATTAAATTCCATATGCAGTTTCGAACCAGAAGGCAATTAGTTATCAGTACAGAGCTCTAAATATTTATTTTTAGGGTTTTTATCAACCGTTAATTTTAGGTTTTTTGTCAACCAGGTTAATTTATTTTTTTATCATAAAATACTACAGAAACGTTTTTACAATGCTGGGGAAATTTTTTTTCAAAAATGGGTAGTTTAATTTGAAATACAACCTTAAGGTTTTCATTAATTTTAGTTCTTTGCATTATATGCTGATTTCGTGAAATTAAGTATTTGGAATGCAAGATAAGCTTTGCATTTAAGTTGAGTGTTATAACAATCCTTTTGCTTACTAATCAAGATATTCTGTTTTGTGAGTCGTTAAAAAAACTGTTTTTACTTTGCGAACATGTACCATTTAAAAAGTATTGTAATCATTAAAAAATTTGACTTCACATTTGAGTATTCATACGTTTTGCCATCTTTTGAATTCATTTATGCTATTTTTCCAAGGATATATATGTGTAACTGTGTGTGTGTGTGTGTGTAAGTGAATACGATAGCTCCAAAACGATGCGTTCGATTGAACTCACATTCAGTACACAGCGGCCTCTCACTTATACGCCTCTCAGTTATAAGCGAATTTCGGAAAGTCCAGTCTCAAGCAATAGGAAAATAATGATATAGGTCTAATATTTATAAGCGCCCCTTTAAATTGTCTGTCTCATTTATACGCGAAAATAAACAGATGTATTTTTCTCCGTCGCCATCCTCGAACACGCAGTGTTTAAAAAACGCGAATGTTGGGAATGTTGATTAAAATATAATATCAAGTAAACTAAGACATTGAAACTGTTTTTGATAAGTTAAAGATGATGATAGATAAGATGATGATGATGCAACTGATCTTTCAGTCTCATCTTATGCTATTGCTTTAGGAACCCTAGAAAAAAAAGAGACTTTAATTGTAAAATAATGATATAACATCAATAACATACTTTAAGGAGTTGGAAGAGATTGCATTTCAAAACAGGCTAAAGAAAAATATACTTCATTAGTATGATGACATTTTGATAAAGGAATGTCAGTACAATTGAAGTTTCATTAGTCCAAATAACTAAAAGTGAAAAAATAATAGAAAATAAAAGTGAAAATAAAGTTTCTTCTATGTAAAATGAAATTACACGTACATTCTACTTTTGGGTTGAAAGTTAAACTAAATTGCAAAGTTAAGTATTTTGAAATATAATGCTGTTCTTTTTAGCTGAAAAAATATTTTGAAGCATATTTTATTTTCAAATGTTTTGTCTCAACGAATAATTTATTAAATTAGATGATAATAATAATTTAAGATGACGAATATGAAAATGACATTTTAACTTATACGCGGCTCTCAGTTGTACGCGATTTTAAATCTTTCCCTTAAAACGCGTATAACTGAGGAATTATAGAACACCACCGCACGACCGGGATTGATTTTGATGTGCATTGGCGTTTAAGTTTTTTGCAGGGCTATAAAAACAGTATTTTTATATTATGACCTATGCGACTGAAATTCTTGAAAGGAAGCTAGCGTCTAAACGGTGCATTTGATTGCTCGGAAACTGGGTATGTATATCATAGGTCGTGGTCACCTGACCTGAGTAGATTTAGATATGTGTAGAGTTTAAAGTTTTTTCACAGGGATGTAAAAAATAATTCTTATTTTTCTCTGTCTGGGGCGCAAATCATTTCAAGTGTGCTAGGGCTATATGATGTATTCGACTGAGCTCAAATTAGGTATGCTATAGGTAACTGTCTTGCGTACTGCATACAAATTGGTGTGAGTAGGAATTGCAATTTTTTACAGGGCTACGACAAAGTATTATTATACACTGCGGCCCACACACTAAAATTATTAAGTGAACTACCTTCTGAACATTACAAATTTATTTAAACACTTGGTAAAGATCAAAGGATCGAATAGTCGAATCTGGAGTAGAGTCACTCCAGATTTCTTTATGGAGTAACAAATTAGATATGTAACGTTTACTTAATTACAGCATTTGAGCTTCACAAAATAGCAAATTGGCTGTAATGATACTGCATACATCTATTAGAAATAAAAACGAGTTAGCTCTAGCGATACTTCATCCATCTATTAGAGTTAAAAAAAAAGACTTAACTAGCTGTTTATTGACGTATAGGCTCAAACATACATACATTATAGCTTACTTTTTTATTATTGTTAAATAACAAGATATGGTTTATTTTCTCTCCATACTTTCTTTTAAAGATTTATATAGTAAATAATTTTTCTTTTGTAAGCACGATTCACTTTCTTTTATCTTTAACATCAAATCCGAAAAAGGTTAATAGATTATTAAACAACTGAATATTTTTTTACAATACATTAATTTCCCTTTTTTTTTAATTTGTAAGTATAAAATTGAATACAAAAAACTGGCAATAGTGCATTGTCGAAAAATAGCGGAATTCTATCTTCAAAAAAAAAAAATAAATAAAAAAAAAATTCGTTGTTTGAACTGAAAAGCTAACATTATGAAAACAAAACTGTTTTTATGTACGAGAGATATTTTCTAAATCTAATTACAATTAATTTTAAAAACAGTTTTTTCGATTGTATATGCGTTAATATGAGTGATTAAAGAAGAAGAAAAAATTGTTCTTAGTTATCATGGTAAATAATTAAGATTTAACTGGGCATGCGTTACTTTTATAAGGCTTTTCTCATTTCGTATAATGCTTTTACTCTGCAATCGTGCCATAAAAAAGCGGGGCACACCTATATTACTGGCGACTCTGTGTCTCAAAGTAAGCCGAAAAAGTAAGTGAATGGTATTAAAATTTGGTGACATGATAGGTGGTTTCTTAACTAAAACTATGGTCGCCTATTTATTAAAATATATTTATTAGATTTTGAGATTTTTCGAAAATTCATTCAAAATGCTTGCGCAATTGTTCAAGCATAGCGTAATAACGGCTCAAACGAATGATATGAAATTTGGTGACAAGATAGGTGGTCACTCAACTTAATCTACAGGTGTCGAATTAAAAAAAATGATTAGATTTTTGAGATTTTGCGAAAATTGTTTCAAAATGCGTAAATTTTTGTTACAGCATCACGAAATAAAGACTGCAGTGAATGAAAAGAAATTTGGTGACACGATAGGTGGTCACTCAATTTAAACTACAGGAGTCGGATTTTTCAAAAATTTTGATTAGATTGAGATTTTTCGAAAATTATTTTAAAATGCGTAAGTAATCGCTCGCTCATCCCATACTAACGACTAAAGCGAATGAAATGAAATTAAGTGCATGATATGTGGTCACTCGTTTAATTGTAGGTGTTGAAATTTAAAAAAAAAAATTAATTAGATTCTGAGGTTTTGCGAAAATTGCTTCAAAATGTGTAAATATTTGTTGCGCATCACGTATTAGTGATTAAAGTGTATGAAATGAAATTTGGTGACATGATAGGTGGTCACTTAACTTAAAATATAGGTGTCGATTTTTTTTTTTGATTAGCTTTTGAGATTTTGCACAAATTTATTCAAAATGTGAAATTTTTTTTCAATTACGTATAAACCACTGAAGCGAATGGAATGAAATTAAGTATCGTCACAATGGTCACTTAAACTATAGGCGTCAAAGTATTTTAATCTTTTTTTTCTCATTTTTAGATTTTGGTAAAACTCAGTACATGTTTGTTCCATTTCCGAAAAATGGCGGTGGAATAGAATGAAATGTGGAATTATATTCGATGAAGTTAATTTAAACTGTAGATGCCAAAACTGTTTAAAATATTCCATAGATTTTGGAATTTTGTGAAAATCGTATAAATGTTTGTTCTCGTATCCCTGAAAAATGGATTACGAGAATACAATGAAGTTTAGCATATGATCAGTAACGACTGAAACAACTAATGTAGTAATTTTTTGAAAAATTTGAATATTCTTTTAATGTTTATTTGCCTTTTTACGATTCTGCGAAAATTGCGCAAAAAGTTTTGAGGTATATGATTAAAATATCCTCAGTGAATCAAACAAAATTTAGACAAGTTAAAAAATGATCACTTGACTTGAAAAGCTTATTCAACAAGGATATAAAACTTTAATTTTCAAAATAAAAAGAAATTTTCTATTGTCAATCGTACTTATCACTTTGTTCCTCTGTAACCTGTAATCTTTTAACATTACACAGAAGTTATTATTTTGCTTTCTATTCTTTTGCCAATTTACTAATTTCATTCTTTATACGCCTAAAATGCTGATGAAAATTCAGACATTTTCAAAAGTGACATTACGTATTAACTTGTCAACGATGGGTACTTCAGCTAGTAAATAAGTAAAATTATGAAAGTTAATTTTGATAAAATTAGTAAATAAGTAAAATTATGAAAGTTAAGTGCTTTATAAAATTTTGTTTTAATTTTATAAATAAAAATCTAAGTAGAAATATTTTCTGCCTATAAATACATCCATACATATATTGTTTCGGTCAATGACTTATGGGTACCTTCGTGGATTTTAAGCAATTAAGCTTGAACATAAACAAAACAAACCGAAACAAAAAACAATAAAATGAAAAAACAGATTGCCAAACTTCATCAGAGGGAAATTGGTGCCGTAAAATTTTAGGTTTCTAGCTTGGCTCTAGAAGAATCATATGTTAATTTTATTGTTTTTTATTTTTAAGAACATGAAAAGCGACTAAGTTTAGGAATAAAGTGTTGAAGAAACAATATTACCTCTAGTTCGAAAAAAATTTTCTTTAAGTATAGAAATCAATAAGAACTCAATGGGAACTACCTATAGAAGCAAATGAAATATAATTAAAACATGAAAAATACGAATAAGAAATGAAAATACTTAGCATGTAAACCCAAATGAATAACACGGTGCAATTGAACTCACAAATGCAGTCCTTATATTCTAATATCAGAGCCGTAATTCCGTCCTATCGGTGTGGATATATCCTCTTCGTTCCAGAGGTGCACAGTTGTGGACTTTTTTTGTTTCCGCTGTTAAAATGATTCCTTAAGATTTCTTGTAGTCTGATTTGACGTACATGTGCGTCGATGCTTAAATTCTGAATAAATGATTTTAACACATGTGAATGCGTAAATCCTACACACAGGCACACTGATTTTATTTTTGTTTGCCGTTACACATAAGAATATTTGAATGTTGATGGAATTTCCTAATTTGAATTTGTGAATTTTTAATTCTTTTTTCTAAATTCATGTAGCTGAAAAGAGCTTGTAGGACATCACCTTTAACCCTTTAACGCGCAGTGTTCCCGCTCTGGGAACACCAAACTCTGACGTTTTGACTGTTGCCAGTCACGAAGAATAGATTTGATTTCTATAAAAATAGTTGCGGGTGACATAGCTCCACGAGAATCCTTTACTTTTTAGCACGTCATTCCCCGTCCAAAAATGGTCACTATTCTTTTTAACAGCACTAACATCTGCTGAAAAACTGAAGAGCGCAAGAACAGCTGGATAGATTGCAGAATGCTGAAAAAAGGGCAGCCGTTGCCATCGCTCGACTTAACTACCAGAAAGATGGCGGACGATCGAAACGTTCATCGCGTGCCACAAATCTAGATACCCTTTTTTGACGACAGCTGGCTGCGCAAAAAAGGGTCTCTAGATCTGTGGCGATGAACGTTTCGATCATCCGCCATCTTGCTGGTAGTTAAGTCGAGCGATGGCAACGGCTGCCCTTTTTTCAGCACTGGGAAAGGGTTGCGCCTCAAAGGGTTAAATGTGCCTTGATAGTCTTCCCTTATGGGTGATAACACTTTTACAACTGAAACAGAGATTAATAGAGCAAGAGCCCGCGGCCGCCAGACCTTCGTCATAGTATAAAAGCTGAAACTTTCTCTGCGCATATTCCCCAATAGAGGTAGGAACAATCTACCACTATAAAGTTTAGATGATCGTGGCTTTGGCAGGTAAAAGGTGGCAAAGGTGTATAAAAGTTTCGTCATTTCATAAAGCTTAATTTCTTTATATGTTCTTCTTCGCAGTACTAGAAATCACTTTATCCCTTGCCAGACACTTTTCCATCGTGGCAAACCCCCGCCAGACAATCTCAAAGTCATGGAAAACGTAATTCTATTACGAGCGCGCTGCAGCATCGTAAGAAAGTTCAGAAGTAGCAGTATAAAATGTGCTTGGCACTTTGTGACAGCTTGACGTACATTGTCGCGGGAGTTTACGAACACAACAGTTTTCCATGACTTTGAGGTTGTCTGGCGGTGGTTTGCCATGATGGAAAAGTGTCTGGCAAGGGATAAAGGGATTTCTAGTATTGCGAAGATGAACATATAAAAAAATTAAGCTTTATGAAATGACGAAAATATTCTGCAATTTTATACACCTTTGCCACCTGTTACCTACTAAAGCCACGGTCATCCAAACTTTATAGTGACCGATTGTTCCTACCTCTGTTGGGGGGTATGCGCAGAGAAAGTTTCAGCTTTTATACTATGACGAAGGTCTGGCGGTCGCTGGTTCTTAGACTATAAGAATTAGGCTTTTATTCGAAAAATTCCTTTAAAATATTCTGCTTACTTCTGCTCGTTTTTAAGTGTAATAGGTTTTTAAAAACAATGATGAGATTGCTCTTTAATTTCAGATGTATGACTTTTGTCGGGTGTGAAGAGGCTATATACATATGTATACATCCACTAAGAAAAAAGAAAACTTAAATTCTTCTTTCGTACATTTTTTGCGTCTCGTATATTTTTGCCCCGTTCCATTAAAAAAAAATCAAAAGCTTAACAGGTAACTACTGTACCTGCTAAAATTTAATAAGCAATTAAAAAAAAACATTGCGTGTTTTAAATATACATTTTTGGCCACTTAAAAAAATTTCAGAAGTGTTATTTTTTTAATACTGTTGTGGAAAAAAATCAATATTTGCTTTCACTAAATTAAGTGACATGAGCTAAAGCAAAGAAATAGGTAATTCTATTGTATAATGTCCCATTTAGCTTTATTTTTGATCACGAGATCATTAATCTGTTACAAAGATTCAATGTGAAAGATTTCCTTAGATTGCTTCACAGTGACTTTAAAAGTAATGCGGGAAACAATCGTTAAGTACAGAAGAGGAACATCTACTGCTGTGTTTTTACAACGATAATACCAAACAAACTCGGTAAAAACTCCTTAAATTTTTCTAATAATTTTGTTGCTTAACATTTGACAAATTGATGCATAAATATTTAACTTTAGCATGTTGATCTATTAAAAAAAAAAAGAATTTCTAACTCAGTATCTTAACTACTGCAGTGTGAAAACTATACCCTAATTTAATATAGGGGAAATAAAGTAATTATGTTTTTAAACAAAACTGCCTACCTACATTTTTCTAAAACTTTTTGAAGCATAAAAGTTAAGTGACAATGAAAACGAAAATAAAAAATATTCAAAAGCATAGTCCTATTAAAGTTAAACAAAAACTGTGTAATTTTTCTACAAAGTTGAAAGAGGTGTTTGTTAAATAAAGATTACTTTCGCTAAAGGAAGACATTTAATTATTTAAATTAAACAACTCAGTACAACATACGCATTAAAGTAAAATAAATTTTTCAAGAATTTTGATAAACAAAATAAATCTCTTTTCTGAGTAGCAGAATATTTAACAATCCACCGGAAAGTAAAAAAGAAATTTAAAAACTTGTGTGGGCAGTGTTGCAGACACAGCCGCAGTAACAAACATAGTTGTAAGTTTGCTTTTTAGTATGCTAATCTAATTATAAAACGATATTCAAAAAACTAGTGTTTTCCTTCTCTTTTAAATTAACTTTTTCAAATGATTGGTATATTTAGAAATGTCATTCATAAATATACCAATAGTGTACTGTAGTAACACAAATTTGTAAAAAGTTGCAATTTGCAATTCATAAAATTTTTTACCTCTTGATTTTAGAAATCTCAGAATACCAGCATATTTAATACAACAAAATCATCAGACTTCTAGCTCAACCTAAATTTATAAAATCAAAATGTTTGCGATTTTCTCTCTAAGACATCTTTAAAAGCTTCACTGGAAAAATATTGAAAGCACTCTCTTTAGTTAAAAGGCTTTGAATGCGATGGAACTTTGTCGTAGAGACTTGCTGAAATCGGGAGAGAACTTAATACAGAACGGGCTAAGCCAATTACTTAGGTCTTGAATGCCTTCAGAAGGTCGCTGTAAAAGCAGTTGTAGAAGAGTGTCTTTTAAAGACTTCTTTTAAATCGCGGAAAAGTACTTATGAAGGGTAACCGTCGTCGTTTTGTCTTGAAGATGACAGCTTTAATTTGAAACGCTAATTTTCGCAAAAGGTGTAATGGACTACCTACTTAGTAAGGCTTTTTATCTTTAAATTAGACATGGCTTTTTGATTATATCCTTTTTTTGTTCTTAAGAAACCTTAATAATTCTTTGAAGAGAACAAGATGCATTCGCTATTCAAAATTTCAGCGAAAGCTATCTCTGCGGCTTCGATTGTAAGAAAGCGTCTTTTCGATGAAGCAAACGTGATAATCGCAGAAAATTTCTGTACATCCAGTTTAGTTTTCACTATTCAGCACTTTTGCGAGAGTCTTTAGTTTGCTCTTCAAGTTGTTCTAATGCAGGATGTTAAGCATAAAACAACTGATTAAAACACGAAGAGATTCAACACCTGTTTCTATTCACATTTTTAAAACTTGAGCGTGTTTTTGATTTTAGTTTGTCTGAACGTCCCACTGTCCACCTATGCTCCAATCTAGCTGCTTAGAATACACAAACTTTAATTATCAATTAGTTTATTTAATACTCAATTATTTATCATAATGATAAACTAGTAGTTAATTTGATTATAATAATATATAAATAATTTTGATAAATTAATAACTATTTAAAAATATCAGTTGGTGATTATTAAACTTCAGATTTTAATTTCATAATCAATTAGTATACCCATTAGAGATGAGTTCGGGCTCATTTTTTGAAGCCCGAGCCCGAAGACTTTTAATCCGAGCCCGCCCGAGCCCGAGCAATATTATTAAAGTTTGAGCCCGAGCCCGCCCGAGCCCGAAATGTCAGCTAAAGACAAATAAAATGAACTACTTCATTAATAGGATACAATAAATTTTGGAGCTTCACACACCTTATAGTCCCCGTGCCGCTATTTTTTGAAATAAGTACGTCTATTTATCCCATAAATCACTTTTTAAAATTTGTTTCAAGGAGTATGTTCAACAAAGGAGAAATTTTTCACGAGCCCGAGCCCGCCCGAGCCCGAACGTAATCGGGAATTACAGAGCCCGAGCCCGAGTCGGGCCCGGGCTCGGGCTCGGGCTTTCGGGCTCGGGCTGAGCCCGTCTCATCTCTAATACCCATGTACTTTATTGAATTTATAGTATGGAAATTTCTTTCACAACAACGCTCAAAAGAAGTTTAATAAATTCTGTACAGAGTAATTTGAAGACTTCCTTTATTTTAAATAACAGAAAAATTAATACAGATTGCTGAAGTTTATAAGTAAACGTTTCACATCGAAAATAGCGTAAATATTATTCGTGACTCTATTACGGAGTAAACAAAATTACGTGCTTTAACTCGGATGTATGAATAAGGATTAAATAAAAATTTAATTTTGGAAGATCAAAATGTGATGTCCGTCCTGTAAATACTGTTAAATGAATCTATTTAAACACTGATATCTCATTAAAAAGTTGTGGTGTTTATTCTAAATTTCAGTACTATGTTTGTCAGATGTTGTGTAATTGTTGTAAATTATGTCTGTTATATGGTAAAAAAATGATGTGATATGCATATAAATGTATTTTTAACTTATTTAAAAAGTTTGAGTTTTACTAAAATCCATACACAACTTGTATAATGACGATTAATAAGCTTTCCTTTAAAAGTAACTGCCGCAAATATATTTTCATTTGATATATAATTACATTTAAAAAAAAAAGACAGTTTCCGGAAAATATCAAACATCACTTACGCACCAATAAAAATGGTGAATATTACTAAACGGTTTCGACCACGTATTATCTTCTATTTTCGGAGCAAAAAAACCGTACTCGGATCTTCAGTAAACAAACTGAACTTCGAAGAGCAGCAGTTACCTTTCAGCGTAGAACTATAGGAGATATAATACCGCTCCGTGTTTGAATCTATTCAATTAGCGATATAGCAGGTCTTATCGTCAGAAACGGCCAGAATTCGACTGGAAATTCATTCTCATGCTATTCAAGGTCTTTCACAGCTTTATTTTTTAGGGAATATTTCGCTCAACGAAACATCGGCAGGCTTCCTCAACCATCGAACAGTTTTTAATTGTTCATTTGTAATTTCTTTCGGCTACAAAGTACAGTATAAAAATTCGTGGAACAAGATTAAAAAGTTGCAATCAGAGGTCCGTTTTGCATCGGTAAAAATGCACGCAATTAAAAGCACACATAATGCTGTTAAAATGATAAATTCCTATTTTCAGAAATATTTACTGTATTAACCTTTCGCTTTGCAGTGCCTTCTTAGGAATTGCTACTTTGGACATGGGCGCCGGCAGCATAGAGCAAGGGGGAGGGGCAATGGCCGCCCCTGGATTTTTGTATGCAGTGTTTTCCCTTGCTTTTTTTCTCTTTCCAACATGGTTCCAACAGGTTGGAGTAGTCTTTGCTCCCCCCTTGAGTAGTCTTTGACTCCCCCTGGAGTAGTCTTTGCTCCCCCCTGGGAAATATTCTGCCGGCGCCCATGACTTTGGACTGCATTATCCCCCCCCCCTTTCACAAAAAAAGAAAGGATTTAATGACATTTACAATATTAATTCAAAGGCAGAAATTGAACTGTTGGAAAAGATCATTTAATTTAATGCTGAACATATATGTATGCATACATGCAAGTACCGTGTGGTTATTCGCTCGATTTAAAAAGAAAAAAAAAAAAAAACACCAGGATGAGAAACTGCCGACTTAATTTACAAACATGAAAACAGAGAGTAGCTTAATTTACAAACATCAAAACGTCATAACAGAGGAGAAACTATTATCTTATTTCCTCGTTGTTGGAGCAAGGTGGGCTCAAGAGAGGGGAAACGCATAACGGGACTTGTTTTTGTTTTCTAAGCGCTACTCGCTGTTGATGAGGTGGTTTCAACTTTTCAGCAATTGCTCACAACCTACCTACCTACCTACCTACATTTAACCCGAGGCGGAATCACGTAACCTGGGTCAAATCTCCGACTTTCTTTCGAGACAGGTCTACGTACCCCCTGAGGTGCTTGCTCTCATGGTATGAGGGGATGAAGTGCCCGAATTCCCCGTGGAGGATCCCTGAAGGTCAAGGTGGAGGATTTTTTTTTTTTTTTTCCTCAAGCACACGTGTTTCTCATAGTCAAAACAAAACATAAAAAGGATTCGCTTGCGTTGGAAAAGCTCATTATAGATGATAATGGGACGATAAAAAAGTGAGCAAAAGGAAATGGGGAAATCCAGTTCCTATGAGAATGATTTATGAAGTGTGCAGGGTTTGTCTAAAAGTAATGTCGATAAGTCGATTAACATACGTTTAGTGATTCGATTGAACACAATGAAAGATTTCAAAATTAGCTCCTCTGTCCGTCCATACTTCGATTTTAACTAGATTTCTTGAGATCGATGGCGTGACGGTGCGATCGCAGACAATTGGAAATCACCATGACAACGCGTCGGTCCACCTTCCTAACACCCGCTAATTGTCTAATCCACAAGTGACAAAGTTTCACGTTCCGCCCTACAGTCCAGAAATGGCTCCCCCAGACTTCTTGTTGATGCTCTTGAAAACTACCGTGAAAGAAAATAATTGCAGGACATTTGACAAAGTGAAAGAGGCTCGCAACAACGCTCTAAAAAAAACATTTTGCAAAAGGCCTACCGCAGTGGCGTATCTAGGGTTGTATGACAGGTAGAATATGTACATTGGACGACACTTGAAAGGGATCGCGGATTTCGATTGCGAGACTGAAGCAATGAAAAAAGCATTAAACTCATTCTCTCCAATCGTTGCAAGGACTCTAAGACGGTGATTCTACTTTCTGTACTCATCGGTTCTTCCTATAATGGGTCTTTGAATAACACTGCACTCACAAACTACGGCCCACATCAGGATCTTTCAAAGACCACGCCGGAATCAACGATGAGATGACATGAAGGGAGAATTGCTGCAGTGTCGCGTAATTGCAAAGATTAGAGGAAACGTATAAAAGGTAATAAGACACTAAAATACTTATTTTGAACCTAAATCTGAAAAAAATTTTCAATTTTGCATATTGAACTCTAACGATAGAAACCAATGTAAATGGTCATACTAAAGAAACTTTAAAGAATGTTATTATTACAGAAAAACCGCAGTTTTGTTGTCTGACATTGGAGCTATTTTACTTATGTACGCCAATTGCTTACTATGATGCCTTTGTTGCCTAAGTAATTTCACTGGAAGAGGTATATCGACCCAGGACAAGTCTGTTTAAAAACCTTTTTAGATTACTTTTCAGACAAAACCTGCAACATAAACTTGCATGCCTTTGGAGTCTCCCTCACCAGCAAAAATCTCTGAACTTCACATAAACTAGAACATGAGACTCGCCTATACATGCCATGTGACTCAGTTACAACCAAAGGCGGCTCCAGCGAGGGGGCCATGGAAACCACGGTCCCCTTCGAACTTTTTGTTTTAGAATTTTTAAATTTATACTTCACGATTCCACATGTCCAATATGCATTTTGAACAATTTATGGACAATCTAAAAAGTTCAATGGCCTGCTCCAAAAATTTCAGCCCGGTTATAACCCTATTTCTCGACTTAGAGCTAGCTCATGACGTGGCTGAACGATTCATTAAGTTTATTCGAGTAGCATACATGTTTTCTTGACTGTAAGTGATAGTGAGCGGTTAAGATCCTCCTCGGCATTTCGTATAACCGTCCTCAACCAATCGATTTCAATTTCTTCAGATATTCATGGGATTTCGACCGAAGACTTCTACGCCACGTTAAACCGCATTCCCGGTAGACTACCATTCTACATCCATCAAAGTCAGACACTTGTTTATAAGCATTTATCCTTCTTACACAAGACATTACGACATTTTTTTTCACCAGGCAACGACGCTCAAATGCAGTTTGCATTTGAGAAACCTGTTGTGCAATTTCTTCATTTAAACCCATTGTAAGTGTCGCTGCGGGCGCCTTCTTTGACTGAATATGCTTCAAAAAGATAATCATTTGCATACCACAGCATCTTCTTCCTATCCACGAGTATAGCGTGTTTAACTTCTTGGTGCAGCAATTTTATTGGCCAGTAGTGTAAGTATGATTAATCTGCGATCATACCCCTGTATTTTTCTAAAACAAAAGCAATTAAAGTCTTTGCAACTAGAAACCTGCTTACCTCAATTTTTTTTCTTTTTTTTTTTTGGTAAATGTATTGTTCAGTATAACATTTTCCCAGGAATTGCTACTGAACAGTACATTTCAGTGGAACCTTCCCGAATTGTTCAGTTCCTGGCATTTTCATGTAACGTTCTTTGAATTCTATCGCACCTCAGCTGCCCATTATCCAAGGAACACTCCTGGAGTTTTTTCACAGTGTGCGTTATTTTTAAGTGCATTGTGTACATTTTTAAACGAATAGTAAGAGAAACATTCGTAGAAGAAAAGCAGTTTCTCATAGAAAAAAAGCAGAAGTAAAAAGCAGTTTTCAGATGGGAATTTATGGATCTTATAACTGTCTTATATACTTTACCAAAACTATCATGGATACTTACCTATATGGATAATGTTAAACCTATGTGTTAAACGCTATGAACACACGTTAATGATGATGCCACTACTATATTCAACATAACCAAAGCAGGAGAACATTTAAGAATCATAAATAATTTATTGGATGAAGTAGTAGTACTTAAAAAAATCTTTCACTATTTTAAAAGTAACCACATTCATTCTTTTCCTTTAGAGTTTGCGATAAGTGCACTCTATCTTCTTTTCTTCTTTGATTAGTACTTGCTCTCGAGTCACGTTTTCTCTCTTCATTAGCTTTTATCTTTTTCATTTTCTATCTCATCCTTCTATAGCTTGAACTTCCTTCTAAATGCGTTTCAGGTGCTTCGACCCGGGCAATCTCGGTTATTAAAAATTCTTGTAGAAAGAATTCGAATGAAATTGAAGGAAGCAAGTGTTTTACGTTTTTAAAATTTATTTTTTTCAAGTGTTTTAATTAATTAAACATTTTTTGATCAGAAAAATGCCCGATTAATTTTCAATCGTTAGTAAATAGCTAAAACTCTATAGTTTTAACTACAGATGAAATTTATTTGTCATGAAGAATAAAATAAAATTTGTGAATTACAAATATGTATTTCTATAGTTGAAATGTTTTTACTCTGAATACGTGAATGCATAGGTAAGGTGCATTACAAAAGCAAAAAAGTAATGAACTATTTGTCAGTTTAAGAAAACATCTGAAGTTTACTATTTCAATTGAATGATTCCCAAATTAAGAAAATTTGTTGGACCTACATAAAGTGTCTAACAAAATGGAAAAATGTTACACCACTAGTTGTCTTTGAAGAATTAAGAAGAGAATGCAAGAAACTAATATTTATCCTAGTATTATTTCATTCTACAAAATTAAAGATAAATTTCTCGGGGGAGGGGGGGACGCATGGACGTTTTAAAATATCCGTGCTATCCTGCTGATCTTTTTCTAATTGGCTATTTTTAATTCAGGTAATTTACGTGGGCATACTTTTCATTTTAAATATTAGATTGATGAAATGAAAATATTGCGTATTTGATACTTAAACATTCGATTACAAAAGTGCATTGAAGGTGGAAGGAACTATTTTGAATAATTTCCAAAGCATTAAGTTGAACATTTCTCCATTCAGGTACACTGAATTTCATAAGTTACTTGATGGTACGTTTAAAATACATTCATAATTTGGGCATGATTACCCATTACACAAAAGGAACTATCTGAATTAAAGTTTTTAGTGTGAAGTGAGCCAATAAAGTATCAGTTAAAGTAAGTCATACAAATCTTACTTTTCAAAACTTTTCAAAAACAATAAAAACTTTTCAAAAACAAGCACACACACACATGATATATTTAACTTCTATCTCTTCTTCTTGCAATTTCCTTATTGATATAATTTAATTGAATAATAAGCTAAAATGAGTTAAGTTTTAAACAATTTGAGAGTTTGAAATAAAATTTTATAAATTTCTGAAAATAGTACAGGTGTATCAGGGAATTGTAAAAACTGCCCAACATCAAGATTAAAATATAAATTGTTTTGCTTTAAACTCAAAAATAATTATATGCACTTAAATAAATACATTTCTGAATCTTTGTATACTACACATAGAAGATTTAAACTACCTTTATTGTTGGAATTCCAATTACATATTTCAGGATTCTCAGACAGTAATTTCATAATTAAAACAAATTTTAGGAATTTTAAGATTCTGTTGATTTTTTCGGTATTTTCTATACGTATTTCTGTATTTAAGTTTACTTTCTTGATCAGAATTCTCAGCTCCTTATCACCAATAAGTCTTTAGTTCATTATTCAACAATAAATCTTTAGTTAATTCATTATCAACAATAAATCTTTAGTTATTACTTCCTTGTACGTAGTATAAGGAAGTAATGTGATCCCGAAAAATTTTGGGGGCCAAATTTCGACATAAAAACCGATTTTGACTACCTCTAAATTTAATTTAAAATTTTTTTTCGATGCATCTCATCGTAGGCTAGCATGCACGATCATATTAACGCGTCTGCAACTCATTTTGACCAGTGGCGAGTCTACTGTGGCCAGTTTTTCCATGCCGTCTGTACGTACGTACGTATGTACGTACGTATGTACGTACGTACGTACGTACGTATGTATGTAACTCGCATATCTCAAAAACTATTGGTCGTAGAATGTTGAGATTTGATATTTAGGATTGTTCTATGATCTAGTTGTGCACCTCCCCTTTTGGTTGGCAATCGAATGGATAGTTTATGTACAGGACCGCCCAAAAGATTCGAAATACATTACACTCTATGGGCCGAAATTCATTAAACTCGCCTAACTCAAAAGCTATTAGGCGTAGAATGTCGAAACTTCATATTTTCGATAGTTGTAACATCTAGTTGTGCGCCTCCCCTTTTGGTTCCATTCGACTGGATAGGTTATCTACAGGACTGCCCAAAACATTCGAAATACATTACACTCAATGGGCCGAAATTCATTAAACTCGCATATCTCAAAAACTGTTAGGCGTTGAATGTTGAAACTTTATATTTAGGATTGTTGTAACATCTAGTTGTGCACCTCCCCTTCCGGTTCCATTCGACTGAATAGTTTATCTACAGGACCGCCCAAAAGATACGAAATACATTACGCTCTATGGGCCGAAATTCATCAAAGCGTTTTTAGAGGTATTGGGCTATTTCAAACGACTCAGAAGTGATATATGCTGTAAAGAGTTAGAAAATGAATTTCTCCATTAAAAAAAGTGTCTTTATCATTTATAGTTCTGCTACAGGAACACTCAAAAGATTTCCAATACATTACGGTCAATAGCAATTTTAGGGCATTCATCCATTTCAAGCACAATACCGTCCTACCACATAAGTTAGGTAATGGTCCGGCCACGGTCACGTGCCTCCCTCAAGAACTATGCCAAAAGTCGCCAAGCTTGGCGACTTTTGGTGTGCGTGTGTGCATATTTAACTCTCAAATCTCAAAAACTATTATGAAATTTCATATATAAGAATGTTGTAACATCTAGTTGTGCATCTCGATTTTTGGTTCCAATCTACTGGACAGTTTATTTACTGGACCACCGAAAAGAATTTCAGTACCTTAATGTCTATGTACATCTTCATTATAATACAACTGTAGACAGTCATTGTTTGGTACATGCCCAAAATCTCGCCGTCTGTCCTCGACCTTGGGCGAGTTTTGGCGAAATATCGCCAAATTTGGCGATAGTCAGTCATTTGGTCCATGCCCAAAGTATCGCCATTTGTCATCGTTCTTGGCGAGTTTTGGCGGAATATCGCCAAATTTGGCGATAATCTGTCAGTTTGGTTTATGCTTAAAATCTCGCCAAATGTCGTCGACATTGACGAGTTTCGCCGAAATATCGCCAAATTTGGCGCCAAAAATTATTTCCTATTTTGTATAACTCTAAAACTTTAACCCGTAGATTTTTTAACTTTGTATTTAGAACTATTGTAATATCTAACTGTTTTCAATATCTTTTTTTGACAGCAATCGACTGAGAATTTATTTACATGGTGAGCCAAATGACTTTGAATACATTGAGGTGTATAGATGCATTCAATTCATTGAAAGTCTGTGGTCAATGACTACTTTGGCTATCCCCAAAATATCGCTGACTATCTCAAATTTGTCGGCTTTTGGTGAAATATCGCCAAATAAAGTGTCAGAAGGAAATCTTTCAAATTGAACTCAGCTTGGCGATATCGAAATATTTGGCTAGAAATCGCTAAACCTTACTATTATTGATATTTTATCTCTTTCAAACAAATAAATTTAGAGGAAGTACGTCTAAAATATTTTTGATCTAATGGAGGTCATGTGTTGGGCTAGGAAGTCATGTGTTGGGCACATCAGATTTTTTCTTTAGTTCATTTAGAATGGAAACATTTTAATCTCAACCTTCGTCCCCCATTTCTTTCTCTTTTTTAAAATTCTTTCAAATTGTCTCTCTCTTAGATCTAACTGGTACTTATTTATTAAGACTGTAAACGAAAGTGAGCTTTCACTTGCAATATCCTGAAAAATTTAACATAGTTATAAACTTAAAAAAAATCTGTGGCTGATATAAAACACATCTTTAAATATAGGATAATTACACAATGCCATAAATAATAGTTAAACGAGCATGTGATTATTTTTCAGCTCTAATTTTAGTTTTCATAAATATGGTATGAAAAGATAAGCCATGAATATGTGGATGCTATCTTTAAAAATAGCCACTCTTTTGCTTTTCGTCCTGCATTGTTATATATTTCATCGATCGGCACTCGCTCTCGAGTCACGTTTTTTCTATTGATTAGCCAGCATTACTCTTTTTTCAACCTACAAAACAAAGAATAACAACATCAACTAAAATTTTAGTTCAATCATTAAAATAATTGAGACTAAATTCAATGACATCAATTTTCTCTTTGTACAAAAGTGTGTAAACATTTAAAGTAACTAAATACACAAGATAAAAACAGCTAAAAGAATTCAGCCAAATGATCGTAAATTGATAAATTAACCGTCAAAATCACAATAGATGTGATATTTTGGAGGTGTTGTACAACAAACTATAACTTTCATAATGAAAGCATTGCGTGAAAACCATTCTGAAAATCTCACTGACGTTAATTAACATTAATATAAACAATATATTTAAAAACTCATTGTATCAATATTAAAACAAAAAAAAAACTAGAAATACATATAAACATATTTCAGACGAAAGTTCATTGACAATTCGAGGACGATGTAAAGAAATATATAAGGAATAGAAAGTAAATAAAATCTAATTATTTATTAACGAATAAAAATGAGTTTATTTTTTCTCACATGTTAATTCATACATATTTCAACCAAAAAATGCTGAAAGGAGTAAAAATTTTACATGTGTTGTCCAAAGAATAAGATAGCTGCGAGGGAAATTTACTTTCAATATCTCTCTGTGAAAACCCTGCTTTACACAACACAATAAACGCCATAAACCAACTGCTCCCTTTCTCTATAAACATGATAAAATTTTGAAGCCTTATTGTCTGATTTGTTAATAATCATATGGCAAACTGCTGTTTTTCTCAAGGTCACGGTTATGAGCTTACAGCAGGTTACGACCGAGTGAGCACGTCATTCCCACTCTAATTGACACGGGATTTTTGTAGTTTTTTGCTTTGACCGTATGCATTAATTAAGTCTTATGGCATTATTCTGGTAGTAAAAACATTCCCAAACAAGAAACGTTAGGAACTAGGGAAACGGATAACAGAGCACACGATCAGAATGCCTTAGCAGTGATGCTGCAAATAGAAAATTATAAAAATAATATTAGGTTTACATGAATTGAATGAAATAAGAAATACTTGTCACAAGTTTTGTATTATTTAATTAATGTTACAGGATTCTTAAATAGTTTCGGTTGGAGGTGTTAGTGAGCAGAAAAAGTACAACAATGATACTTTTCAGAAATGGTTTTATAAAAAAAAATTTCATGAGTATACATATAAAAGTATTTTAAGTACTCATGTTTCATAATGTATGCATAATGTAAAACTTTCAGGTTCGTTATCGAATATTTTAGCTACATTATTTTGGCAACCACTACTTGGGAATGACAAATTCTATAAAGGAGTCTTAAAACAAGTTGTTATTGTGTCATTTATATCTGTTTCATCAGTATTATAACTTGTAAATTAAAGCACCTGGAGAAGTGTTGATTGACCACCAAACTCATAAAACTGATTTTGAATGAATATTTTCATAGAATTTCATTTACGGAATCGTATTATTTACTTCATAATATTTTTTGCTGGAAATGAATTTCCTGATTAAATTAGTTGACTAACAATAGCCTTATCAATATGTTAAATCCATTAATTCTAGAACTGTATTACAGGTTTTAGAAACCCTGAGGATCTTTTAGGATCAGAAAAGAAAAGAAGTGTGAGATTTCTCAAACTTACTATCTTAGCTATCAAAAAGCCAAATTTTCTCTCTAAGGTGAATTGAAGTGACTTGTTCAGACGCATAAAAAGTCAGAGTACATGAATGTACATTTAAATATGAGCTGGGGATATGAATAAGAAGTTATACGATAAAAGTATGTCACAGGTTTTCCGTCAGTGAAACATGTAATTTCTCTCTCTCCTTCCACACCGGCAAAATAATAACAATAATAATACTTTATTTGTCGATTTTTATGAAACTTTGTATGATTTGTGTTGAAACCCATCAAAAGAATTTTCACTAAGATATTTATTTAAAATATGGGATTTTTTTATCAAAACGTAAAAACATAAAACAAATTATAAGTGTAAAATGGATGAAATGCATTCTTCTACAATTTTTACACACATTCAAAATAAACTCTTATGTAATTTGCCATCACAAGTCTATGAAAATGTTTATTTTCTTAATGGATTTGTTTATTATTAGCACTCGGGTGCTATTTCTTTCAAGCACGGGATTTTTGTCTACTCGGCGCGCCGCGCAGTGGAGTATTTGTGTCAAAATCCTGGCCAAAAATATTTTTCATGTGTTTTAACGTCAAAATCATTGCTGTTGACTTTTGACTTACTTTTTAGTATTATATACTTCTTAAATTGTATAAAAAAGCGTGTTTTCGCCAAATTTGGCGATATATCAACCAACGCTTCGAAGTTGGTTTCTAACAAATGTCTTGTCCGGGGAGTGTCCCTTACTGGGAAGTACTGCAATTGTATAATACCACTTATAAATGTAATACCACGCGGCTGTCGATCTAACGGTCTGGAGTTTTGGGCGATTTTCTCCAGATGCCACGTGAATACGCATTAGAACCCCTTAAAAAGCCCTCCTCCCAAGGCAACCTCTTCGTTAGGCAAATAGCCGTGTAGCTGTGCCTTAACCACAGTAAAAATATATAAATGTAATATTTTAATAATACTTATAAATATAATACTACTTATCCATAAATGAATTTTTGTCATAAAAACTTTTAGATTTTTTACTTATCTAAATGTAGTTACTATGGGGATCTTAGTTTTTTAATGACATTTAGATTAGTTTAGAGGATTAATTTTTTCATTCTGATTCTTTTGAACTCTGACATTCGTCTTCACTCAGAATCACTTTTTTTTTTTTTTTTTTTTTTTGAGGGGGAGAGAGAGAGAGCGCACCATCGGGCGCCTCTGGAAGAAGTTGTAGGGTCTCACTGCAATAAGACTTGCTTTTATTCCCTTGCCTTTGTCTAGAGCAGCTAAAAGGCCACTGCTTAAAAGAAGCCTTCTTGCAAACCCATAAAATCTCATTCCAAGCTGGAAGAGAAAGTGATTTATTTCAAGCCAGCACTTCAAAATGACTTATAGAGCTAGCACGTGTTTCTGTTTACACACTCACATTTCAATGACCCGAAGTCACAGTTGCCAACCATTGACATCCAAAAATGGAGAGTTTTTGCTTTGGACACAATTTATGACATAAATGGAAAACTAAGCTGTAAATAGATGGTACTATTTACAGGACTAAGAAAGGGCAATTTTGGAATATGTAGAAATTTTCTTCTTTTAGCAAATTTACATCAGAAAAATAAAAAATCACATACTGAATTTAAAATACTGATGTTAAATTTTAACTGAAATAAATTTTATATACCTTTATCCAAACACTTGCACATAATTTATAGTTTATGAGAAATACAAGCACGTATGTTTGTATTCCTTAAGCGATCACCCGTCGAAAAATTATCGAAAAAATAAAAATGGCGCTATATAAATAATTTTTTTTTTATAAAAATGGTGGATGTTGGGGGAACATTTTTTTTCTTCTAATAGACACTCAATACTGTAATAATTACGATTATAGTTGAAATTAGGCGCGACAAGCCGCGACACCCCTTCAAAAAGGTTTTTGAAATGTGGATTTTTGAAAAAAAATTAGAAAAAAAAGTTTACAATTTTTTATATAAAGTCATATTATTTTTTCAAGCTAATAGAGGCATATAATTAAAATACATATATTTTACTACAATTATACTTAGTATCAAATCAGTAAATTAGTTTAAAGAGCCCGTAGAAAATGCAAGACCAAGTAATAGAAAACGCTGAAATCTCTTGCCGTAAATGAAGAAACTTGCTTTTAAACTGAGTGTTGCATCTTTTGGATATGAATTATGGTCGAAAAACATGCATCTCATGATGCATTAGTTACTATGCTATCCAAAAACATATATATTGCTGTTTTTTAAACAAATTTAAAAATTTCGCTTTTTGGCCAGGATTTTGATACGAATACTCCACTGTGCGCCGTGGTCAGTTTTCCGTTTGATTCATGTTTCCTGCAGAGTGATTTGATATTGCTAACGGAAACATGGACTATCCGTTCAGATGATTTTCAAATACCAGGATTCATTTTGGTCGAACGGATAGACAGTGGTTTCCAAAACAGAAAGCCATCTGGAGTTATGATTTTTATTGAGGAAAACTTTATAAAAAAAAAATGAAACACTTTACCCTTGCCTACAGGAGCCAGATCAATGGTGTTCAAATGGTTATTGCGTATATTCAAGATAAAGTTAGATTTGCAGTTAAATACACTAGTCCTCGAATTTTTTATGAAGATAAATTGGACGCTGTATTCGAAACGTTACTGTAGGATGATGATTGTCAGGCTGTTTTAGTAGGATATTTTAACATAGAATTAAATTCCGATCAAGGATCCGATTTCTTAATTGAATTGGATACTTTATATTTTCCAATACGCACTAATCCCAAACATTTCACCACTAGGGGCGAAACAACAATGGATGCAATTTTCAGCAACAAAATTATGCGAACAGGAGTCTATATGAGCACTTACAGTTATCATTTTCTGATATATGGCAGAACTGATTGAATAGATTTAAAAAAAAGAAAACAGAAATTCTTCCAGCCGAGTGCGTACATAAAATCTGGAAGAATTTCAGATTTAAAAAAAAGTTATCAGTGGTGAAATTCATCAAAAGTTTCTGCACCAGTTTATTTTTTAGCAAGTATCCATAATAAGTCTTCTGAAAATCAACACCAGATAAAGTCTTTTATATAATAAAGAAACTATGAAATGCATTCAAAAAAGATACATGGTTGTCCATCTCATACGAATATGAGGGTAAATTGGCCATAGCAGTACCGGACAAAAATGACCAACGTTAGATTTTCCTTTTCCTATCATTACTACATGCTTTCAGTTATTTTCCTATATATGCATATAATTGCATATTAGATAAGCAATTAGACTTAGGCATTAAATCATTTTTATAAAAGTTTTATTCAAAATAAGTAAGTACTTTTACGTAAGCGTTTACTTCCATTCGGTTCATTCACTGAGCCCATTACACTCTTTCAGTCTTCCTTAAAAATATATCAGGGTTCCATTTTTCCAAAAAACAATTTGCAAAACATCATAACCTGAATTTTTCTTACTATTAATTAAACCAGTGTTTTACCTTTAATTGTTCAGCTAACTTAAAATCAATCATTCTCATAGCTTTTCATTACATAAGTAATAGCAAATCATTTTAATGACTTGATTTTTCCCCCCCAATTTTCATACTCAAGCACTGATGTTGGAACCAGTGAACCTTTCTTATCATTATCAATTTTCCGAGGTATATATGCGATAAAGGACTGATACTTTATACAGAGACATTTCTCCCTTTTCTGATACAACGTATGGCAGATTTAAAACAATCTTCTTCTGTCCAGTTGTCACACGTAGCAACAGCTTTTTTGTAGTATTTGTTTGATATATTAGCCCAGTCAATCCGTGTTCAAAAATGCTGTTTTCGTGGCGAAATTGCGAAAGATTTTTTTTTTTTTCTCAACCGTTCTTGTGGTGTTGAATCCGAATTTCGACTTTGCTGCAAAGCGCGCGGTTGGCTTCACCACGAAAAATCGGAAAATCTCAAAATTTTCGAACGTTTTTCAGTTTTTGTTAATATTTCGAAAGCTATTTATGTAATAAAAATAATAATTCATGTAACAGAAGTATATATGTAACAAAAGTAATCGTGTATTAACCCTTTGAAGCGCAACCCTTTCCCAATGCTGAAAAAAGGGCAGCCGTTGCCATCGCTCGACTTAACTACCAGCAAGATGGCGGACAATCGGGCACAGCCAGCTGTCGTCAAAAAAGGGTCTCTAGATCTGTGGCACGCGATGAACGTTTCGATCGTCCGCCATCTTGCTGGTAGTTAAGTCGAGCGATGGCAACGGCTACCCTTTTTTCAGCATTGGGCAATCTATCCAGCTGTTCTCGCGTTCTTCCACTTTTCAGCAGATGTCAGTGCTGTTAAAAATAATCGTGACCATTTTTTACGAGAAATGACGTGCTAAAAAGTAAAGGATTCTCGTGGAGCTATGTCACCCGCAACTATTTGTATAGAAATCAAATCTATTCTTCGTGATTGTCAACAGTCGTAACGTCAGAATTTGGTGTTCCCAGAGTGGATCATTGCGCGTTAAAGGGTTAATACATGAAACACTACATAAACTGAAATGGCTATCTTAACCTGAATTCATATGGCCATCTCTCCTTTTTGAACAAGTAAGATTGGCATATTTTGAAATCAAAGTAAAAAAGAAAATCGACCGCCGTTTTAAGATTAAAATATAGTAATATTAATTATGTAATCAACTCATAAAAATGCAAATAATTAGCATTAAATATATAGAGCGGTCATAAAAAAAAAAACTACCCCGATATATAGACCTCTAGCTGCCGTTTCATTCAAGCAATCGAGATGAGATTTTAGATTTAGTTATTCAGAGGTACGCTCTCGATATTGGAATTATTGAAAACAATAGTACGGTTGTAGAGAAAAAATTTCGAAATTTTACAATGGCAATACCCACATCTTTTCTGCTAAAATTGACTAGCGCATTGGGAAATCATAAATGGCGTTTTAACGATGCTCGCATGTCATGCACTGGAGGCGTAAAATATTTGCAAAGAGAGCATTGAATAGAAGAAGTCAACACACAGAGAATGTGCATTGCACAATTCGCATTAATTCACTGCAATAGACAGTAGAAATGTTAAACTAACAGTTGTGCACTTGAAAACTTTTAGTTGCAATAAAACCAATTTCCTTCTCTTTTCTTGAAAATCTTCCACTGTAACCTTAACCGTGAGGACTCTATTGCTGTACCCTATCTTATGAGATGCGTAATTCTGAACATAGAGATATAAATACAAGGAGGCGGGATTAGCTATGTTCAGTACTGGACGAAATGAAGTAACTCCGTTGGTCTAACTATGGTGGAACATTAGGTTGTTCCTATTTAAAAACAGTGACAGATGCACGATTTTATGTATTAAAAAGTAAAGATGCATGATTTTACGGATCAAAAAGTAAAAGATGCACAATTTATTTATTTATTTGCCAGGAGAGGAGAGCTCGCGTCACTGAATGTGTCACTTAGAGCTATATGTTACGATAGTTCTAAATGCAAAATATCAGCATTCTACTGTTATAAGTTTTATAATTATGCCAAATACGTAATTATTCTGGGCGCCAACTTCGGTGACATTACATCTTTAAAATTGGAACTGTCACCATAGAATGACACAGTCCTAATACAATGTGGTCTAAGCAATATGGCGGATCAGTTACAGTTTCGGCTTCACTATCAGACAGCTAATATCGTCTTCTTGTATTCATATCTCTATGCCTCGGTATAACTATATCTGAAATTTCATCTTGATTGGTTGAGAGGGATGGCGATCCAAATATCGGGGTTAGCATTTTAATGGCACCCCTGCAGTGTTTTCTAAAGATATATGACCTTACTACAAAATTTTAGCAGTACTATGTAAAATCAAAGCTTATTTACTTAATTTTATTAAATTTTCATTCACGTTCTTGTTCATATGTTGCCTACGAGTGTCGCTATAAGTGAACTAATCGTAACACAGTTCCAACAAGTGAATGAATTAAAAATATTTCGACGGGTCATCTCTCACGTAAACCCATCTTTAACGGATTTATCCTAAATTTTTGCCATTATTTATAATACTTTAATTCCGAATAGTATTGAGTGAAAACGAAGTAAGATATTTACATAATTATCTTAAGATAAAAATTAAAAGATAAAAATATTAAATAAAAGAGAGTATTAATTTATTATTATATATTGTTTGTTATATATATTTTTGTTATTTATTGTTATATACAATTGTAATATTGGACAACACTGGTTTTGCAAATACATTATTATACGTAATTCCTCTGATACAATAAGAGGAAAAAACATGCAACAATGTTGTTTACATTCCAATTGCCTGAGTTTACTTTTTAACAATGGTAATACACTTAATTAATGCTAGATAAATAAAACCTTGAAAAATAATCACTGCAGCAAATCCCGCACCTCTCTTTTGTTCGAATTAATCGATGAGAGCAATAATTATCATCGATTTGCATCCGTTGCTGAACTGCGTAAAATTATATACAATTCCATCATTGTTAAAAACTGATGAAGCAAGATTGATTGTTATTTTCTATTCTAAGTTGAACATTTTTCAAGATGGAGTCCTTCAGAGAGATGCCAGATCCGGAAGGCAATTTCTGTCTTGTTCCGCTTGCTCAAAGATGCGGAACTATTTGCTTCCATTTAGGTTACGTTTTGGGGATGACGGGAATTCAAGGATTACCTGTTAGATCTCTTAAAATTAGATTTGCAAAGTAATTTGCGTTTATTGATTTAAAGGATGTTTCATTTGCGGTTAAATGGAATTAGAATGCGGTAGAAAGAATAGGGTTATAACAAAAAGAAGAAAAAAAAATTGTTTGTTTGACATCTTAGAACAATCTGCTATGATCGTCAGAAAAAAATATCGTATTTTCTTTTTTCATTCTAATTTTTAAAAAGTTCACTAACAAGTGCATTTTCTCGACGTGTGAATATTTATTTTTTGAACTATAAATTAGGTCAATTAAAACTATTTTTATAATATAACTATTTTTTTCAGTTTAGAATTTATTTTATATTGAAAAAAAAACTAATTTGGATGTATTGAGCACTTGATAGCATTTTTGTCTCTAAAAGAAATTTACAACATAAAAAGTACCAAAAATTTTACCTTACTATATTCACCCAGTTCCATTTTTAATGATTTTTTTTCTAGAACGGCATTAACCACTAGGCATTAACCATAAAGGATATATTGTGTATATATCGTTATAGACATACAGGAAACGTGAAACAAAAGATAGTCTGGAAATTAGAAAATTATAGCCGTACACGCTTAAAAAAAGGAATTAAGTTCGCTCCCAAAGATTTAAAATCGGGACAAACTTGTTCCGATTTTAAGCCCTGCTGGAAAATGCTTGGGCAGAACTTGTTTGAACGGTTTATGGAAATGGACAACAATATACATTGATTAGAGAAGTGAAAGCTTTGAATAAGTCAGAAGTGGACATTAATTGATCAGAAATATATTTAGAATCTTATTTTATTCATGAAGGACAATATTGAAGAAAATCTGATGAAAGGTGCCTTTACAAAATATTAGTTACATTTTATTTATAGATTTCATACATCAATTTCCTTATTTAAAATTCAAAATGTTTAATATGTGTTTTTATTTATTAATGTAAATGATTTCTTGTTGTTTAAATTATTGGTTATACTGTTATACATAGCATAAATGAAATATGAAAACTTTTCATTTTATAAGGTTATTTTGAAAAAACTACGATTTCACAAATTAATTTCCAACGCTGCACATTCCTCCATATCAAACCTACCTATTTAAAAAAAAAATCAATCACTCAATAGGTACAAAAATATCGGGAAAAAAATTCAGGGATATCATTCAATTAATTTAATTTTCGAACAATTTTAGAAGATATTTAGAATGAAAGGGGATGGGGGAAGGTATGATTACCATGCTTGGTGATTTTTGGCTGCGTGGTATGATATAGGTTTCTGAATATAAGATCTCATTCGTAAAAATAATTGAATAATTTGAAGCGTTATTTTTAATTAAAATATCGTGGGCATATGAAAGCAGAGCGGGAATTAACCTATTTGTGTCCAGACATTTTTGCGACTTTCTCCGATTTTCGCTAATACAAGCAAAAATAGATCAATTTCTGAGATCAATTTCTTGAACAAGAGATGATTTCTTTTAAAAAGCATAATGTAAAAATTGAAATGCCAACATCCTACTGGGTCATTTTAAAATATTTTGTGGAATTGAGGCTAAATATTCGTTAATAAAGGCTAGGAAAAATAAATAACATTTCGACGGACAGCGAAAATGTCGCCCCCAAAAAGGGACACTAGGCATAAATGGGTTAATTGTTTTAGGTAAAAGAATAAGGATTTGTTACAACAAAATATACTTAATGTTACAGTTTTGTGGATGAATAAAGTGTCTGTTTTGTGAAGTTTAGCTATTTTGAGCAGGTAGATTTTAGAGGTCGTCCATTAAAAAAAAAAAAAAAAAAAAAGTGGTAAGATATAAGTAAGTTTTACTTCTAAGAGTATGTGTTTATCAAAGCTAAATCTGAATTTTTTATATCAATCGTAATTTTTCATTTTTACTACATGCATAGATTTATTTTCTCAAAAAATATCGTAACAGAAATTTTTATGCATTTTAAATTAGTAATCAATAACTTACAAATAAAATTTGTAAAAAAGAAAACTTTAACTTAAGGCCATAGCTCTTTCTTATATGTTTGACAACAAATAATACATAGTACTTATGAATTGTTAAATCATATATTTAAAATCCTATATATGAAATTTATGTACATTAACAAATTTTAGCTCTGTTCTAACACATGTTTTCAAAATTCGACACATTTGTACTCATAATTTTTCTGGCTTTTTTGTTACCATCGCTTTTCATTCACCCGCCTTTTATTTCCTGTGCTGATTTGAACAATTAAGAAAACAATTATGCCGCTGCATCTGACTGTGTTATGACAGAAAAATAATCTCTGCTTAAAAGCCAGTTTCTTTCTTTCTTTTATCAGTAAAATCAGGCAAGTTTGAGCAATCGACATTTCTAATTTTATTGAAATTTTTAGGATATGTTCTTCATGTAAATTTATTACACACTTTTTCTTATATTGAAAAAAAAACGTATAGTTTTAGGACATCAAAACTGAAAACTGTTCATTATTTTAAATAAAAATACACACCAATTTACTTTATACAGTACTTTTTGAGCCAAGAGTAAACTGTGGCATTTGCAATAATTTTGTGTTTCACAACTTCCACACTAACTGTTATGACACACAGAATTATGGTTGACTCTCGACACAAATTTCATGGGTCATGCAAATTCTGCAAAACAAAGCCTCTTTTCTGAAACTTTGACAGCTAAAATCTTCTTGTGCTGAAAGTGAACACAAAAGTGTATGTTTCTGTGAATGCTTACCAATGAGAAATACTGAAAAGGATAAGGTATGTGCGGTTGACTTTCGGCAAGCAGAAATATTTGACCTTGAAATAACAGAAAACACAAGCATGATTTTCAAGATTATCTACTGCTTGCGCCAAGAGTGATGAGGTATAAAATTAGCTTTAAAAGAACCCTAAATTTAACCTTAGACGAGCAGATAATCTCGAACGATCTTAATATTGCTTCCTTCTTAGAGAACTGTACGCCCTAGGCAGTACAGTCCCCAGTTAGTAAGTCACTATCAAAGTTGATCAAAAGTCTACTAAGATTCACTCAGCATAAAATTTAAATTTAAACCTAACGTCTTTTTACGAAACAGTTTTAAATTTTTTGCACAAGTACTCAGGAACGAAGAAAAGAATCTTAATTTCTAAACCTATCCATTCATTAATTTTCAGTGATTATCTGACAAATTTATAATCTCGAAAGAAAATCTTGTAGACAGCGAAGGAAAATCTCTTAGTGATAGGCCAACCAGTTTGAAATTTTTACAGACATAAACAGAAAAAAAAAATACTCTAGAATTTATATACAGTATTCCCATTTAAATTTTTTGCCGCATTCGTAACTTCGGAACTGCTGTTGCTATATTCATAAAAGTGGTATCTAAGTATAGTGAAGCGTAACTGAATGAAACCGCCTACTGTGTCTGTCACCTGGTGGAAAATTTTGTGAAGTTAGTATTCTTAACTTGGAAACGAAATATAGGGGGAAAAAGTGATTTACAAAGTTATAGAGATCATCAGTTTAGTATGAAAAGACACCTTATGGACATTAATACATTATTACGTTGTTGCCTTTCATGAGTTCCTACACTGTGATGTCATAAAACTTGAACGAAGGAGAAATTATTCGGGCAAAACGCGGCACCGCAATGCCACAGAGTGAGATTGGTTGTGATCCCCAATCAAAAGGACTGCGGTTCAAATACCGAGGATACCTTTCATTTTTTTTTCTTTCTCAAATCGTTCTGTTGCGTCACAGTGTAGGAAATCACGAAAAAACAAACGCGCGTTTTAACCGTTCTACTCTTAGCATCAATATCCACAAGGTGTCTTTTCGTAGTAAATCGATGATGCTCTACAATTTTGTAAATCACATTTTTTTTCTCTCTATTTCGTTACGTTTTCGATATAGGAATGCTAACTCTGTAGCTTTCCACCAGGTGGTGCCGTTGGTGATTTGATTCAGTAGCTCATGGCTACTCTACTAGACCTAGATACCACTTTTATGAATATAGCAGCAGCGGTTCTGAAGTTAGAGCTTGGCAAAGGACTTTAGTAGGCACACTGTAAATATGGAGGAAACATTTTTGAGATTTCTGTTAGCTATGAAAATAAGTCTCATTCTATTAAGATGAAAGAGCAAGGGAGACTGGTGTTAATACTAAAGCGGGTCAATTGTAACATTTCATATTCTATGCAGGATATAGTTCTTACAACAGCCAAGATACGGCAGCATAATGCACCACCGTGTAATAATTCAAGGACAGAAATTGCAAGAAAGCTGTTGAGGTATCTGAGTGCCATGGAGGATAACGTGTTTTTTTTCTTTCTCTCGAGTAATGAATTCGTTAAGTTTTGGCTTTTATTACCCAACAGGTAAGGTATAATTCCTTAAGAGACCTACTAAGCATTACATTTTATGCTTATTTTATCGTGGAAAGCCTCACATTTATATGACTACACATTTCAGTAATATCGGATGATAACTTTAAAATGACATCAAGGTGTCTATTATAACTAGAGATCGAACAGACAGTCGTAGCGCTCGTATTACATGTAAAAATATGAGCCCATGTGGTGTGTACAAAAGGTGAGTGCAATATAAATTCCCAAACTCTGTTTTTCTGGTTAGCTTCTCTTAATAATAACAATATTTTCAAATTTTCTTTTTTTAATGATCTTCAGTTTATGAACATTTTATTACTTAATATATAAAATACATTTTATGTTTTACTTAGCATTGTCTTTCTGATTTTTTCTGAAGCATGCTAGCTTAAAGAAATACAATAAGAGATGTGTTAGGCCAAAATATAGTTGCGCTCTCAGTAATAAAAACTTATATGTTAAAACTGCCCCATAGCAATACTATAACTGTCCGAGGGTTGGGGACTTGTAACATTATACACTGATGTTTACGTATGCATAAAAATTCTATGTATGTGTCAACCACTATTCCAAACTTGAATGTTTACACAAGAGTTTTCAAAGCTTTATGATGTCTAGCTGAAATTTGCATTCAGTTCTTCCATTCAGTCCTACAAATATTGACCAAAATGCGAAAAACGTTTCAACTGACTCCAGACTTTCCTACTTCAGCAAATGCTTTGTAAAATTTAGCTTGACTGGGAATTATAATGCCACAAAAATTTTCTCATCGGCAAAATAACAGCGCATTTCAAAATTTCAAATCGTTGATATACCTTGTCTATTTTATAGTATTTGCCCGATTATAATATTGGCATGTTTTCATTAAGTTTAGTGATGTCAAGTTAGGAAAAGAAATTTATAAAACAGGAAATGAATATTTATTGATAATTGGGTTATAAAGGATGATCACCACACAAAATCTACAATTTGTGCTTATCAAGGAAATGCCTATTTATATTTTTGAGCTAACAGACTTCCATCACTCTTAAACTTTTATGTTAGGCGTTGCTTTAAAATTATTAAAAATATAAAGAAACAAAATGGCGTATGTCGTGTTTTCGACGTTATTCTGAAATGCAATCGCACTGTATCATGTTTGCTTAGGTGAGCGATAGAAAAGATTCTACTTTGAGATCCATTTTACTCTTTACGCTTGGTTTCAAAAATATTAGTAATGCAGATAAGAATTCAATGTGCAGATAAATGGAAGCTATCTGAATTTTTATTGTCCTTTTTTTTTTTTTTTTGTCTGACGGCATAGGTAAAATATAACTATTTTCACAATTTTTCCATCTACTCTTCTTTTCTATTTCAATAAATGTATACTGATGCATAAAACGGGAAAGAGTAAAAATAAATAAATAAATATACGTGATAAATAACCAGGTTTTTCAAGAAATTTATCGTATTTGCCCGAACGCAACGAGAACCCTAAGTTTTTCATCAATATAATAAGAAAACTCCTGTGTTTAGACCTCGAATTTAGCACGAGTCAGGTTTTTAACAGGAAAGGATCAGTCAAAAAATATCATGTTATATTCGCGCTAATACAGAACAATAGACACTGGATAATTCGAGGTGTACGGGACCGGGCTTGCCTCGAACTATCGAAAACTCGAATTATCGAAATCATAAAATTTAATAAACAAATAAACGGAAATAAAGCAATTTTTGTAATTTGACTGCATAGTTAAATGAAAAATGTACTTACTTATTATAACATTACTAGTGATTAGAACATTAGTTATATCGGAAAATAATAGTCAATTGTTTTTGCAGTCATCCGTTGGTTTATTTCCGTGCAGCAATATCGCGTCATCGTTAAAGCAGCATGTCAACACTGCATTGAAATGTCTGTGATACCATCTATAGAAAGAATGCACCCTCTTTCTTTGGGAGGGGGATTTCTGATGTGGCTTCCGGTCGCGCCAAGTATTTGAATTTTGTGGTATGAAATAACTCTTTCGCGTATTTTGTATGTGTTGGTCATTATCTGGGAGCTAAACTGATTTTTTCACTAACTCGAATTTATGGGAAACTTGAACAATCGAGACTTTAACGTATATGTACAAAAAATGATGGCATGTTAAACCAATTTTTTTTTTTGAAAAATGGGTATTTTTTTCATTGTAATTATAGAATATTAAGTGCAATCCAATTCAAACAATGCCTTTCCTCGGCATTTGAACCAAAAAACTGTGTTTAAATGAACTAAAAATATAGAGAATCTTTTAAATCTTCTTTAAAAAAGATTTAAAAATTAAAATAATGCTGTTCAATCCTGCCACGTAGAAGCATAAGACAAAACAAGTCTAACATTTAAACAAGTTAGGCTCACTTTAAAATAAACACAATATGTAATTGAATATTGCTAGACTTGCATTCTTTTTTTAAAAAATCAAAGCTCATTGCTGCAATGGTGCGCCCGATTCCTTAAAGTGATCCTTGGATGTCGCCTCTTTTTCACAGTATACTTGATATTCACAAGACTGATAACTGATACTTCTCTGGACTCTGGAAGATGAAAGAAATTAATCATTCTTCTTTTTCTTTAAAAAAATAATAATAAAACAGGAAATTGAATTGAAGTGATATTACTAGTATGCAGATCTTGTTAAACATAAGATTTTTATTTTTCAACCACGTAGAGTTTATTCAGTTATGCTCTAGAATATCAATGAAAATAGATTATACGCCCAAGCTAAAAGAACACAACCCATTTAAATACTAAAAAATCAATTAAAATTATAAAGATCATCTGCAAAATGCTTAGAGCGTTACTTTTTTAAATTTAGATTCAATGCACAGAAAAACACTTCCTTGCTCAGGCAGTAGTGTGCATATAAAATGGTAAACTTTCAGGTATTTTACATTGTTAAAGAAGGAGTATTGTGGAACAATCTATATTAAAAAATAGCAATTATTTCTGTTGAATGTATCAAAGGCTCAACGGTGCCCCTTCCTCCTTAAGGTATGCATACAGTCTACGTCAAAAATATTAATATTTCTATCAAAATTTCATGTACACTTTGAAAGGTTGTACAAAATTGAACAACAAACATCAAAATGTATCAGCAGCACAATTCAATGGAAAAAAAACAACAATTGTGTTGCCCGCAAACAATTATAAAGCTGAAACAGACTGCAAATACAGAGGGTGTTTACACATTTTTAGAACGATTTCGGGGCCGTTTAATTAATGTTTAAAATGTAAAGACTATTTTTTTAAATGTTCGATCTGATAGCCTTTTTTCTGGACTATAAGTCTGCATCGTGATTTCCATGATAGAAGAGCTTTTCGTAAAATTTCCAGGGGTATTGCTTTCCATTCCTCTTCCACTACTTTCCAGAGTCCGTCTATCGTGGTGGGTTTGCGTTTAGAAAGAGCTCTTTTTAACAGACCAAAGGCACAATAGTCCATAGGTGAAACGTCAGGGCACTTCGCAGGAATATGTTGAAAAGGTATATATGCAATAACCTGTATCAGTCTTCATTTTATCAAGGAATGCAGTGATAGTTTTCGAAGTATGACGTTTTGAAGTTTGCGTTGAGCCACATGTCTCTGCAAAAGCTGGTGAATATTATGTTTTTTAGCTTTTTTAAGTTGTAAATCTTGGTTTAATATTTTATTTATTGTTGCTACAGATGTATCTTAAGACTTTGCAATTGATCTCTGTGTCGGCGGATTTTCTCTTGTTACCCGCGATTTCACTTTAGAAACATTTGAAACAGTACGGGGCCGTTTCATTTTCGGACCCCTTCGGAACATACCGTTTTCGGATATTCGTTTGAGTCTTCTTTCCATGTAGAAATAATGATTGACGGTTTTTACCTTGCCGATTAATATTGTTGCTTATTTTGCACTTAGAAATTTTAAAACCATGCATTTCATAAAATTTTTGAATTATGGAATAAGAATATTTCTCTTCGGAAAGCGCAAAAACATATCCTTCTATCCACAGCTTGTTTACATATGACATTTTGAAAGAAGAATAAATTTAAAAGTAGCAAACGATATTTCTTATTTCAAATAATAAGCTGTTGCCAAAAATTTTTATTCTGAAACATTTACTTTTTTTTTTAATTCTTTATCGAAATCGTTCTAAAAATGTGTAAACCAGGCGCGTAGCCAGAAAAATTTTTCGGGGGGGGGGGTGGATATGAACTTAAATGTGTATAAATAGACGGAATTTCATCACTAATCCAAAAATTTCGGGGGGGGGATATATCCCGATATCCCCCCCCCCCTGGCTACGCCCCTGGTGTAAACACCCTCTGTAGCACACTCTCATATGAACGAAATCTGATTTCCGACAAAAAGAGTTATCGTGGTCAGCCAGCTTGTATTGTTGCCAGATTTCAGGTATTTGAAGAGCTATCTTGTTCGTTTGAAAGCTTTAAATTGCGTATAAATATTCCGACGACTAAGATATTGCCCTTTTTGTTGGCAGAATTCTGCACAGCGGATGGATTCTGCTAACACTGCTCTGAAGAATGATAGAGTGAAAAATCAAGACATTAAAAATTTTGGTGATCAAATGTATTGTATTGTACTGTGTATTAATGCAAAGCTACTCAAGGACTGTCTGCCTAAGGAGGAGTACTTTGGGAAGAAGTCATTTAAGTGGTTATAACGAGTGTTCACGTTGCATTTTGCTCGAAACTACAAACCGTTAGATCGATGGCCGCGCGATAAGCCCGAACCCGCGACTTTCGCGCTTCAGCCATCTATCATGTTCAGTGTTTATCCACTCGACCACATTGAGGCCAATTTGGTGTTTAAAGGTTGAAATTAATAGTAAAAAAAAAACTTTTAAATAAATATACAAACATAAAATTTAGTAAAGAACGAGCGTTTCAGGTGGTACATAGGGTCCACCTTTCTTCAGCTGTTAAAAGTTATAGTGAAGCTGTAGGCTGTATTTATTTTATATCGTGCGTTGTTGCTGTTTCTATAACACAGTCTCGAGTTCATTTTATGGCATGATGCTGCCAGACTACAAATGAACGTCAAAATTTACTGCAGCTCATACCACAACAAGATGTGAAGAGGTTTTAACGCTCTTTCTAGAAATTCTATACTCTATTTAGATCACCAAGGATTGAGAAAATTCTAGTGAACATTGCATATTTTCTGATCATTATTCTCAAGAAAGCTTTTTTTTTTTTCATTGATCTGGTATCGAACTTGAAAATCTCCCCGATAAATAACCGATATTTTGAATCCCTCCTTTGTCCTTATAGAGGAGCGTTGTGACGGGATCCAGTTTAGAACGCAGGAACTTTGGGTGGTAGAATAAGGCGCAATCCAGCTCAGCCAAAAGGTATCCATTTGACCGGCCTTCAATTGCCGGATGCTGTGTGCGCGGAGGTGATCTCGTGCCGCTACATCCCTAACTCAAGGACGGATTAAAGCCTTTATGTGGGTCGGGGCATCTGGTTGAAATGTATGTCCATTCTATGGTAGTAAAATATTATCACTTAGATTTTTAATATAATTTCTCTTTTCTCGGAGGGGGAAGCAAACAAATCCGAAAATAATTGTTCCTAATACAACAACAGCAATTCGTTTGACGAATGCGGTAGCCTGATTTCGCAGCAATTGAACGACTTTAAGGTATTACTATTGATTGATTTAACTCCAGATGACTGTTTTTCCAGGGATCCTACCCTCAATAGAAAAGCACCCACTTTCGTGATCTACGATTCCATTGAAAGTTTGCAGTGAAGTAAAATACGTGTTGTATGAATGGGACACATGGCTATTCGGAAATCTCAAAGTGTCTTAGAGAAACGTCTAGTTAAAATAAATTTAAAAAATGTTGTAATCTATAATGGCTACAACACAAATCGTTGTCCCTACATACACCTTAGCTGAGTGGTAGCTAAAGAACTTGAACATCATATTTTATGCATTTATAAAGTATTTTTTTTTTCCGGGGGGAGGGAGACACATTTACATTCTTATAAAAATACAATTAAACTGTATAACATATATTTATTAATTCTACATTTGAAGGGTGTTGATGTAAAACTCACATTCTATACTTAGAATGTGTATTCTTAGTTTTTAGAAAAATACAAAAACTTAACAAACATGATACATTGGCACATTTTTTTTATTTTGTGTGTGTTTGGGTGTGATACATTTGTTGCCATGACAACTACTTACACACAATCCTAAAACTGTAATAATTCTGATAAAACTAGGATTTTAATTTAAGCATGGAAAATGTGATCTTTGCAAAAGTGTAGAGTGTGATTTTTGCATCTTACAACCTTCATTTATAGATCTTCCCAAATTTGCTGCTCCATGACGTCTCACGTAAGAAATGTACATTAATTATGATATATATTAGACTTTTAATAATCATACTTCAGAAAACCATAAAACGTATCCCGTAAAATTTCTTCATTATTGATCTCCGTGATTTAATTTGAGTGTCACGAAAAAATTTAGACAAGTTACAGAAGTAAAACTTACTTTCATCTCATGGTAAAAATATAGCAATGAAGAGTGTATATACAAAAATCATATTTTCCACTTAAAAAGTTTAGTTCTTAAAAAATGCAAAAAAACTTGACAAACGTGATATATTAGCATATTCTTTTGTGATACGCTTGTTGTCGTAACAACTACTTGACATAGTTCTGAACCTCTAATAATTCTGGTAAAGTTAGAGTTCAAATTTAAATGTGGAAAATGTGAGTTTTGCAAAAATGGAGGTATAAAGTTTTGCATATATTCTTCAATTGTAAAATTTACTGTCACTTCAAATAAACTTACAATATTACAAGCGCATATACAAAACTGACTGTCCTAAAGCATACAGATGGATTCTTTAACGGATAAAGTATCTTTTAAAATAAAAATCATCCACTGTAAATGTAAGTGTATATACTGACATTATATTGGAGCGTTATTGTAGAAAATTCATTGTGTAAAATGATAACTTTAGAGTCAATCAGAAATCACTAAGGAAATATAAATTATTTACGACTGAATTTAATAATTTAAAATAAGATTTCATGGAATTTCGTTTCATATAGATGTTTTCAAAATATCTTTTTTCTAAAATTTGGGCATTATTGAGCAGATATAGAAAATAAGTAAATCGAAACAAAATGGGAGTAATGTGTAGGAACAAAGCTTTGACATTTAGATGAAAGTGATTTAATACAATCCTCCGAAAAGAGAGATTCAGTTTCAGGTATTTTATAGTAGTATTATTTATAAATGCCATCCTTGAATTTTATTCAGTACTAGAAGATTCGATTACATTTTCTTCGGTCTCCATAGATACGACACAGACGAAAAGGAAATAAAGTGGGCATTGTAGAACATTTCGACGAGTCTAGCATCTCTGCGACCGGTCTCCCTTTTGCTTGACAGTTTTAGGTTCTCGTAATGTATTTCAGTGGAAGAACAACATTTAACATAAAAAAACCCGTAATAAATTCAAGTTTTTGAATGATTATAATGGATTGAACTGGTTAAGTGAACCTCGAACTTTAATTTTCCAGCGCCATTTTTATATCTATCTATATAAATAAAATTAGACTTTTGTCTGTACATCTCTTGGAATTCAAAAATTTTTCTATCCGTTTCAAGCACCCGGGAATCCGATGCGACCCTCAAAAAAACGTTTGTCTGTCTGTCATTCTGTCGTTCTGTCATTCTGTCCGTGACGCTTTTTTTGTTCAAGCATCACGTAAAAACGACTGAAGCGAATGATATGAAATTGGGTGTCATGATAGGTGGTCACTCAACTTAAAACATAGGCGTCCAATTTTTAAAAAATCCTGATTGGATTTTGAGATTTTGCGAAAATCCTTTCAAACTACGTAAATTTGTGTTCAAGCATCACGTAAAAACGACTGAAGTGAATGATATGAAATTGGGTGACATGATAGGAGGCCACTCAAATTAAAGCATAGGCATCGAATTTAAGAAAAAAATCTTGATTAGATTTTGAAATTTTGCGAAAATCATTTTAAACTGCGTGAATTTGTGTTCGCACATCACTTAATAACTGCAAAGGTGAAAAAATGATATTAGATGGAATGATAGGTGGTCACTCACTTTAAACTATAAGCATCTAATTAAAAAAAATCGATCAGATTTCGAGATTTTGCGAAAATCGTTTAAAACTGAGTGAATCTTTGTTCCCGCATTACGTAATAACGACTAAAGCGAATGATATGAAATTTGGTCACACGATAGATGGTTTCTCAACATAAACTATAGGAGTCCAATTTTTTAAACATTTTTATTAGATTTTGAGATTTTGTGAAAATTCTCTCAAAATACGTTTATATTTCTTCAAACATCACGTAATAACGACTAATACGATTGATACGAAATTTAGTGATATGATAGGTAGTTGCTAATCTTAATTTATAAACGTTTAATTTTTAAAATATTTTGATTACATTTTGAGATTGTGTGAAAATCGTTTTAAAATGCTGAAAAATTGTTCCAGCATCACGAAATAAAGATTGCAGGGAATGAAACGAATTTGGGTGACATGATAGGGTGTCACTCAACTTAAATTCTAGGCTTCCAATTTTTCTAAAATGTTGATTAAATTTTGAGATTTTGCAAAAATTATTTCAATATGCGTAAATATTCGTACGCGCATCACATAATTACGACGAAAGCGAATGAAATGATGTTACTTAGTTACTCTCTAACCTGTAATATTTTAACAATACATAAAAATTATAACTTCGCTTTCTTTACTTTGGCAACATACTTCATCCATTCTGTGTACTCCTACAATGCTGACGAAAGTTCTTGCTTTTTGGAAATTTGCATTCACTAACCCGTCGAGGACGGGTACTTCAGCTAGTTTTGAAATAATTACGGATAATTAAAACAGATGTTTTCAATACCCTTTTTCTGGATTGAATGCAATAGCAAGACAATAGGAGAATCTGCGCCGAAAGGATGTGTAGTCGGCTGTCACTCAGCTGACGTCACTTAAACGTCACTTCAAAATGCTCTTGTTAAACAAAACAAAAACAAAAAAAAGAGAGAAAGAGAAAAAAAGCCCGTTTGCTGTAAGAGACTAACTATAAGACGATTTGGTTTGGGGTTAAAAATAAATGCTGGTTAAAAGGGGTTTGTAAAATACTGTTAATGAACTTCACTAGTTTTTCCAAAAATAAAAATCGTATGCAAGAAAAATAAATATTGCTTGAAAAATCGATTATAACATAACGGCATCGATTATAACATATTATGCAAATGCTTTAATATATGCATACTATTCTAAGGAAAGTAATTGAAGAGTTATCAACAAAAACAACACTTGATTTAAAAATCGCGAAAATGTACTAACAGCTTAATCTTGCAGCTCTCGGTCGATCCATCAATGCTCCGAAACATATCAAAAGAACAACAAAATATGTCTTTGTTAGGACGTGATAAAGCTTCAAGTTCTACAGAAACAGTTCCTATTTTAGAAGTTTTTTTTCATCTTCCTGAAAATAGTTTTGTACAAGTAGTGGTTTTTTGAGAATTTTTAATTATATAAAATAAATGAGACAGCTCCAGCAAAGAATTTACCCTGAAAAATTAATTTTAGTGCCCCTGTAAAATAACAATCAGTTATAATTCCACCATTTTCGATGAAAAACTGTTCTGCTGCAAACTTTAGCATTAAATTTATTTTGCTTAAAATATAATTAATGACCCCTAGGTCTATATAGTAAGATAACCGATTTAAAAAACATCATCTCTCTGCTTTGATGTTGCCTAACAATCTAATTGCGCGTACCATGTATTAAAATTTTGTGAAATGAATTGCGCATATATAAAGTCGCCAAATACTGACAGTATTAATATTGACAATGATTCCTCATTGTCAGTATGTTATTATAAGTATTCCATTTAATTGATGCATGACTTGTGTATACCAAAAATGGTAACAGTGGGAATATAATGACTCATGTATTAATTTAATATCAAGAGTATAGACTCGCAATTATCATTTTGCTCTTCAACTTGAAATAAACTTGAAATAAGTTTGCTTGTATTACATTTTTTCATAATTCATACAATTCAGATGGAGAACTTTAGTTTTGCCATGTTAAAATAGTAAAGGTACACAAGTAGCTATACAGTTTCCTCGTATAATTCTTTTCAGAAAAAAGTACACATTTCTTTACAGACGGAAACATGTGCCCAAGCATAAAAAAATAAATTCACAGAAGTCTTCAATTGATTAAATTAGCATCCGTTTCTACTACACTGAATTTGTAGTTTGGATAATTTTTCATGTTCTGAAATGGCGTTACAAGCATGTTTCCCCTTCCCTATTTGGGCGTTCTTCTATGCGCTAAGTATTTTATTTCTTTAAATACTGAGCAAATTAAATGCCATAAAAGTTTACGACCTGCTGTGTGCATCAGTCTTAATAGAAAATATCCCGCGTCGTAAAACGTGCTGCTTTTTTGTACACGTTTTTTGTAGCATTATATGTTTTAGACAAGTTTTGTTATAAAGTGATATGAAATGTAAAGCATTAATTTTACCCCGAAGACATGTCTGTTGCTATAGCAACGTCGTTACGAAACGGTTATATTATTTTTATTAGTAGGAAATAAGCGGCAAAAATAATTTTCGCCCCGTTCATCCAATCTGAAGATGTCTGAAAATTTTCGTTAAGAAAAAAGAATTTTATGAAGCAGACTTACTTCAAAAAATTAAGCAATAGTCGTTGTGAAAACTTTCAAATTTTTAATTTTTCAATAAATGGATTTTTTTGTTTTTTCTTTTGTTATTTTACACAGTAATGCAATATATTAGTGAGGCGGAAAGTAATGTCATTTTTTTTACATAAAATTCAAATGTATAAGTTTTCAACAGTCTTTTAACTACAAACAAGCTGTACCAAAACATAAGATTCATGTTTGTTACCTTTTAAAATTAAGAATTTTACAGATAATTTTTTTTTCTTTCGTGAAAGATGGCCTCCTACTTCTTTTCTAACGTCTACCATCTTGAGAGGTCGATATTCAAAATGTCCTGAAACTGTTTTTTTTTTTTTTTTAAGGCATTCGTGACTGATAAACCTTGTGTATCTTTGCCTTGAACAACTGAACAAACCATTTCTACCAGTGCAGCTTTTGTGGAACACTATACCTACGTAAATAATTTATTTTTGAACAGTTAAGTGACTGTAAATGACCTATGTTCAGCTTGAATATGGAAAGCGGACTTTTACGCCTTTACTCTAGGAAGATTAAAAAGTTCAAAATAATTAAAAATCACAAAAGCGTAATACCTACACCGTTTGTACGATCCGCTTGAAAATTTTCATAATTATGTAGAAAAATGTAGAAAACAATCTGCGCTACTTTAAAAATCTGGAAATCCATCCGTTCCCTCACTTTTAAGAGATTTTTTGCTATTTTCAGCTCCATTTTATTTGCGATTTTATTTGCGAGAGTAAGAAAGTGAATCATTTGCGTGACAAAAATTAGCTGTTTAAAGTGAGAATGACGTCACATTTGAAGACACCGTAATCAGAAAAGAAGTCATCATGAATCAGAATAATGAAAAGAAGTCAGTTCGTTTAAAATAGTTTTCCGGACAACATATTTTCATATTTTTTTTCCATTAAAATAATCGTCTGCTTGAAACGTTGATATTAGAGGGGTTACACAAAACGAAATCGTTCGAATGCGAAACGCTTCACCACTTTTCCAGAAGAGCATGAAAATCGATTTAGGTATATAACAAAAATTGAATATGAAGTTATTTATTTTAGGTAGACGAAGATTAAATATATTGAGTGTACACATGCTTTCGTCAAATGTTTTTTCTAGGGCCAGTTGTAATTGCCGCCACAATGGGCTTTGACTTCTATTAATAATAATAATAATAATAATAATAATAATAATAATAATAATAATAATAATAATAATAATACATTATCATTATTATTATTGCTGATCCATTCGTGGTTTGTTAAAAGAAGAAGACTGATTGTATCACAATTATAACATATCAAGTTATGATGATAATGACAGACATATATATGTACAAAAGCAGGTTCTTAAATTCTATCACGAGAAATTCTGTAAACTTACTCTTTGATAGTAAATTAAGCATTTAACATTCGATACGTATATTGAATATATTTCTAATATTTCAATCAGTCGTATTGAAATATCTAATATGCAAGTTGCCTTGTAAACTATTTGGTAAGAAATTAAAAAATAAAATGATATTTGTATCTTCTCCACACATGTGGAGTAAAAAAAAAATGGATTTATCATACTTCCTGGCACATTCGCCATTTTGATTTATTTGAAAGTTTTCTAGAAATCTTTGAAAAATTGCAATTTTATAAACTGAAACATATAAAAGTATTTAGTAGTTTCAGAGAAAAGTTTATAACTTCTTCAATATACTTCAATATATGTACAATATACGTTTTAACCTTATTGAATATATAAATTAAAAAAAAATTCTCTAAAATTTACGAATAAACCGTTCTAGAAATGATGAAAATCAATCTGGGCATATAGAATCCAGATCTTCTTCGAGCATTCTCGCATTTTTTAGAGCGTACCATGGAAGATTGGAGCAAAGTCAGTCTTAACCGAGACGAAAAGTGTTTTAAGAATGCCGAACTAACACGATCATTGAACAACTGACAGCTACATTTTACGTCAGCATCAGTAAAATATGGGTTAAGTTTTGCTTTCACGAAGCTCATTTAAGTTAGTTACGGGCAGACCTGTATTGATTAAAAATATACATTCAGTCTCTTTTAGTTTTTTATAATAAAATTATCATGAACATTTAGAAGCAGTGCAAATTTAATTAATAAAGTAAAAGAAAATTCAGCGTGTTATCCGGGTTATTAAAAAAAGTGTTGTCCTGTTTATATATTTTTATAAAAAGTGTTTTCTATTGTTTTTTTTTCTTGTTTTGTTGTGGTTGTGGTTTTGTTCTTTCGCCTATTGTTCTATTACATGTTCCTATTTTCTGCCTTTTTTCCTCCTTTTTCACCCCTAAATTCTGCTTTATTTTATTTTTACCGACTCTTCCCCCCCCTTTTTTCTCTTGCCCTCCCTGGTTTCTTACTTTTTTACTTCCTTGAATTAGTAACTTGCTCTCCGCTTGTGTATTCTTTTTACTTTCTTTTCAATTCCATGCCCCATTCTTCCAATATGTGAATGACTTATATTGACACTGACGAAGTACGAAATTTTTTCGATCAAAACAACTGTATGATTACTTGACACGTAACTTTTATAGAGTTATTTTGCAAAATTTTTGTTTTAAACACCAGTTATTTTGAGTGTCTTTTGTAATTTAGAAGCAGTTTCACAGGCTCTTATTTGCACAGCTTCAATCTATTTAATAATAAAACATTTTATAAAGGTTGTGCACTAATTAAACCCAATTTTAAAATTGTGTATTTGCATATTATCATAAACGAGTTCTAAATTTTATCATTCAGTTTATTACTTGATAAAACTTGCAAAAAATTAAAGCTTGCTCTAAGTTCAGAAGATTACGTTTATAACAGTGATTTTCATAACTGATTAAAGTTTGTGTAAATTGCATGCTAAGTGTGGACAATACTGCTATCTATTTAGAAAAAAAAATCCACCAGTTTGTTACCTTTAAAAATGTTTCGGAAATTCATTGTTATGTTAGTTTTTAAAAAAGTATTGCCATATAAAAATAATACGTCAAGTTTACATCTTTCGTATGGGAACTTCTAGATCAAGAGTAGCACTTAAGGTTCACGAAAAATAATTTTTTCTTGCCATTGTTTTTCTGCATTAACTTTTAAGTCAATGTGATTGGAAATATTAGACCTATGGTAAATTGAGATTGAATTAATACAATGAACAAGAAAAAAAGAAATTTGTGATGAAGATTTAGGGAAGAGGCATCATTGTAATAAATTTGAATTCGATTTGGTAACACAGTGGGCACAGATAAAAAAAAATCTGGTTGATAAAATATAACAAGCTGCAGTAAAACAGTTGCTGAAAAATCTTTATTATTTATAGTATAAAGAGATAGAAGTACGATCTTTCATTAGATCCCCCCCCCCCAACACACACACCTATTAGTCGAAAATCGTTTTTTTTTATATAACTTTACACTGTTTTTATTTTTTAATTTATGAATAGAAACAAGAGATTTTGAGAAATCACTAAATGTTATGTACATATTTCGGACGCTATTTTAATGATTTTCAGTATTAAATCAAACCGAATACTATGTTAAGACTATCTTTATTTTCAAAAACTTCATGAACTTTCGTTATTTTATCCAAACAGACAGTATTTCTTAAGTGAACTAATTGCAGGTTTTGTAGTACAATCTGGATGCATATACACAGTGGTCTTTGTTCACATGAGAACCAAACCTAAAATCATCGATCAGTCATTACATCTCGAAGACTAGGAAAATTTTCCTGGTTCCGGTTCTCTTTTTCTTTCCTTTTTTTTTTCTTTTGTTTTGTTTTTGTTTGATTCGGAGATTAAAAATATATCCTTTTAAATATCCTAAATGGCACACTTGTAAATCTGCAAATAACAATCATTTTTAGCTGAAATGTGCAATTTTCAACATCCATGTCCGTTCCCGATCCTACAAAACTTCCACTAAAAACATTTCGGACACGCATGGCTTGAAAAGAAGGTGACACCGCTCTCCATACCAGATTGGAAATTCCAGTTGCTGTGTTGTTCATCTCGACTCTGAATTTAGTCTCAAGATGAGACGGGCGGAAGAGGCAGCGGGGGAGAGAAGACAAGACGGGCTGTTTTAATCACACTGACCTAGATATCTTCTTGAGAGGAAGCAACGCTTCTGGCCTTGAACTTGCCTTCCGCTTGGATGGGCATGGGATATTGCGCGTTTCGATGGACTCTTTTAGGGGGGGAAGTGGCATTCCACCTGAGGTCCTCCGTGGGGCCCTTTTTCTGGGTTATGCTACACTTGTAACGACAAGAAAGTTGCAACCAAGGTGAAGGCTTTAAGCTGGCGGTGGTCGAACTCTCAACTGGAAGCCATGCGTTTAAGTACGTGAGAAAATTCCCGTGCGTCGGCATTCTTATAAAAAGCCTCCTGGCGAATGTCTTCAGTGATGTTGAAAGCTTGACCGACCATAGGAATCTTTAGAATAGTTAACTACGCTTCCGAAAACAACCGTCATTAATTCATCGATTAGAGTAGCAATTAGGTTCTACAATTTATTTCATTTAGCTGCCTCTATGCATATCTTTGTAGATCAGTGCACATTATGGTGTTGTCTTAGGTGGGGGAAATTCATGTGCAAAAAACTATTTTGAAATATTTTAAAACAATTTTCAACATATTATTGATATTATTTTAGTAGCTCAATCTATCATGTGTACCTCCATGATTTCGAAGATATTTTGTACTTCGAGATTTTATAAATATGAAAAGTTTTATGAATAATTCATGCAAAATTTTAATTAGAGGACTTAAAGAATGGTGTTTGAAGGTAAAATTAATTAATACTCTGCAAAACGGCACATATAAATGACGAATATAACACAGTATGATGATATCGGGTGATACAAAAGTCTCACCCATCCTTAGCTGCAAAAAAGCTCCAAAATCCATATAGGCAGGAAGGATATAATTCAAGTAATCTTCCTGCTATGTTCTCAGGATAGACTTTTTTTCTTTATGGTTTCATTTTACTTGTAAAATGTTTTTATTTAATCATGCAGTTACATATCAATATACTTCTTTGAAACGCAACTTGGTTAAGAACGGTGCATTTTGTATTGCAGACTACCCTGGATAATCCGGAAATCTGTTTAACTGGAGGCCTGCTTGAGTGTGCTGTACCGGTTCAGCGATGGTTACAGGAATTACTTTGAACTAATTTTTTTAAACGCTTATTTGAACTAAAGCAAAATGTTTCTCTAAAACAATGCGAATAATTTTGGGAGGGGTTAATTTATGAAAAAAGTTCATTTGAGTTTTAAAAAAAATGTGTTCATTGAAGCTAAATGTTAACTTTAAGCAATATCTTTTTTTTAGAGGTGGGAAAGGAGGAGTGTGCTGGAGCCTTCCCTGCTCCAGACCCTGCCCTGGATCCGCTACATTCCTTTGATTTCGCCGCAGTGAGATCGACTGTGGATCAGCCATTGAAAGTGTTCTCAGACGCCCTGTATATGTGTATTCTGGTATCCAAAATTAAGATTACAAGCACAAAATCTGTGATAATTGATATGGGCGCCGGCAGAATATTTTCCAGGGGGGGCAAAGACTACTGCAGGGGGCGTAAAGACTACTGAAGGGGGGGGGTGGGCAGACTACTTCAAAGTATGGTTACCATGTTGGAAAGAGCAAAAAAACCAAGGGAAAACACTGCATACAAAAATACAGGGGGGGGGGGGCATTGCCCCCTTTCTCCATGCTGCTGGCGCCCATGATAATTGAAGAAATATTTGGTTTATTTTGATAAAATTCGGCTCAGAGATAAGTTATCATCAAGAAAGCATATAGCAACATAACAATATCAGAAAGAGATTAGTTGTTAGTTAATATACAGGTTATATGATCAAAAACGGTCAAATCTTAATCCATCATATCTCGGGAAAGGTCCATCTAACATGAAATGCGGACAGCGCCGTATTTATGACCTTTGAGACTCCCGGCTGTTCTTCGATGTGAACCCCATCCAACCTTAAATGTTGAACGAGCAATATTTGCCGTAACAATATACATTTCCCCCGTAACTTTTTAAAATATTTTTTCTTAACTATGCTTAAATAATAGAAGCATTTTCAGTATTCGTATACCTCAAACCAATGCTGTCGCTTGTCAAGTGAATAGTATTTTCTTTTTATATTGTGTTTAAGATAGTACACATCACAAGCTATGAATTAAGAATGCTTAGTTTCAATCTAGATGTCTAGTTACGAGTGCTGCATCAAGAAATACATTGGTAGATATTTAAACTTACTTATCTACTGAAACTATACAGCATGCTTCTTGTTGAACCATCCGAGATGATATTTGTTTGCAAATTTGAGGGACCCCCTAAGCTCGGGAACATCGGCGATCGACTTGACCAACTGTAGGTAAAATACAGCACTGAATGGGGCCCCACTATGCCCTGCTATATAAACCTCACAGCGAGCTGCAATTTTGTTAATAAGGGAGACGAAAAACGCTTACGACAATACATCGCATTTTTGTTAAAGCGAGGCTTTTTACACCTGAAGGGTCCTGGAAGGGCGTGAAGTCGGACAATGGCTTTCGTAGACTCTTCCAAATATGTTCTAAAGGAATGAGATCTTTAGGCTTGGAAGGCCGGTTCAAATAACGAGTATTCTCTGGTTCAAGAAGATCATCAGCACTGTGAGTTCTGTGTAACATCATATTATCGCCCATAAAAATTAAGTCCGGGCCTGCAGTACCTTCAAAAAATCCTTACATAATCTTCAAAGATCTCATAGCGTTGTGCGGTGACACAATCCAAATAAAATTCTTCCAGTGGTGTATGACCGTCCAACAGGATAGAAGGATTCCTCTGCCACCAATTTGCCTTAATTTAAAAAAAAAAAAGATATAGAGTTCCGCTTTCTTCGAACATGAAGACTCTCCAAAAACCTCTCTGTATGCTGAATCTTGATCAGCAAAAAAGAACAGGTCTCCATTCTTGATGCGTCCAACGGCGTGTTGAGTGTCAGGACAAATGGACTCTCGTGCGCATTTCTCTCAAAGGGAGACACGCCGGTGGACTCCGAGCGTAAAGAGCCCCTTCTCTGCAAGACGCCTGTATTGCATACTCTTTGCCTGAAAATTCTTTTTCCAGACGCAGCAGCTAGGTCACTAGAAAGCTCTTTAGCTGTGTAGTCTGCCTTCGTCGCCGTGCACGTAATGCCAATTAGCCGGCTTTTGCAGTTGTCGCTGTTGGGCGGCTTTGGTTTGATTTCCTGGTGATGGTTCCACTCATTTTGACCTAATGCCACAACCTGGATGCCTCTTTTGGAGACTCTTCTAACCATCATGCCACCTCCCCTTATGACTACCGAACTTTAAGCATACCAATGATTCTAAATCATCCAAACGATTATGATGTCTATCATGGTGCTCTCCGTCTCACTTAAAATATTTAAAATATAAATCTTATCGATTTTTACTAGATACAGTTTTGAATTGTAAAAAATGTGCTTGTAACCTTAAATAAAGAGAGCGAAAGAAGTAAATGCACAGATGACACATACAGGTATAGATGTGGATACAGTCGAGTCCGATTTATCGGACCAGATTGGCTCACGATCCAATAACCAGCTGGTCCAATTGTACGAACAGGTCCCAAGATTACAAAACGGATTCACTAGCGAATCCAGAGGGGGAACACAAGAGCACGTGCTCTACCAGACGAATTCAGTTTATACTTTAAATGAAAGAGGAAAAGAAAATTTTCCTCCTTTTCAGAAATCTTTTCTGGATCAGTCCCTAGATTATGCTATACTGTATTAAATTATCACATTGTACCATATTAAATTATCATTTATCACCTTTATAGTGCAGCACACGTATTTGGTGAACATTAAAACAAGAACCATTGTTAGCCTTTTATGGAATATTAAACTTATATGCAATAGGTTGTTGTGGGATTATACGGCCAATTATCTACCCATGGGATCTAGCCCGAGGGGTGGGGTGCCCCCGTGGGGTTCTTTCTAAGGGGTCTTGGCCCGTATTTATGCTAAGTTTTCAGAGAAATCCACGGAAGACTCAGAACAGTTAGGTTGGCAGACGCGACCTGGTTTTGAACCAGGTATCTTCCGTCCCCCAGTTCAGAGCGCTATGCGCTCGGCCACTGAGGGGTCTTATATGCAATAGGATTTTTTTTTGTTCTTTATTAGTCGGCCCAATAACTGGCTAGTACGATTAATCGGTAGTACAATTAACGGGAATCGACTATGTATTGAACTGATTTGCTAATTATTTTTCACACATAAAAAATATTAGTATATTAATTGTCATTATAACCGCAAGAAATAATATTCTTTTTAAACTAATCAGGACTACTTCCTTTATACTGTTTTTTCAGTTTTGTGTCCCCAAAGGTTCTTTGTATACCTGGGCGAGGCCTATTGATCTACTCAACTATATTTACCAATGCCCATGACCTTTATGTGTTTATCCTTTCGTGACAGTTTCGAAACTGATCATAGATCCAACTTTATATTTGCTGCATTTCAACTATCTTCCAGTATTGGTTTATTTTTTCCAACTACCGCAATTATTGTTGTAATTTGCAAACAATAATTTTGTTTTCAGAAACCAATGAAATGATCGCTCATTAACATTTTTAGCAAATCTTTAGTATCATCGAGGGTAGAGTTATACTTTTTTATATCAAGGATTGTCAATGCACGCGATTTAATAATAAGATTAACTGTACATTATATGTACATCACAATTTTTTTTAGGAAATAATACTTGATATTATTTGAGGTGTGTGACAAATTAAGTTTAAAAGTAAAATGCATTCCCTTTGAAAGTGATTCGTTTACTGATTGCTGTATTGTGTCTTGCATTCAAAGATTAAATAATCTTTCTAATTCAAGATACAGTAGATGTTTCCCATTCCTAAAATGAAACTGTACAAAGGTAATTATTTTCATCGGTATTTATTCGCATAGCAGCGTAAATCATCATCATGACCAGCATCACAGCATGACTATCTCTAAATCTGTCGATGTCTGTACAAAGCTTTTCGCATTTGAAAAAATAAAGCAAAGAAAAGGACCAGAATTGTGGAAAGTGGAAGGAGTAATGATATGCATCTAAGTCGGCTTTAAAGTAATTTGAATAAGACGATGTTCAGCATGATAATTCGGTGTTCTAGGCTTCCAATTCCTTCCTTTCAGTTCATGCCCGGCAGTAAGACATGCCACTATCTGACTTTTACTTATTGGAACATTCTCTTTTGATCAAAGAATGTGAAAATCGAATTGTAAGTCAGATTGTAAGGGTGTTATGGAGGAGGTAAAAATCCTCCACGAGTTAGAAGGAAGCAGATCTAAAGGTTGCTAATTTTGGTTGATATTAATGATTAGAAAAAAAAAAAAGCAACAGCTGATCAAACTAGATAATGAAACTGATAGCTTTTTAAAGAAGTATTTGCTTGAAGTGTGAAATTAAAAGAAATGAATTGAATTATTCCGATTTTAACTATAAGTGTTGTGATTTTTTGAGTAATTACAGTTGACCACAATTAACTTTTTACCCCTTAAAATTAAGGGTTATTTCTCCTAAATCTTTGATTTTATGAAAAATACGCATTTCCTCCCACATCTTTTATGAAAATTAAGAGTTAATCCAAGAAAATAAATAAATTTAAAAAAAACCAAGCAATTGCACAAAAATATCGCAATGCTTTCTAATGCTTTCATCCTAAAATTTTTAGATTGTTTTTTAATTTCTCAAAACATACTTCAATATTTTGGAAAAGAGGAAGGAAAAAGAAAACATAGTTTTAAAAATTGAACTGAAAAGAAAAAATATTTGATAACGAATGACCCATTAAAGTAATACTTGAAAGACACACACAAACACAAAAACAACACAAAAAATAACACAAAACAAAAAAAACACAAAAAAATAACACCTTTTCACTTGCGCAATCTTTTAGCCATGTATATTCTAGCTAAATACCATTTGAATAACACCAAAATTAATGAAGACATCAGCATTACTGAAAACATACTTAACATTGCATGAAAAATCTGCATCTAAGGATGAAAATGTTTAATTTTTGGAATATTCTAATTATCTATTTCCTTACAAAAAAGTAAATAAATAGTGCTCTTTATAATGTTTTAAACCTTTTAAATTTACTGGTTATTTTGATGGAATTTTAAATAGATGTATAGATATGGCTTGTAAATCATGTATAGATATAGCTTGTATAGAGATGTATAGACATGGCTTGTAAATCATATGCACATGGGCAGTAAAAGGTTATTTACTTTAGGCCCCAATCTCATCAAATATTATTTTTGTTACTTCGATTTTCAAAAAAACTTCAGTAAGTTGCGTAAAATTTAAAAAAACTGCAGGTTAAAAGCAAAGACACTTTTAAACCTTATCGAATCCACTTTAAAATGTTTAATATTTTTGTGAATACTAGTTTTCAAGCATTATTGTTTATAATAAAAATGTTTTAGAACAATTTTAAAAGTATATCTTCAGAAATTTCGGAAAAGCATATAAAATCTTAGTTCTGTAGTCCATTTAGTTATATTAAACATAAATTAAAAAGTAAACTTCAGTGTTGAATTGTTAAGTCGTGGAATGTCAACATGATCACAAACTCTTTACTGCTGATTATTATGCAGAAAGCTATCATGAACAGGTAAAACGAGACAAAATAAGATACAAGAGAATATAAGATACAAGAGAAAAAGAATTTCTAATATTTTAAATCTATATGAATAAGGTAACTCTCTTCAAATTAAGATCTACACTATCTATTAATTTCGAAAATGAAACTTTTAGTCTAGTATACCTTAGGGAAAAAACAAAACTGAATGAAAAATATAACATTAACCCTTTGAGGCGCAACCCTTTCCCAATGCTGAAAAAAGGGCAGCCGTTGCCATCGCTCGACTTAACTACCAGCAAGATGGCGGACGATCGAAACGTTTATCGCGTGCCACAGATCTAGAGACCCTTTTTTGACGCAGCTAGCTGTGCGTGGTAGATAGTCTTCATAAGCTTCTTTTGTATCCAAAGATTTATTTCATTTAAAAACTTTCTTTAAAAAGCAGTAACTTATGAAATGCATTTTGAATTTACTTTCCTTTAGAGCCTAACCAACTCCAGCTTCGTGTTATCTAATGGTAAAAAAGTAGATCGCAGACTGTCGAAATGCTAATGAACCTTCATATGAATCTCCCTGACGATTAAAGAAGGAGATTCCGAATTTTAGCTTTATATCTGCTTTAATTACGTCAAGTATAGTGAGAAAAAATGCTTCATTTAATATCGTTTATCTCGTGTCTCTCAATGAGATTCAACCAGAATCTCAAATGTTCCAAAGTCCCAACCAGCCCCAACCCTGAATACGTCTTTCTAACAAAAGTGAAAGAAATACGACACCCATCTCCCATCTATACAGAACTACACAGTTCTTTCTCTTAATTTTACTATCAATAACAAAAGTAACAATCTTTCTGTTTTTAACAGCATGGACCGATCCTTATAAAAACACTACTCTTGTTTTATTCTTATTTTTTAAGAGCATATTCGAATATCGGTCAGTTCCGTCATACTTCTTCCATGATGCAATAACTCCTCTAAAACTAACACAAACCTTAAATATTTTTTTTTTTCCCAAGCATCCCTGCAAATAAACATAGCCCAGCTAAATTGCTGAAGCCGGTTCGGAACAGTGACGTAACCGATAACGTCAGGTTTCTCACCCAATCACTTCTAAGGGGATCTTTCTTCCGTTACCTGTTATGATGCGTAAACTGGGAAAAAGCCCGGCTGGATGTTTGGTGACATGCGCTGTTATTTATCCTATTTCATGACCTCACAAAAAAGGTCAGACTCAGGCAGGCCGCTATATAACAGGCGTCCCATCCCGCCTTCAGCCATTTTGAGCTCGTCTTCAGCTGTGGTTGTTTGTTTTTTTCCTCTCTTCTTGTTCAAGGTAAGTGATCAGAACCTGGGAAGAGATAGAATCATCTTTCGGATGTGTTCGCTTACGAGAAAAACTGCGGCAAAGATACGGATTTGTTTTCTGCTGTGATGCGACATACCGATTCTGGATATTTGGATACATGGTAAAAGGAGCTGACGAAGAATGATTTTTGTAAAATAATTCTGGAACTCAACAGATTTTCTGAGGAAAAAAGAAAATGCGTGCTTAAAAATATTCGAATTTTGAAATCTCTTGTGACTTTAGCGGTTTTTGTAGCTGCATTTCAGTAAAAATATTTGGAAATATCCTTTGCTTTTCCTTGCATCAATATCTACTTTCAAATAAATTAGAAAGAAAAATAATAATTGGAAATTTTCATTTTTCGCAGAAAGTAAATATTAAACTTATAAGCTTAACTTTTTCATAATTCTAAATTTTCATTTTAGATTTGAATACTTTATTTTTTCAGTGTACAGTAATTATTCCTAAATCATTACGATAAATTCTATTTCGGATTTTTCATCTCTATCTTACTTTTTAAAAAATATATTGATTAAACAATACATTTAATTTTGTGTGATTTATTCACTTATTAGTAAAGTTTAATTTTGTAGGTAGAAAAGGTACCTTCTGCTTTCATGCCAGTTATTTTAATGAAAAGTTTTGCTGTTTAATTCCTGTCTTGAAAACGGTCGAATATTTTTCCCGCTGAAGTACGCCAACAGTCACAATAACGGCAATCATTCTTCACAGTTCGCACAACAGCTCGGCGCAGCAGCAAAGTTTACAGGCGATAGAAGCGTAGAATTTCTTTTTCTTTTTTTTTTTTTTTTCCTTCTCATCCTAGATGTTTGATATTTTGAAAACGAAAATGAATGTCCTTGCATTGAAAAGTGTTTATAATTGCTTTATAATGATTTCTTCTAATACATTTACACAGTGCCAAATTTACTAATTAAAAAATCTTTAATTTTTTTTAAAAGTACTTCTGCAAAAATGTAACTCAAATCTTTTGACCATGTTTTAAAAATTTTACTGTACGTAAACGATTTCTTTTCTTTAATTCTTTTATGTTTTCTAAATTTTAAATATAAGTGTCACATACCGTGATTCTGATATTATAGTATTCTTATTTATTATTTTTTATTGACCATTAATATTGTCCAATGTACCATTCTTATTACTGTTGGTGATGTCATTCGTTTGACATATTAATGTACTTAGCGACATATTAAGCCAACAAGCATATCCATCTGCAGCAAATGAGTTTTTAAGTTAACTGCTAATCAACTCCTTTATCATTAGCTCACTAAATGTGCGATGTTTGTCTTTTTCTTCTTTTGCAGAATCTTTCCATATCAGAAATGGGTTACGGTAAGATGTTAGCTGCTTTTGCCTGTCTGGTTCTCTTCCACGTGGCTGCTGGTCAGCACTCGTCTGGTCAGAACCAGCACAACAACCAGCAACAGCAACAGCAGCAGCAGCACCACTCCCCTGCCTACCTCATCCCCAGCCCCGTCACCAGGCAGTCCGGACTCGGAGGAGCTCTTAGCGGCCTTGGAGGACTAGGAGGATTCGGAGGAGGATTTGGTGAGGACATTTTCTCTGCAACTGTAGCCTAGCTGTGCCGGCACAGCCAGCTGTCGTCAAAAAAGGGTCTCTAGATCTGTGGCACTCGAAGAACGTTTCGGTCGTCCGCCATCTTGCTGGTAGTTAAGTCGAGCGATGGCAACGGCTGCCCTTTTTTCAGCATTGGGCAATCTATCCAGCTGTTCTCGCATTCTTCCATTTTTCAGCACATGTCAGTGCTGTTAAAAATAATCGTGACAATTTTTTTACGGGAAATGACGTTCTAAAAAGTAAAGGATTCTCGTGGAGCTATGTCACCCGCAACTATTTTTATAGAAATCAAATCTATTCTTCGTGACTGGCAACAGTCAAAACGTCAGAGTTTGGTGTTTCCAGAGAGGGAATATTGCGCGTTAAAGGGTTAAAGTGGTACGAAGCTGCGAATTTCCATATTGTGTTACAGGAAAAATATTGTCACTCATAGCATCTGCAGTTACTGATATTTATCTCTGTTTTTTTTCCCTACACTAACATGGTTACTGCCGTGATGCGTAATGTTTCTTTTCTTAAAATTTGATATTTTTTCAGCCAATATTTTAAAATATTGGAATTTTTTAAAAAGTCAAATTTTAAGAAAAGCAAGTTACTCAACACGTCATGGGAGAGAGAGAACATGAAAACATACTAATAATTGTATATGGAATGAGTGAAATGAATTTTTCATAGAATAACATGAGTCTGCAGCTTCGTTATCCATCGACCACGATGTCGATTTTATCGTTGTACGGATTATTAAGCGTTTGCTTCTTTGTCAAAATCTTGCCTTGTTTCTCAATGGTCCTTAATGGCCTTTGACCCTTCTAAATTCGGACTTTTGTTCCTTTAAATTTAATGATGAATTACTCTAATGTTTAAGATTTAAATTATTTAAAAATTGTGAAATTAAATTTTTTTTCAATAGCAGAGTAAATTTTTTCAATAGCATTATTTTTATTAATTTACCGAATAAAAAAAAACTGATCTTGGCATTTTTTAAAACTTTATTTTTAACACAGCCCTCGTCTTCCACAAAAACTCGCTTTCCTTTTGGAAGTTCTTTTTTCTTTTTGTCGAGTCAGTTTCATTCCTTTTCTACCGGCTACCAGAGTGAATATATTACCCTCTCAAAATATCCACTAAAAAAAAAAAAATGTTACAAACATGTTGGATTTCGTACTATTTTGGAAAAGCTTTAAAAAAATTCTTTTGGGGAGAAAAGGAATATTAATTAATTAAATTGCTTTTTAAAAAATATGAATTAAGGTCAAATTTTGTAGTTGGGTTAAACGGTAAAAAAAAATTGGTTTAAAAAAGTAGCAGCACAGTTATGAAAAACTACATGCATGCTAGCAGACTTGTACTTAAAACATTAGCTAGAAAGCTTCATAAAATCTTAAAAGAATAATGACTGTGCACCAAATGCAAATAAAGAAATAAATAACGAACTAAGCAATAGATAACTCGTTTATTGAAATACTCTTTTTCGCCAAATTGAACTAAGCATCAGATCTTTTTGTTGCTGAAATGAACGATGAAAAGGCGTATTGATTAATACACGGGGGGAAATAGTTTATGGGTAGTTAAACTGCAGTAAAAATGAATTACTAATGCTAATGTTTCGTCGTTGGGAAGATCGTGTTTGAGTGCTTCATCAGAGAGCTTTTTACAGAAAAACATAAATTATTCGTGAGCGGGTCTTCCTTTTTTTGTGTGCTATAAATATGGCATTTTCGTGTGGTTTTTGACCATTTGCAGATTTGTTTTGATACTGAAATATTATTGGTCCTCTTATTGGGTGTTTTATGTTTTTTTTTTTTTTTTTTTTTTTTTTTTTTAATGTTAGAGTACATTCTTAACAAGATTTATACATTGCCAAATTTAATAAAAATAGATGTTTCAAAAAGAAAAATATATTGCAACTAAAATTCCTCAAGTGATTTCACGTTGAAAAGACATTTTAAACTAAATGTGAGACATATCTGAAGAAATTTATATTTATTTCAAATGGAATATTAGAAAAATGTACGATACGTAAAAAAGTTCTTTTTTTAGAAATAATGATTCGTAAATAAATAGTTTTTCTTATTTTCTTGTAGAGCAGATGCGAACACTCTTTATTCAAATGATTACGTAATAAGAAACCTCGTATAACTTGATCAGATTAAAGGACTCAGATACATAAAAAAATCCATCTGAAAATTAATGTAAATTCTTCAAATTTTTTCAAAACAAAATTCTTTTGAATTTTTATAATGTGCCAATTTAATTTTCAAATTGCACAAATTTCACCTGTATATCGGAAGAGATCTCTTGGGGTTTTTTTCTTTTTACAAAATAAGTAATTTTATATGTTTTAAAATTGCGAAATTCAGTTTAAAAGTTTTTAGTTAAGTCAGCCAGCCTTTACGGAGGAAAAAAAGTAGATATTTTCTTACTGCTCTCTAAACACATCTAAATGTATGAACTTGAAAAAGTATCTTCTCATTCGAACAATAAAAATATAAATAAAAATGTACAAAGAAAATCTTGTTTTATTAAAACTCATCGAACATTAAATTTTCTGTAATTCTTACTGTCAAGAATTTAAAATATGTTTAGTACTTTAAAATAGTCTTTTGCAGGCCTCAAAATAAAAACTTCACATCTGTTATAATTATTTTGCGTGCAAGACATCGTTTCTGGGTAATTTAAGAATGCCGTAATAAAATTCCAGAGAAATCGGGGATTTTTGAATAATATCAACATTGGAGTGTGTGTGAAAATCTTCTTCAAAGTAATGTTGTTTTTTAATTTACCGGCACTCCTTTGTTTGAAATTAGATTTTTTTATGAATGTTACAACGTTACCGATGTAGCAAAATCATCTGTACCATTCCTATTCACCATTCATACAAACCGACGCGTTATTGTTCTTCAGAAAACGGCAGCATCAAATATGCAGGTCATTTTAAAACATAAGATTAACTACAATTCTGTCATTAACACTCTTGTTCAAGTCAGTCAAGTCCCACCAATGATCTACTGAAGATAGGTAAATGGCTGAAGTCCGAAGGTCCAGGGTTCTGGAGTACCGAACGGCTGTCCATCTAACCGTTTGGAATTTTGGGCTGCTTACTAGTAGATGTAACATGAATACGTATTAGAACCCCTTAAAAAGTCCTCCTCCTAAAGCTCCTCCTCCCCATGCAGAGACACCACGTCTAACTTTGCCTTAATACAACAACGTTCAAGTCAGTAATATGAAGCAATTTTAAAAAGAAGTCTACAACTACAAATAAATAAATAATAGTAATAATAGCTTCGAACTAAAACTCAGATAAACTACCACGCATTATTCTAATACATCTAAATCCAAGCTAAATACCTGGAGGAAAAAAAATCGTGTTTCGCATGAACTGATGCCACTATTTTTTTTTCTATTTCCAAGGACAGTTTAACAGAGTTTAAGGCCAAGTTCATCTGGCACACATATCGCTCGCTTGCTTCCTGTTTCGAATTAATATTCTTGGACAATCCTTTCTAGTTAGTCTGGTTTCAGATTCCTTAATCTGACCTCTAAGATTCGACTCATCTTTGCGGTGAGGCGATGACCTCCTTTATTTTCTCGGACATCCGGAATCATGCCATAGAAGAAATCTAATTATTTTCTTTAAGATGTTTAAAAATATCTTTACATACATTCGAAAAAATTTCTGGAACACTGTCAGATGAGGTAACCTCTTTAGGAACTGAATTGTAGAGAGGAAATTAGAATACCCCTTGACACTGATCTTGATTTAGATTGTTTGGTACGGTACTTAAATTGTAGGTCGTTTGAAAGTTTTCTGGAAGGCGGTTATATGATGTGACTTCGTTAGAAACTCAGTTGAGGAGGGAAAAAAATGAATCACTTGAAGACTTGATTGATGTTTACTTTTTTTTTTTTTTACGAGCGAGTAAAGTAATTTCGAATTGTATAGTTTTTAATGATAAAGAATTTTGTTTAAGCAATTGACAATTTGTATTAATCCAATGTAACTTTTATATTTTTCACTATTCTTAAATGTTTAAAAGTGTGTTATTTATTCTCTCTACATATCATTCCCTATGGTAAATCGCAGGAATAGTCTTATGGCAATAGAATGCGAATAATACGAATCGACTTCCTGGAAAAAATCCTCTATTAGGGAATCTGGTAGAAATAATCCCTCTTATAACAAACAAGAACAACACACGATCTTCTGAAATGCCATACTATCGACTCACAAGAGTATATGTCTGTACTGTGCTAAGGCAAACCTGCACGAGGGCATCTGTTTAAGGGTGCGCCATTGGACGTAGAATTCTTTAAGAGGCTCTAACGTGAATAAGTGCATTCACGTTACATCTGGAAAGAGCAGCCCGACAGCAGAACCTCTGAACTTCACACTTCTTCCCTGCACCATCTTCATTGTCTTGCCCACTCGGCCATGGTGGGACCTTAACGACTCAGAAATATACTAAGTCACATAATTCATTCGGCCGACAGTTATTTATTCATTTATTTTTAAAGATGAATTACGCTTTGCATTAAAAAATGTTCTCATGGAAAGTAATTTCTTCCTCTGTAGGTGGCGGCAATGGTGGTGGACTCAGCAGCATCTTGAGTGGAATCGGTGGTCTTGGTGGATCCTCCATGTTGTCCACTGCTCTTCCATTATTGATGGTGGTCGGTCTTGGAGCCATGTTGGTTCCCCTTCTCGGCGGAGCCTTCTTTAGGGAGAGCCAGAAGCGAGGTCTTCCCAGCATCAGTCCTGCCTTCCTGGAGGGAGTGACGGATATCCTCGAGAAGTTCGTCAAGGCACTTGATGCAGTAGAAAAGAAATATTAGAAAATGACTAGTGTTAGCTGTTAATGTGTGAAAAAAAAGTAAGTCTGAAAGTGCGTTTACTGGAGCATACAACTTATTTATTGTCGGTATCAAAGCGTGCTTCCGTTACTTTGAGGCTACTTTGAGTAAGTCTTGTGAAATGTCTTTATGCTGCAGAGGCATGAAGTTAAAAATATCAGATTTAAAAAAATAAAGTTACCGCTTTTGTATAATTCACTTTTACTTTCCATCGATGCAAATGCGTCGATTTGAAATTCAAATTCCCTTCTATGCATTCCGAAGCATCATTATTCCTACACTGTAAGCTTATGAGAAGAAAGACATTTTTAAAAACTTAAAAATAATTCCCTTGCATCCGTTAAAAGTGTCTGGTTTTAAACTCACATCCTGATCGAAGACTTAGAATTGCTTAACATTTGTAAAATACCTAATAGACATTGACCTCGAACTGAAGCCGGCATTGAACCAAAACACTAGGAAGACGATTTGTTTGGGTTAAAGGAATTGGTGAAGCCTCGGGCAATCGATGCAGCCACTCTTCACTATAATCCAGTTTACACAGGTGAATGGTTCTGATGTTGGATGATGATTTTGACATGGAATGATTAAGATCTCAGCGAGAAACACGGATGCGTGAAATGCTGACGTTAGAAAAAAGAAATCTTATCGGAAGGATGAATTTGTAGCCAGAATGATGCATATGTATTTAGAACACTGTGACCGATTGTTATCCGTTACCTTGAACAGTATTAAAGGTTTAGGTTCAAAGAATAATATTTTCGATGTTTACCCGAAAGTTGTTTATTTGGTTTCCCAAGTCCTGAGGGTTTTCGATTATTGTGTATCTTGAGTAATATAATTCAAAGTATTAACGCTTTCCTTTTATTTTTTAATTCTTTTCTCGCAGCATCTAAACATAAATGTTATTTAAATGTTATCATTAAAACTCAAACCAATATGAAAAAGATTTTTAAAGTTAAATTTCGTAATTTGATTTACTTAATACATTTAACTTAGTCTAAATATTAGTAGCAAATGAGTTATTGGTATGAATTTTACGACGTTCATTTGTTATTTGTTATTTCTTTTCTTTTTAAAGTTTATAGAATTTATATTTCTTGGTTCAAAAAATAAAGATATTATTATAAAGGTTTTAAACATTCAATCACTCATACAAATAAATTATTTATCATAACTCAATGTCGCATAATATAAAGTTGTATATAGAAAACCAGGGAAAAAAACAAAATTCACTAATATTTAGAATCAGATAGAATAAAATGCTTTAAACTTCTTCTATTATCATACAGTACTCATAGACAGTTAACAGAAATGTTTAATTGGCGATTCATCCGCATTATTCTCAATGTATTCCTAATACTGAATCATTTATTTTAGAAACTCGTCAGCTGACATTGAGAACGCCGCCGTTGAAGGGTTTCTAAAAAAATTCAAATATGGACACTAAAAATGTTCTCAGATGCCTGTACTGTCCAGTATTAGCAAAATAATGATTTTCGATAGTGGTTCAATATTCTCAAAATGTCAGCTTTCTCAAATTTACACAATATTGGTTGTCAATATTGCTATAATATTTCCTCCTAGATGTATTTAGTTTTAGATAGATATTGTTTCGCAACTGAGACAGTTATTTCAAATTGAAATACAACTTAATTCAACACATCTGCATGATGTTGCATTGGTTTTGATTATATATGTTTACATAGACGTATTGTTCACTCTTGTTTTTTCTTTTGCAGGTGTTATGCCGTGAGAAGCCACATTGGTTCCCTCTACGGACTGTTGATTTTAGAACTTATATGTTTTATGTTCAGATGTATGTTTATGTTTTCACAAAAACAGAGAGAGACTTCAGTCTCTGAGAGAGGAGGACGGCAGGGAATATCAGTTCATGTTTAAAAAAAAATCAATCGGATCAAGCGGGTCTTGCTCCGTACTGTCGTTTTACGTGTTCCGCAGTATTCATAATGCACTTCCCGACGTTAATTTGACACCCAAAAGTATTAAAAGCACTTATTGTTTTGGCAGTTCAGCGCCTTCTTCAGTCTTAAATGAATTACTGTGTGTGGCACTGTGCAATAACATTTTTGTGTTCCTTTTTCTTTCACTTCAGGCGGAATTTTGCTTTGTGTGACTTGCACGCTAGGGGGTTTATTTGCGCTTGCCAAGCTTTTAGTTTTAGTATTGTCTTTTCTTTCTTTTTTTTTTGTAGTTTTGGGGGACGCATCGTGCACGCTTTTCTTTTTTTTTTTTTTTTTTTTGTGCTATCTTTTTTACGTTTTCTCTTAACGTGTTCATGACCGGTGTCTGATTCAGTTCGTGTCATCGTGCTTTTATTTATTTATTTCGGTCAAGCAACTCCAGGAGTTGAGCTTCAACGGCCTTTCCTAAAAAGGACTTTGCACATTTCACACCGTCTGTGTGTTCGTGATTTTACCCTATTTATTTATAAATGTGCCTCGTGAATTTTTTAATGCGTTTTTCTACGAGCTGTGAGGCATTTCTCTGGCTCTGAAGACTCCAAGAACCTTATGATGTATTTATAGATTCGTCTTCGTCTGTGATTGTTTTTGCCGTGTGTATTAAATGTTCATTGTAGTTATTGTTGTTCAGCCAAATGTGAAATGTGTATTGTATTTTTGATGTATTTTTTGTACATGGAAAAAATAAAGAATTTTTCTGTTTATGAAAATGCTTTTCTTTATTTTCTTAAAAATAGACGTCGTTGGCTTAGTCAGGTTAACTTTACACTTAAATACGTAAAAGATATCTGATTCCCATTTATTATGTTAACAAGATTAATTGATGCTTGTAGATAACATATTCTTCATTATGTTCATCTGAAATATGATTTGAAAAAATTTAAGGTAAAGAAATTAATCTAATATAAAACTTCATTTCATTTGTCAGTGCGAAAATTTCCTGAATTCATAAATTTGATTTGCTTTACATTGCTTTTCATGTTTGGAAAAAATTTAAACTTATTAAGAAAAGTATGTGAACACTTCCTTTTTCTCAGAGTTTAAAATATATCAATAGCACTTGAATCTGCTTCTGGTAATATAATAATAGAATATATGCTATCTGAAGAATCCATTGCTGGCGAATTGGTGTATCTCGTAGTCCTCCGAAAATTGTAAAATTTCATTTTTTTCTACTATGAAGAAAGAAATTAGAACACTGGAAACGGTGTATTAAAGGCAAAGTCATAGCATTTATATATTGTAAAACTGTCACAAGTTAAATAGTAATAAAACAATCAATTAATCAATTTGTCAATTCCCCTAAAATGATACTGTGCAAGCAAAAAAGTTTTTTTTTTCCGCTTCGCCGAAAGTTTCAATATTAGTCCGTAAATAAATTATAAAAGTCAACTAACCAAGATGAACTAAGTGAATTACAAAGGGTTTTTTTCGGGCACTCAAAACTATGACGTCATTATTAAAACTGTATGCGATTGATAACCTCTGACGCAAAATATAAGTCAAATCGAAATAGATTCGCTATTTGTGCGATTCTGCACAGCTCCTCGTGATGAAACTTTGAAATTTTCCATGTGATTACAATAAATGAACAAGATTTTCTTCTGCTAAACCATGGAAGTATTGGATATTTAGCATGATACATGAATTGTTTTTATTTTTGGACTGGAGCATGTTCTTTAAACATTTTTACTTATGTAATGGCAACACAATATTGCGAACTTAAAAAAAAAACAAAAACACAAACGGTTTACTGTTGGGATAACCTGGATTAAAGCGCAATATACCGTGTTAATAAACATTTCGTGAACATTAAATTAAAAATGTTTGCTACATTCATGATTCTAACTAAACACACACACAATAAATAATACTACGTTAACACATCCTGCGGTAATTCTAACAGAAGAGACTAAGAAGAGACGTACTATACTTAAAAGTTTATTTTGTGTGTGTGTGTGTGTGTTGTAAAAAGTTTTCTTAACATCAAGAGGCCATTTAAAGTTACCGAGGAAGATGCTGGAAACGAATAATAAATTAGAAATTAGAATATCTGGGAAAGGCTTTTAATAGAAATCATTTTATATTTTGCGTTGCAGTGTAGTTGCGTTGCTTATAAAAAAATTCACTCTACGTTATTCAACTTGAGTAATCTTTCTGCCTATAACTGTGTTTCATTACCTTCAGATATTTATCGTGACTAAAAAAAAAAAAAATCTTCACTATTCACTAAAATCTAAAAAAAAAAAAAAAAAAAAAAAAATTGAAAAAGAAATCGAAGCCCACTGTTTAAGTCGAGAAACCACCTATCATATTAAAAAAAGTGTCCTTTTATTCGTTTCCGATGACGTAATTTAACGCACAAACAAACAAAGAACTCAATTTTTACAAAATCTTATAATTTGCTCACATTTTATATACAACTATAGAAATTTATTCATGAAATAACAGTAAAAACTGTGCATTCAAATTTGTTAAAATTTTAAATGCTGCATATTTTCTTATTAACAAAATATTTCTGCAAAGAAATTTTAGCATACATTCATAAACAAGAAAAAGAAAATTTTTGTTGTTTTTTTATCTGAAAATCATGTAAACTTATGTATGAAAATGTGGGTGTTCTTGTTCATTAGTTAATGATGCATTTGACCAAAAGAAGGTGCCTGAAAAATGCACAGCAGTTATGCAAAATACTATTAACATGAGTGTTGGCAGAGATTGAAAGAGGCAAAATCGATGCTTATTTAAAATGTGGTAAATCTGCTCCTGAAATTAGTAAATTGCTTAAAAGATCAGTTGATATAATATATAATGATAAGACAGATCATTTGAATTACAGCAGAAACTTTAACAAAAAGGACAATCCACGCTTTACTGAAAGGGATAAAAGAAGGATTCTATGGAAGCATTCATGCACTGTAATAAATACCTGTAATTTTACCACACATAATGTTGTAAAATAATACAGTACAAGTGCTGCAGCTTTGGATGTTGTAAATCTAGCACTGTATGTTGTAAATCTACTCCCAAAATGACGTAATGACGTTGCTATAAAGCAATCACGAAAAACCTGTACAATAAATTGAGGCAGTCTTTACATCACAACGTGTTGGCTGTAATCTAATTAAGTTTTCTTTTTTGTTAGTGTACTTCAAATGAGATGAACAATATGTTTGAAGAACAAAATACTGGTCTTTTAGGTCATCTTCCCAATAGTCCAAATCTTAGCCTCATGGAAAAATTCTTGGGTAGAACTTGTTCGAATGGTTTATGGAAATGGAGAACGAACGATACAGGATAATTCTAAATTGTTTTTACAAAATTCAAGAGGAGATAAGGCACATAATAAGGAATCAGAATCACATAGTAATGTGAGGTCGCAAACATCGTCATCATGTAGCTGTTAGTAATCACTTTGTAATGGGTGCTGAAACAACAGTGAACTTTCCGACCATTGTTTGTCAAAAACGAACGTATTTTTCTCGAAAAACATGTGATCAAAATTCATACTTGAAAAATTCTATTTCATTTCATGGATGAGATTTTTGGAGACAAGCCTGTTGTAAATGAAACTTGCTTAAGAAATTAGACAAACACTTCAACACTTTTCATAAAGGGATAATTATCAGGTAAGTGAAAACGGCGTTTTTGACCACACATTGCTATGTGATTCCGATACTTATTATGTGTCCTATCGCCCCTAAAATTTTGTAAAACAATTTAGAATCACCCTTATCATGGATTACAGAACCGAGAGCTTCTATAAGTCAGAAGTGGACAGTAATTGACCAGACACCTATTCAAAATCTCTTATTTTATCCATGAACGATAGAATTAAAGAAATTCTGATGAAGAAGGAGCTTTTACAAAATATTAGTTGCATTTTATTTATATATTTCGTAAATCCATTTCCATGTATAAAATTCAAAATATTGAATGTTTGTTTTTATTTATTAATGTGAAAGATTTTTTGTTGTTTAAATCAATGTTTATGCACAGCATGCATGACATATGAAATAAGAAACATTTTCAATGAGTAGAAATAAAGTTATCCTGAAAAAACTGTGATTTCATAAATCAATTTTTAGCACAATATATTGTTTGAGTTACTGTCTATCATGCCACCAAATTTTAGTGATTTCCCTTCAGCCGGTTTTTTATAAATTCACGAACAGATATTTACAAAATTTTCGAAAAATCTCAGAATCTCTGAAAATTTTCTACGCTCATAACTTTAAGTAGATACCTATCGTCATACAAAATTCTATTTAATTTGATTCAGACCTTTCCATGTAATACTGGAACAAAAATTAGACAATTTAAATACATTTTCATAAAATCTCAAATTTTATTCAAAATTTTGAAAAAAATTTTATATATATATATATATAGACTTCTACAGTTTTATCAAAAAATTTCCACCTCTCATAATGATTCATTTCATTTCATTCGCTTTCTAAGTTCTGTTGTATTGTGGCAAAACTACGTAAGGGCTATCTGCCAAGGATAGGAGTGCCTTGGTTGGAAGACATTTTAAGGGGTCCTAGGGAAAATATTCATTTCATTTGCTTCAGCGGTTTTACGTGATGTGCGAACAAATAAAGCGTCACAGACAAAAGGACAGAATGACAACATACATACTTTTTATGAAGGTCGGATTGGACTCCAAGCCATTCGGAAAGCATAGAAATCGAGAAATTTTTGAATCCCAAGTTATGTATTAAAAAAAAAAATTAATTTATTTACATACATAAAATTAAATGCAAACATATAAATCCAATAGCAGTATTAAATACCGTAATAGTTGTACGTTATCCTGAGTAACAAAATTTTTCCATGTATTGTACTTCCTTTTTTTTTTTTTTTCTTTTTTTTTTAGAGTTATAATGCGAATATATAATTATATAGAGTATCTATTATCTATATAATCTATAGAGTATTATCTATAGAGTATAGGCTATCTATAGTATTATCAATATAATTATATAGAGTTATAATTAGAGTTATAATTTTAAACCTCAACTTTGCAATTCCGAATTTTTTTTTTTTTTATAATCACGCCGAATGTATCCTTAAATTTTATGATTTTATGTTCATATATTCTCTTCACTTTAAGCCTAAACAAGTAATCTATTTAAAAAAAAAAAAGTCAATTCCTACTTGGGTCAAGAAAGAAAAATTTTACTTTAGTTACTTTTTATTTAATCAGTTAATTAGATTAAATTAATTAATTAATATTTGAAAAAACTGTAACATCAAGTGTCATTCACTGCGTTTCAAAAAATTGATTTGAATTTGAGTGGATGAATAAAAAATATTTTATTAACGATTGAAAATTTGAACAAGTATAAATATATATAGGGAGAGTGTGAAGTAACAGTAGGAATTGAAAAAAAGAAAGAGATGCACTGTTATGTTACAATAGTTCTAAATACAAAATTTCAACATTCTACGGTTAAAAGTTGTAGAGTTATGCGAAATCATTTTTGGCGCCAAAGTTAGCGATACTTTGGAAAAACTCCTCCAAGGTCGACGGAGTATGGCGAGATTTTGTGCATGGACCAAACAATGACTGACTACAGATGTAATGTATTGAAGACGTCCATAGACATTAATGTATTGAAATTCCTTTGAGTAGTCCTGTAAATAAACTCTCCAGTAGATTGCAACCAAAAATCGAGATGCACATCTAGATGTTACAACAATATGAAATTACAACATTCTGCGACTAATTGTTTTTGAGATTTGAGAGTTAAATACATACACACGTACAATAAATGTCGCCAAGCTTGGCAACTTTTGGTGTAATTCTTGAGGGGGCACGGGACCTTGGTCGGACCATTACCTAACTATATGGTAGGACGGTATTATGCTTGAAATGGATGAATGTTCCTAAAACTGCCATTGTCCATATTGAAATGGAAATCTTTTGAGTGTTCCTGTAGCAGAACTACAAATAATAAAGACATTTTTGTCAATGAAAAACTTCATTTTGTAGCCCTTAACAGTATGTGTCGCTGCTGAGTCGTTTGAACTAGCCTAATATCTCTAAAATACGTTTTAATGTATTTCTGCCCATAGAACATAATGTATTTAAAATCTTTTGGGCGGCCCTGTAGATACAATATCCAGTCAAATGAGACCGAAAGGGGGGGGTGCACAACTAGATGTTACAACAATCCTACATATAAAGTTTCAACATTCTACGACCAATAGTTTTTGAGATATGCGAGTTACATACATACATACATACATAGCAGAACAATAAATGATAAACACACTTTTTTAATACAGAAATTCATTTTGTAACTCTTAACAGCATGTATAACATCTGAATCGTTTGAAATAGCCCAATATTACTAAAATACGCTGTAATGAATTTCGGCCCATACAGCGTTATGTATTTTGAATCGTCCTGTAGATAAAATATGTAGTCCAATGAGAGTCGTCCTTTTGAGTCGTCCTGTAGATAAAATATGTAGTCCAATCGAACCGAAAGGGGAGCGGCACAAGTAGATGTTACAACAATCCTAAATATAAAGTTTCAATATTCTACGCCTAATAGTTTTTGAGATATGCGAGTTTAATGAATTTCGGCCCATAGAGCTTAATATATTTAGAATCTTTTGGGCGGTCCTGTAGATAAATTATCCAGTCGATTGGGACCAAAACTGTATTAACATCCACTACAAGTTTTAAAAAATGTATCTACCAAAAGTTCAAAAAAATGTATTTGAACTTGAGTGGATGAATAAAAAAGTATTTTATTAACGATTGAAAATTTGAACAAGATATAATATAGGGAGAGTGTGAAGCAATAGTAGGAATTGAAAAAATGTGTCGACGATGTCGGGATGTTTCACTTTTCAAAATAAAGAGGTAAATCAGTATCTCTGGAAAGACGTCTTCAAAAAGAATATGAACGTGAAAAAACGTACTGAGAAACTCCGCGAGGGCAGAGGGGCGCCCGGCCCGGGCGGCAAAATCCCTGCCGTTGACTTATTTTGAAGAGATGATATATATATATATATATATATATAGTAGCTGCAGTACCCGTTCTTCGCACGGGAATGAATGGACTTTTTGATATTACGATTTGTGGTGATTACTATTCATTGTAATAAACAGATATAGAAAGTGGATATCGCGTTATATTGTGTCCAATAATCATGCATACCGAATTGCAAGGCAATCGTTTGTACGGTGCAGAAAGCCATGCGGCGTAGCGCAATCTAGTGGCGAGTTTTAGCAAAACGGATACGGCGAAAATATTTTTCGCATTCAGATATCGATGTATACGAATTTTCATGACTATCGGCTGGACAGTCCTGAAGTGCATGTGTTGACGCGACATCTAGTGGCAAGTTATAGGAAAATGGATAGCGCCAAACTCTTCCCCGTGTTCAAATATCTGTGTATCCCTATTTTCATAGCGAATATTTGCACAGTCAAGAAGTGATACACTGCAGGGCCATCTAGTGGTTCAATAAAGTAATGATTTGCTACAGCGCCGTCAAGTGGCGAGTTATAGCAAAATGGATAACGCCAAAACATTCTCATTGTTCAAATAGCTATGTATACTTATTTTCATAGCGACCGTGTTCAACTATCTATGTATACCAATTTTCATAACGATCATTTGCACAGTCAAGAAGTGATACACTGCAGGGCCATCTAGTAGTTAATTAAAGTAATGATTTGCTACAGCGCCGTCAAGTGGCGAGTTATAGCAAAATGGATAACGCCAAAATATTCTCATTGTTCAAATAGCTATGTATACTGATTTTCATAGCGACCGTTTGAATGGTCAAGAATTTGGCCTGCTGCAGCGTCATCTAGTGGCGAGTTAAAATAATAATGCATTGCAGTGTCATCTAGTGGTGAGTAACATCAAAAGGAACGCAGTTAGAATATATTCTTCGTGCTCAAATGTGTAAGTATAAAAAATTTTATGCCGGTCGGTCGAACGGTATAGAAGTTGATGATTTGCAGCGCCATTTAGCGGCAAGTTACAGCAAAATGGATAGTGAAAAATATTCTCCGTGTTCTAATATTCGCGTGTACCAAATTTCATCGAAATCGGTTGGACGATATTCGCATAGCAAACGGCTAAACGGAATAGAATTCAACGTTGTGCTGCGGCACCAAGTGGCAAGTTAAGGAAAACGGATAGCATAAAAACCTTCTCCATGATAAAAGACTTAGGTGAACCAAATTTCATCGTGCAACGGTGCTCAACGGTGCTGGAGTTTTTCAACCTCATAAACACATACCAACATTCATTTTTATCTATAACCAGTGTTATTATATATACCAGTCTCAAATAAAATCCAGTTTTAAATCTAAGCCTCGCCAAAGTGCCAACATACGCCATTTTGCAAGAGTTTTTTCAGGGAATCATTCGAAGCATTGACTTAGCAGCAATCAATATGGGAAATGGTTCGACCGCCAAAGAGTAGCACGCATTTATTTGAAAATTGGAATCCCTTAATACAGCCGATTTTTTTTTAATTATCAACTATAATGTGTTTTATTCATCGTTACTCGGATGTACTAAATGAGAAGATTTCAATTTTCTGAAATTTGGCGGAATTCCCCCAACTTAGATCAATGTACACAATTGGCGAGAATTCTGAAGTTAGATCGCTTGAAATCCCTTAATAACTGCATTATTTCTTCACGGATCATTAAAATTTAACGCTGTATTCTAATAAAACCTTTGCACTTGTTTTCAAAAATCTATTTCCTTAAGCTCTCAATAAATTGCGCCAAGCCGAAAACTGTGCAAACCGCTAGAACTCACTTACTCAAAATCCATATTTCAGCCATTTTATTTTTTTGCCAAACTAAAAAAATTTACACATTAGCCTCGGAAATCTTCAATTCTTATTGTTTTGCGTGTAAAGCATTACATTCCTGCTCTGATTTCCCATGTACACGATATTATAATTAAAAAAAAATAACCTTACGAATATAAACTAACAAAAAAAAAATCATTATTATTCTTTTATTTTTACTTTGAGAATTTAAAACATTTTATTCGGCAAAATCGCCACACATGGCAACCACGATCCTTATTTCACACTTTTTTCACTACAGGAGTTACAATTACGGAAAGCTTTTTGCGTGAAGAGCATAAAAAATTCTTAAATTCCGGGAACGGGTGGACTTTCAAAGTTTTAAAGTGGACTATGGTTTATTCTATATTATTTTACACATCTGTGCTACATTTCAGGCCGATAGGTTCATTTTTGTGGATTTGTATACGAACGACATTTTATTCGGCAAAATCGCCTCACATGGCAACCACGATTCTTATTTCACACTTTTTTCACTACAGGGGTAACAATTACGGAAAGATTTTTGCGTGAAGAGCATAAAAAATCTCTTAAATTCCGGGAACGGGTGGACTTTCAAAGTTTTAAAGTGGACTATGGTTTATTCTATATTATTTTACACATCTGTGCTAAATTTCAGGCCGATAGGTCCATTTTTGTGGATTTGTATACGAATCAAATCCACAAACAAACAAACAAACAGAATTTCATTTTTATTTATAAGAAGATATATTAGGTTGTAACGAAAGTTTCCCGCCACCGCAAACATCGGAAGAACACAGTTCGCGGGACAGTATTTGCTCATATTTTGTCAAATGATTTTTGGCATTTGAAAGAAAGAGACTTGCTTTATGACACTGTGTTGTGAAATCTGTAAGAAATATAGTTATCATTAAGAACAAGGTGTCTCAAATGGAACTATCACTCTAGAGGATCAGAACCATCATTTACTTCCAGTTCTGTTTCAAAAAGTTAGCTACAGAATATCAACGAATTATGAGTACAGCTTTAAGTACTATTGTTGTATCATGTGACACGGTACAGGTTTGGTACCGAAAGTTCAAAAACAGGTATCTAATCAGTTAGAAGTTAGTTTTTCAGGCAGATATGGCGGAAAACTTTCGTTACAACCTGATATATATGTGTGTGCGTATATATAATATCAGTCAGAAAGTAATTCAAGCAATTTTTGAAATAACTATTTCCCTTTTCGTTTATATTATCATGTTTTTCCTTCCTTCGGCTTTTAAAACTTATATCAATGTTCCCCGATCCCTATCATTTTACCTTGCAGCTGCATTTCCTTACGCCTGTTCCTTAATTACCTTCGCCTGTTAGATGTCTTGTGGTTTTAAATCCTACCTGGATGTACATTAGGATTAGAAGATTATGGTTTCATTTTTTCCCCCGCAAATTCGTTGCAAACTACGATTCAGTACTTCGAGAACATATTGTAAGATTGAAAGTGAGTAAAAAAAATTCTGTCACGTATATGTCACCTGAAATTCAAAATGAATTTATTGCAGTTTTGAGAGATTAAGTTCGGCAACAAATTATCACTCAAGTAAAAAAGGCTAAATATTATTCAATTATATTTGATAGTACTCCAGATATTTCTCACAAAGACCAAATATCTCAAGTTATACGATACGTAAAGATTGAAAATCAGAAAGTTGAAGTGCTGGAACCTTTTATAGATTTCATTGAAACAAAAATAAAACTTCTGAAGACATCTCTGAAATGATTTTAAGTAAGCTTAAAACTGATGATCCTGATATAATGGATTGCAGAGGTCAAGCATACGATAATGCTGCTGTCATGGCTGGAAAATATAGGAGTGCAAAAAAGCTTAAAGACACTAAACCCCAATGCCGAATTTGTGCCTTGTTCAAACCATTCATTAAACTCGGTCTGTTTACATGCTGCTTCAATTGAAACGAATTCCGTAACTTTTTTCGGTGCATTAAAACGTTGTTACACTTTCTTTTTCATGTCCACACTCCGCTGGGAAGTTCTGATTGCTTCAACAGGGAAGACACTAACGGCCTTATCACACTAAAGGGAAAATCCGAGCAACTTCGCGCTGGACCAACTTTTCCGACGGACTTGAAGGCGTGGTTATCTTTAAGGGTTGCAAAACTAAACAAGCTCTCTCCGACGCCAGATAGTCATCGCATCGCTGATTTGGCGTGCAGGTTCTTATTTTACTGATCGTGCGTTGGTATATTTACAGCGGATCAGCAGCATCGGATGGGCAGCAATCTCTAATTCCAAAGTCCACTTGAACGCGGCCATAATTTTATTTACACGTGACATCGAGCCAGGCTGCCAAGCTTCGAACAAAGTCGCCATTGCTCGAAATTGCTTATGACGTAGCAGGAAGAAGTACTCTGACTGGCCGAAATTTCTTCCGAATCGGATTTTTTCCTTCGGAAAGGAAAAAGTTGAAGTTCGCGGTCGTCAAGGTAACGACAACATTAGAAAAACTAACAGAGCCAGGGGAAAGCTTAAACGCACGTTCAGGCGCAGGAACTTTGCTAGTCGCGATGCAAACATTTTCTTTCTTGTGTTTATTGGGCGTCGGGAAACCTGTACTGTATGAGATGAATGATGCCAAAAATTCTTACAAATAAAGAGACTAAACATGCATCAGTGTGCTCAAAAAATAAGTGCTTTGCAAACGCTGTTTACAGAGGAACGAGAGAAACTAGTACAAGGTGCTTTAAGCTATTCTAAAAATTTGTGTGAAGACCTTGGCATTTAATAGAACCTCCTAGACGAGTAATGAAGAAACAAATTTTTGATGACGGCAGTCAAGATGCAGCCTTGTCTCACGAAAACGAATGGAGAAGAAAATTGTTTTCTTCGTTGGATAGTTATTTTAGAAATCAATGAGAGGTTTCAGCAACTAAGAAATTTGGCAAACAAATTTGAATTTCTTGTACCAGCCAAGCTACTAGACACTAACGAAGACTTTAATTTAGAGCATATGTGTTATGACATTGATGTAGAAGAATTCAATCTCGAACGCGTGCGGCGAAAATCTTTAGTCGCTGCAACGGGGAACGCGAAGATCAATTAATAAATTCAAGTCAACTTGATTTATTAAATTTCATTATACAATTTAAACTGGAAATTAGCTTCCCCAATATAATAATATTACTTCGGATATTTCTGTCAATATCTGTAAGCAATGCCAGCTGTGAGAGAAGCTTCTCCACACTTAAATTAATTAAAAATTATTTACGATCAACAGTGAGCACTCTAAGACTGACCAATTTCGCTATATTAGTTATTGAGCATCAAATGACTGATACAATGGATACAGATAGTGTATTTAAAGATTTTGCTGTGAAGAAAAGCAGGGAATAAAATTTTAGATTAAATAATGTTTTACTTTTATTTCTGATATATGATAAATTTTATAATTATTTTGTTCCTCAATAATTTATGCAATTTTTTCATTAAAAGATTATATAAATTATTGCATATTTTTAATTGCATTAAATACATAAATTTTATTTTACTATTATACTACTATAATATTAATGTTTTTATAGAGCAATTTAGAATTCAAAACTTTTTTATCGCCAGTGAATTCCGTTTTTTAGTAAGAATTTTTAAATTTTTGAGAAAAAACTCTGTCTGAAGTTAAGCATTTTCCTTGATGTATATAAAGGTTTATCTTTATGATAATATCATATTTGTATGTGTATGTGTGTGGGGAGGGCGGCATATTTGGCATTTGCCCCGGGCGGCAGAAACCTGCGCTACACCACTGCTCCAGAGCTTATCAAGAATCATAGACAACTGATTTTAGTATTTCATTTCTTTTTACATAAAAACAAGGTAGTGCTAGTTAGAATACTTCTTAAAATATGATAGAGTAAATAGCATTTTTGAATAGTTTTAAGAGGCATTGCACGGGTAAATCAGGAACAGGGTTTCCATCACCATCTCAGAATTCCATGAATTATTTTTCTTGTGTTGCCTTACCCAAGGAAAGAACAAATCTGAAATATTTTTGATTTACCTCTTTTAGTTTTGGAGTTATGGGGGTCAAAGTACCCCAGAGGAGTGATGTAGAAATACTTTAGGACCATTTTTCTGTCTTGACTATGACTGGCTCTGAGGTGCTTCATAGAATTTTTGTTTTTATCTGACAATATACCTTGAATATTAATATCTCAAATTGAACATGCATTCAAAAATAGTCAGAGCCCCAAATAAGGGCCCCCAAATTTCATAAAAAAAATACAGGTTTTAAGAATGCTTTAAATCTTGGCTCTGACGTGCTACAGAAAAAATTTTTGCACAGTGCACTTATAAATCTTCATATAAAGTGAATTCAAAATTAAAAATTTTTGAAGGCCCCCAGGGCCTCTCGGGACGCGTATTTCACAAGTGCACCGCTATATAAAGATGGGAGGAAAAAGAGCCTTCCTATTGGCTATTTCGCGATTGCTTCCATTACGTCATACATCGCGAGGTTCGGGTGTTCTGCTAGTATGAGACAACGAATTCGGATTCCTTCATTTATGACAGGTGGAAATATATATATATATATATATATATAAATACTATAGATTAAACACATCAAGAATTTGAAGCTGAAAGAAAATCTGAATTTTAAGGAAGGGGCAATACTTGCTTAGCTATTTTTTTTTTTAGTACTGCTGTTTGCTAAATATTTCGAGTTGCTGGCGCCATCTACTGGATATGGAAATCAGCATTTTTTATTGTGCGAATTTAACCATCTAACAGCCATGTAGAAATAAAAGTTATTTTAAATATTACATAGAGGTTAAATTTCATTTTATGTAACTTTTCTTAAGTATGAATTTACAAAAATAAAGAATTTTGCATTCGAACATTAAATTTCTAATGCATATTAATTGTACACCAGAGAATGTAATTCATATGTTAAATTTTTCTCAGAGGAAAAATATAACCTTAGAAATTAAGTTTTAAAATTGGCAATATTCACGACAAAATTTTTTGTGTGCACCAAACGAAAATTTAAAGTGTAAAATCTATGTTTAATACTAATGAAATTTATATTTTGTAACTGTAGGTTCCAATTAATATACTAAAACTATAGAGAATTATTGAATTGATGTGCATATTTTTTCAGTGATTATTAAAAGTAATTTAAAATTAACAAGAGTAACCTGTTTAAAAAAACTCAAAGGAGATTGTATATTTGTAACACTTTATCCCCTCCCCATTCCAGTCTAAATGAACAATCAGCCCTGTACAGTTTAAGAGGCAGTATAATGATTTTTTTCCAAGGAAAGTTGTAAAAATTGTAGAAAAATAGGGAAAACTATTACAGCACTTTCTTAAAAAAATATGAGACATATAGCAAAAAATTACTTATATATTATGATTTAAAGTGAAGACAAGAGTGTTGCATTATAAATATGGAAGAACGTTCATTAACTTAAAATTTTAAATGAATAATATCAATAAAATAAGGAAACTAATTGCATATGTGTGCAAGTAAATATTTGGTTGAAGTGGTAAATTTAGAGGGTAGAAGAATTTACATATAAGCTTTATGTGTTTTTGCTCCTTTGAAGTACATTGATTTAAGATTAAAACTGAAAGTACAATTTCTGAAATTTGTTGTTCTATTTTTATAAGTCCAGCAAAATCATATTAAAAGTAAGAATTTCCTGCACTTCTCACCGGAAAAAACTGCAGATAAGTTTTTTTTTTTAAATATTATTACTATTATTTTAAATCAGTTCAAACTTTCAATTTAAATGAAATATTTTTTTTTTTTTCAATTTAACCTTTTATTAGGGATTGGGGTTCATTAATCGAAAATCTGAACTGAAAAATTCTTTATTTTTGTAAATTCATACTTAAGAAAAGTTACATAAAATGAAATTTAATCTCTATGTAATATTTAAAATAACTTTTATTTCCACATGGCTGTTAGATGGTTAAATTCGCACTATAAAAAATGTTGATTTCCATATCCAGTAGATGGCGCAAGCAACTCGAAATATTTAGCAAACAGGAGTACTTAAAAAAAAAAAAATAGCTAAGCAAGTATTGCCCCTTCCTTAAAATTCAGATTTTCTTTCAGCTTCAAATTCTTGATCTGTTTAATCTATAGTATTTATATATATATATATATATATATATATATATATATATATATTTCCACCTGTCATAAATGAAGGAATCGGAATTCGTTGTCTCATACTAGCAGAACACCCGAACCTCGCGATGTGCGTCGTAATGGAAGCAATCGCGAAATAGCTAATAGGAAGGCTCTTTTTCTTCCCATCTTTATATAGCGGTGCACTTGTGAAATACGCTCTTGGGACGGGGCCCCAAACATGATCCTTAACGCTTATTTATGCAATTTCGAAGGATTACAAGGATTGGTACAGTTGAAGCCGACTTTCTACAGGAGAACTATGGGGATATAATATCAGCATAGTAGTTTCATATTATGAAAAAACATTTTTTGAAGGTACAACTGTTTCCAAGAAAAATCTGAAAATGCACCTCCTTATTTGGGACATTCCACTGACACGCATGAGGGCATTTCGGCGTTAATTTTAGAAGTTTAATCGAGTATACAGTATTGAAAATTAACGTACCCTGCATATATCACAAATACATCCTCCATATGTCACAAATAGTTCTTTTACAGGGGCACTCATAAGAATTACATTACGCTGTATGGGGATCTCTGTAACTACTGAACCGATTCGAAAACTTATTTCACTGTTAGAAAGCTATACTATTTCTGAGTACTATGGGCTACCTTTCGTGCATGTAACATAAATAGTTCTTTTACAGGGACATTCAAAATATTTCTAATACATTACGCTATATAGACAAACTACTACTGATTCTAAAGATTTTTCCACTGAAAGCTACACTATTCCTGAATAACATCGGCTGATTTTCATGAATGTAACATAATTTACAGGAACGCTCAAAATAATTCGTAAATATAGTCATTACTGTCTCCATTTGCGAAATTAAGGGAAAAAAAAGTACTATCTAATTTGATTAACTCTACACATATACTACAATTTAGCATTAAGGACCATGTTTGGGGCCCCGTACCAAGGGGTCCTGCGGGTTTTCAAAAATTTTTAACATTGAATTCACTTTATATGAAGATGTATAACTGCACTGTGCAAATTTTTTTTTTCTGTATCACGTCAAAGCCAAGATTTAAAGCATTCTTAAAACTTGTATTTTTTATGAAATTGGTGGTATTTGGGGGGGCCGTTACTTGGGGGCTCTGACTATTTTCGAATACATTTTCAATTTGAGATGTTAATATTTAAGGTATATTATCAGATAAAAAGAAAAAATTCTCTGAAGCACCCCACAGCCAATCATAGTCGAGACTATAAAATGGCAAAAATGGCCCTAAATTATTTCAACGTCACTCCTCTGAGGTATTTTGAAGCCCCAACTCCAAAACTAAAAGAGATAAATCAAAAATATTTCACATTTGTTCTTTCCTTAGGTAAGGCAACAGAAAAGAAAAAAAAAAAAAAAAAAACATGAAATTCTGAGATGGTGATGGAAACTTTTTTCGTTTTTGCCCGCTTTGCTGTTGCAATGCCTCTTCAGGTCAGCTATACTAGTCATAGATACAAAATAAAGTAATGGTGCAACGATGATGCTTAGAAAAAATTATTTTGCGATGAACAAAAATTAAGGATTCGAAATTTTAACTAAGCTTATTTTCAGAGAGCTAACAAATCTCTCTCTCTCTTTTTTTTTTTTTTTTTTTTTTTGTAAAAGTAAGACGAAATATTCGCGGTAAAATTGTTCGAACTACTACTTCTCCATTCATAGCATCTTTTCCGTTTACGCAAGCTATTCGCTGGCAGGCAATACCTGCATCCTGAATTATCCCAAGTGTAGCTCGGGCACTAGAGAAATTTGCTCTACCGTACAGATCATACAAGAAGAATTTGGTATATACCAGGGGTTCCCAAACTTTTTTTACCCGCGGCACCCTTGTCAGGCTAAAAGCATTTCGCGGCACCCTTGTCAAGCTAAAAACATTTCGCAGCACCCTTTTCAGGTAAAAGCTTTCGCGGCAGATTTCCTTTAAAGCAATATGAATATGAAGGTTAGAATGAAGCAGTTTGGATTCATTTTAACGGATTCATTTTTCGTTATTTTTTGTTGGTTTGTTTATAGGGCTAACTATCAAGAAAGTATTCTCTTGGGAAAGGGATATAGAATTTTTACAATACCCCCATTTCAGGGAGTTCCTATAAAAGAGAGGCTACAGTGCAGTCTTGAACTTGACTGAAATATTTTAGTTTGAGCCCACTTAGTGATCGGCTTGGCTCACTTTCTTGGGGATACCGGTTCAGAGGAAATTATTTGATTATACTCCACCGAAACACTTTTCTTGATTATCTCCACGGCACCCCTGACATACGTTCGTGGCACCCTAGGGTGCCGCGGCACCCAGTTTGGGAACCTCTGGTATATACTATATTTGATCACTTCTTAGAGACTTTTGAAAGACTTTCTTTCCATAAGATGGCAGCAGTAGGTAGTGTATGGGTCAAAGATCGGATGAAAGCCTTTCAAAAAGTTAACTTTACTGGGAAATTTTACTTAGAATGTTTTATGTTTTCTTTCATGGAATGTCTTAAATGAATGGTGGGGATTGCATTTAAAAATAAATTTTTAATAAATTAATGAAGAAACTTTACATTTGTGAAAGTTAAAATTAGTCTTAAAAGAGGATAAATGTCACAGTTTAACTTTTCTGTAGATAAAAAAAAATAGTACTTGTTGAAGTGAACTATCCAAAGTTCTACCTCAAATAATTCATCTCAAAGTTCACAGTTTGGCAAATATATTGGAATAAAACTCATTTTTCTTGATTCTCCCCTAAAGAATGATTTTTATTTATTTATTCAATTTTTGTTTTTCCTAAAATATCTCTACATTCACTTTTTCATATTATTTAGACACTATTACAATGATGTCCATGTTTCTGAAATTGGAAAGAATTTCCATGCTTGTTGTCTTTGAAATTATAGACCCTAACTGGACGAATACCATATCGACACGTACTCTGCACTGGCTTGCTTTCACGATTATGTGCTGGTGTGTTCTGCACACGTACTGCTGTATCAGCCATAATAAAAAATTTGAAATGTAGGTAATCGGTAAAGGGTTTATTTTGCTCACTTGTTGAATTTTTAAAAAGCGAATTTTGAGCTACATCTTATTTAAATTATATCTTTAAAACTTTAAATAACATTTAGTGGTCAAACATTTCACTGTGAAATAAAAAAACAAATGTTCATTTGCATTGGTTAAGAATATATGTAAAATTTATTCCACTTTTTTTTAATCGGTTTCTGCAGTTTTTTGTCCTTTGTTGGGTGATTAGCTTATTTTAATTTGTGCATTAAGATCGTGATGGAGAAAGTATATTCAGTTCTATTTACCACCTTACAATAAAACCATTACAGTAGATCTCAATGGGCTGTTTCTCTACTTCTTCAGTGCTGCCATCTGTTAACTAAATTTTATAGTATTGCCTAGTGATTTTTCAGCATAATCTTTTATTTACACACACACTTATATATACAGTAGAGTCTCAATAATTCGAGGTGGACGGAACCGAGACTGCCTCAAAATATCGAAAACTCGAATTAACGAAATCATAAAATTTAATAAATAAATAAATGTAAATGAAGCTCTTTTTGTAATTTTTTGTACATATTTAAATGACAAATGCACTTTCATGTTATTATTACATGAATGATTAGAACAGGTTCATTATATCGGAAAATAACAGTCAATTGTTTTCTTTGTAGTAACTACACGTTGGCCCGTTTCCGTGCAGCAACATCGCGCTATCGTCAAGACAGCATGTCAACACTGCACAGAAATGTTTGTGAGGGTATCATAGCAAAAATTCGCCAATTTTCTTTAGGAGGGGTACTTTTGATGTGTCTTCATGGAGCTCCAGGTATTTGAATTTGCCGGCACGAAATAATCCCTTCACGTGTTTCGTATCTGTTGCTCATTATTTAGGAGTTAAACTGATTTTTTTTAACTAACACGGATTTATGGAAAACCCGGAAAAAATACTCGGACTATCAAGACTCTACTTTATACACACACACACATATATATATACATATATATATATACAGTACTGTATATATACATATGCATATGTATATATACGTATATACATATATATATATATATATATATATATATATATATACGTATATACATATACGTATATACATATATGTCGGCTGTTCGACCCTCGTCAGGGGGAGACCCCCTGAACCCCCCTAATTTTTTAGTTTCATTATTGCCATATTAAAACAATATTACTTGACTATGTCATTTTGTCGCTCATCTTTCGCGTATTTCGCCTGGTAACCCAATGTTGAAATTTTTATGAGTGTAAGCTATTTATAGAAAAATACATGTGAAGCATATTCTACAGCTTACGAAATATTGTAAAAATAAATTAAAGCTGTTGTGAAATAATAGTATTTAAATATATGTAAAAAATACATGTGAAGCATTTTCTACAGCTTACGAAATATTGTAACAATAGATTAAAGCTGTTGTGAACTAATAGTATTTAAATACATGTAAAATTATGTCGCTTTTTATGTCGCATTTTTGGGACACATTTTATAATAAAGGGTGTTGAGAGATAAAATGATATAGTCATTAATATATAATTAGCGATAAACGCAGCAGTTAAGTAGTTTGAAGACGCTATATAATTGACCACCCAAAATAAAAAAATAAATAATGGAATGTTGAACTTGCATGTTGTCCCAAATCGCCATTTAAATTCTAAATTATGGTTGCCACATAAATACAAAAAAAATTGTCGTGGTAACTGCCTATGTTTAATTATCGCAACCTTGTCGAGAGACGGGGCATTAAAGTAGGAATCAACCCAAGAAAGGCAAACACGGCATACTCATGGATTATGATGCACATTCGAAGCAATATTTGATACGGTGAATTATAGTTGGAATGTACTTGGCGAAGATCGTAAAATAGTTTTAGTAGGGTTTTACGGAACAAGGAAGAAAAATACGGCCCACTCATGAATAATGATACACTTTCCAATTTAATGGAATAAGGAAGAAAAATAGGAACGACGCATAAATTATGATACACTTTTAATATATAGCACTTAAGAGCGTATTTAAAATATGAGTGTTTCATATATATATATTAATGATGATATATATATTAATGATGTATATTTTCTCGTTTGAAAAGCATTGGTTTTTGTATTTCTTTTAAATAGTTTTTAATGAAAATTTTTCCTTCTGAAGTTGTTTGTTTTTCTGGTTAAGTGCTCAGAAAGGCTATATGAAGAATCGCAGTTCTGTTCAAAAGAAAAGGTTTACTAGAAACATTTTATTAATAATTTTAAGAAAATTTTTGAACATTAATTTAGTTCCGCTGGGTTGACTTAAACAAAGCCTCCAGGGGCATTGAAATCAGAAGTGTCAAGTTTTCAACATAATAAGGGGAGCTTGTGGTTCAAATCACATTACATCTTTGTTGTCGGTAGACTCGAGATCTGTGAGTCCACTGTCTCGATGCATATGTTTCCAATCGCTTGAGCTATTTTTAAGCCAAACAATAGTTTATTAAGTTACATATTAATTTTTAAATTCAGAAAAACGTAAAAATTAGAAATTGGGTCCTCTGGAGTTTAAATTTTAAGTATTTTATTCATTGATTACAACTGACTTTCATTCAATACATATTGCTCAAAATCAAAGTGATTCACAGACCTTCTTGAAATTCGCCTGTGGGAATATTTTGTTAAATAAGTGATTGATAATCAAGTCTGCTATTACGCTTATATGTGTCGAATGATTTCACATCGTCTTTTTCAGGGTAGGGATCCATCCTTACAAAGCTTCTAGACGAGCTTCCACAGCCACCTTCTGCAAAATAATTCTCAGTGGCAGAATCATATTCTACATCTTCATTCCTTTTCTTTTTCTCTTTATCATAGTTTTTTGATACTTCCTTCCTTTTTCTTGAGGAATTTTTCTTGTTCTGTGAAGTGCCTTCTCCATACTGTTGTTTGGGGTCGTTCTTTCGCCTTTCATAGCGTACTTCCGCGATGTGGTCCATCCGTCCAAAATCTCTAGATGGATATCTACATGTCTCCCCACCGTTTAAAATGGAATCGTCGTCAGAGTCTGAATATTCTTCCTTTTGTTGTTGATTCCTCTTCTTACTAGAAGTCTTCCTCTTCTTTTTTTCTTCATGCTCTGTTTCTTTCTTTGCCTTTTTTCTTGAGGGTGTTTTCTTGTTCTGGGAAGAACTTCTTTTTTTGGATGAATATTCTTTCTCTTCTTGTTGATCCCTTTTTTTACGAGATGTCTTCCTCTTCTTTTTTTCTTCATCATCCGTTTCGTTCTCTGCCTTCCTTTTTCTTGAGGGTGTTTTTTTGTTCTGGGAAGAACTTATTTTTTTGGATGAATGTCCTTCCTCTTCTTGTTGATCCCTTTTTTTACTAGAAGTCTTCCTCTCCTTTTTTTCTTTATCATCTGCTTCTTCCTCTGCCTTCCCTTTCCTTGAGGGTTTTTTGTTGTTCTGGGAAGAACTTTTTCCGGTTGAATATTCTTCCTCTTCCTCTTCCTCTTCTTGTTGATCCCTTTTCTTACTAGACGTCTTCCTTTTCTTTTTTCCTTCATCATCTGTTTCTTTCTCACCTTTCCTTTTTCTTGAAGGCGTTTTCTTGTTTTGGGAAGAATTTTTTCTGGAAGATCTTCTGGACTCTTCCTTTTTTCTTGGATTTTCTTTCTTTCTCTGCGAGGAATCGTTTCTGGAAGATTTTGGGGGCACTTTCTTTTTACTTGCACTAATTTCTTTTCTTCTTATCTTCTTTTCTGTGAAAAGATAAAGTGTATTATGGAATAAAATACAAGTTCAGTATTATAATAGATAATAGTAAATATTGATCATCGAACAAAATTACTGTATAATAAGGTCTCTGCACATAATTTCAGACTGAAATAAATTGCCAAAGAATCTATTTATCTTATTGCTTTTGTTATTAATGTGATAAGAGCCGGGATTATAACTGCTTTCCATTGTCATCCTGCGTCATTGATAAATGTATATGGAGATTATGTATAGAAATGTATATGAGGATATTTTTAGAAAACGTGCGAGTTCTTATTACTATTTTTCATAATGGCACTTCGTGAACTTATTGAAACCGTAACTTCTATCTTTACTAGTTCTAGCCCCCCAAGAACAGCAGTTACATTTTAGCGTCCACTGTGATCCGTAAGTACCGACGCTAGTGTACAATTGAATAAAACAATTAACTGAAGTGGGAAATGCAAAAACTTTTAAGAATTTTCATTAGAATGTTTTCCAAATAAAAAAATCTGATGTGTCCAACACATGACTTCCTTGCATGTCCATTAGAACAAAAATATTTTCGACGCACTTCCTCTAAACTTATTTGTTTGAAAGAGATAAAATATCAATAATAGTAAGGTTTAGCGGTTTCTAGCCAAATATTTCGATATCGCCAAGCTGAGTTCAATTTCAAAGATTTCCTTCTGACACTTTATTTGGCGATATTTCACCAAAAGCCGACAAACTTGAGATAGTCTGCGAGATTTTGGGGATAGCCAAAGTAGTCATTGACCACAGACTTTCAATGAATTGAATGCATCCATACACCTCAATGTATTTAAAGTCATTTGGCTCACCCTGTAAATAAATTCTCAGTCGATTGCTGTCAAAAAAGATATGGAAAACAGTTAGATATTACAATAGTTCTAAATACAAAAGTTCAAAAATCTACGGGTTAAAGTTTTAGTGTTATACAAAATACGAAATAATTTTTGGCGCCAAATTTGGCGATATTTCGGCGAAACTCGTCAATGTCGACGAAATTTGGCGAGATTTTAAGCATGAACCAAACAATGACAGATTATCGCCAAATTTGGCGATATTTCGCCAAAACTCGCCAAGAACGATGACAAATGGCGATACTTTGGACATGGACCAAATGACTGAATATCGCCAAATTTGGCGATATTTCGCCAAAACTCGCCAAGGTCGAGGACAGACGGCGAGTTTTTGGGCATGTACCAAACAATGACTGTCTACAGTTGTATTATATTGAAGATGTCCATAGACATTAAAGTACTAAAATTCTTTTCGGTGGTCCTGTAAATAAACTCTCCAGTAGATTGGAACCAAAAATCGAGATACACAACTAGATGTTACAACATTCTTATATATGAAATTTCATAATAGTTTTTGAGATTTGAGAGTTAAATATGCACACACGTACACCAAAAGTCGCCAAGCTTGGCGACTTTTGGCATAGTTCTTGAGGGAGGCACGTGACCGTGGTCGGACCATTACCTAACTTATGTGGTAGGACGGTACTGTGCTTGAAATGGATGAATGCCCCTAAAATTGCCATTGACCGTAATGTATTGGAAATCTTTTGAGTGTTCCTGTAGCAGAACTACAAATGATAAAGACACTTTTTTTAATGGAGAAATTCATTTTCTAACTCTTTACAGCATACATCACTTCTGAGTCGTTTGAAATAGCCGAATACCTCTAAAAAACGCTTTGATGAATTTCGGCCCATAGAGCGTAATGTATTTCGAATCTTTTGGGCGGTTCTGTAGATAAACTATCCAGTCGAATGAAATCGAAAGGGGAGGTGCACAACTAGATGTTACAGCAATCCTAAATATAAAGTTTAACATTCTACGCCTAATAGTTTTTGAGATATGCGAGTTCAATGAGTTTCGGCCCATAGAGCGTAATGTATTTCGAATGTTTTGGGCAGTCCTGTAGATAAACTATCCAGTCGAATGGAACCAAAAGGAGAGGTGCACAACTAGATGTTACAACTATCCAAAATATGAAGTTTCGACATTCTACGCCTAATAGCTTTTGAGTTAGGCGAGTTTAATGAATTTCGGCCCATAGAGCGTAATGTATTTCGAATCTTTTGGGCGGTCCTGTACATAAACTATCCATTCGATTGCCACCAAAAGGGGAGGTGCACAACTAGATCATAGAACAATCCTAAATATCAAATCTCAACATTCTACGACCCATAGTTTTTGAGATATGCGAGTTACATACATACGTACGTACGTACGTACAGACGGCATGGAAAAACAGACTCGCCGCTGGTCAAAATGAGTTGCAGACGCGTTAATATGATCGTGCATGCTAGCCTACGATAGGATGCATCGAAAAAAATTTTAAAATTAAATTTAGAGGTAGTCAAAATCGGTTTTTTTGTCGAAATTTGGCCCCCAAAATTTTTCGGGATCACATTACTTCCTTATACTACGTACAAGGAAGTAAAAAGTGTGTGCGTGTAATCTTTACGTGCGATTGAGTAAATCCTCTTTGACGTTTACGACACATACCACTGAAATGATTAAACTTTAGCTTAAAACACATACCATATTATAATTTAATTATATTTATTATTCATGTACTTTACAAAAATTATATAAATGTTATTTTGTTCTTAAACCTTTTGCAGCCAGGCGTAGTTTCAACATTCTACGCCTAATAGTTTTTGAAATATGCGAGTTTAATGAATTTCGGCCCATTGAGCGTAATGTATTTCGAATCTTTTGGGCGGTCCTGTAGATAAACTATCCAGTCGAATGGAACCGAAAGGGGAGGTGAACAACTAGATGTTACGACAATGCTAAATATAAAGTTTCAACATTCTACGCCTAATAGTTTTTGAGATAGGGGAGTTTAACCCTTTAACGCTCAGTGGTCCCGCTCTGGGAATACCAAACTTTGACGTTTTCGCTGTTGCCAGTCACGAAGAATAGATTTGATGTCTATAAAAATAGTGGCGGGTGACCTAGCTCCACGAGAATCCTTTACTTTCGAGCACGTCATTCCCCGTCAAAAAATGGTCGCGATTCTTTTTAACAGCACTGACATCTGATGAAAAATGGAAGAATGCGAGAATAGCTCGATAGATTGCCCAATGCTGAAAAAAGGGCAGCCGTTGCCATCGCTCGACTTAAGTACCAGCAAGATGGCGGACGATCGAAACGTTCATCGCGTGCCACAGATCTAGAGACCCTTTTTTAACGACAGCTGGGTGTGCCCGTGCACAGCCAGCTGCGTCAAAAAAAGGGGTCTATCGATCGGTGGCACGCGATGAACGTTTCGATCGTCCGCCCTCTTTCCGGGAGTTCAGCCAAAGGGCAGCCGTTGCCGAGCGATGGCAACGGCTGCCCTTTTTTCAGCATTGGGAAAGGGTTGCGCCTCAAAGGGTTAATGAATTTCGGCCCATTGAGCGTAATGTATTTCGAATGTTTTGGGCGGTCCTGTAGATAAACTATCCAGTCCAATAGAACCGGAAGTGGAGGTGCATAACTAGATGTTACAAAAATACTAAATATAAAGTTTCGACATTCTACGCCTAATAGTTTTTGAGATATGAGAGTTTAAAATTGAAAAGTGACTCGACGCGCTCGCGTAGACAAAAAACCCGTGATTCAAAGAAATAGCACTCAAGTGCTAACAAGGATAACAACAAGAGCGAGATCTAGTTCAGCCTTGTTTCAGTTGACACCACAGCAGAAAATTAAAAGCTACATTTGAATCTTATGAAGACACCATATGGCTTCCCGGTATGTGTATGAAATTATACACATTTCTGGTGCACTTCCTTTAAACTTACTTTTGACATTCTGATACGTCAGTGATACTTCAATGATACCTCGACAAACCTCTATTTAATTTCTCGCAATTTATAAGAGATACATCACCAAGCTCAGTTCAGTTTTGAAAACCTATTTTTGTGCCAAATTTGCAATATTTCACCAGTCTCCAAGTTTGGCGACAGCTAGCGAGATTTGCGCATGGCGCAAATAGCTATTGACAATAGACTTTTAATGTATTCAATATCTCCTTAGACCTCATTATATTGAAAGTCTGAATATATTAAAAGACAGATGTTATAATTTTTAGGGTACTTACGTATTATCCCGACGACATGGCAAGACGAGCGATTTTTCGTAAAGATATAAATGCCGAACACATGAAATTAGTAATGGTTTCGAATACGATTGGCAACAATTTGCCAACACATTTGACGAAAAAATAGTTTGGCGGAAATGACCGCCGGGATAATACATGAGTACCATTTTTAGATACCTGTAAGTAAACTACCCAATTCACTGAAATAAAATGAAGATGTATGACTAAGTATTACAACAGCCCTAACCATAAAATAGATCATATTTCCATTAAGGCTGTCTACTGTTCCAGCAGGACTCAGGACAACTTTATATTACAAACTGCTAGAATGGCGTATTTAACTAATGTTTCATCTCGCCAACGTAAGTCAAATACAATAGCTGCCTTAAAAAGTATAACAGAAAAAATTAACTCATACCTTCGGTATTTGACACACTTTAGTAAAATGACATATTTGACAGCATTAATTTCGCCATTCTTGCAGATTTAAGAAAAGAAATTGTGAAAATTCTAGCGACATAAATTGAAGCTCTACCAGCAATCTTAATGGAATATGATATTCTATATGAATAGGTCAATAACTAAAAAATTAAAAATTGTTAAGCATCTGCAAACAGCGAAAGTGCTAAGCCAAATATTTCGATATCGACAAGCTGAGTTCAATTTCAAGGATTTCCTTCTGAAACTTTATTGGCGATATTTCACCAAATGCCGACAAGTTTGAGATAGTTTGCGAGATTTTGGAGATAACCAAAGAAGTAATTGACTACAGATTTTCAATGAATTGAATGCATCCATACACCTTAATGTATTTAAAGTCATTTGGCTGACCCTGTAAATAAATTACCCAGTCGATTGCAGTCAAAAAATATATTGAAAACAGTTAGATATTACAATAGTTCTAAATACAAAAGTTCAAAATTCTACGAGTTAAAGTTTTAGAGCTATACAAAATACGAAATAATGGTACTTACGTATTATCCCGGTGGTCATTCCCGCCAAACTATTTTTGCGTCAAATATGCTGGCAAACTGTTGCCAATCGTATTCTGAACCATCAATAATATCATGTGTCCCAGCATTTATCTTGGCGTAAAATCGCTCGTATTGGCTCGTATCTTCCGGGATAATACGTAAGTACCGAAATAATTTTTGGCGCCAAATTTGGCGATTTTTCGGCGAAACTTGCCAAGGTAAGACAAATGGCGAGATTTTGGGCATGGACCAGACAATCGCCAAATTTGGAGATCTATCGCCAAAACTCGCCAAGAACGATGACAAATGGCGATATTTTGGGCATGGACCAAATGACTAACTATCGCCAAATTTGGCGATATTTTGGACAAATCTCGCCAAGGTCGACGACAGACGGCGATATTTTGGGCATGGACCAAACAATGACTGTCTACAGTTATATTATATTGAGGATGTCCATAGACATTAAAGTATTGAAATTCTTTTCAGTGGTCCTGTAAATAAACTCTCCAGGTGACTGGAACCAAAAATCGAGATGCACAACTAGATGTTACAACAATCTTACATATAAAATTTCAACATTCTACGAATAATAGTTTTTGAGATTTGAGAGTTAAATACATACACATGTACACCAAAAGTCGCCAAGCTTGGCGACTTTTGGTGTAGTTCTTGAGGGAGGCACGTGACCGTGGTCGGACGATTACCTAACTTATGTGGTAGGACGGTATTGTGCTTGAAGTGGATGAATTCCCCTAAAATTACCATTGACCGTAATGTATTGGAAATCTTTTGAGTGTTCCTGTAGCAGAACTATAAATGATAAAGACACTCCTTTTAATGGAGAAATTCATTTTGTAACTCTTAACAGCGTATATCACTTTTGAGTCGTTTGAAATAGCCCAATACCTCTAAAATACGGTTTAATGAATTTTGGCCCTTAGACCGTAATGTATTTAGAATATTTTCGGCGGCCCTATTGATAAACTATGCAGTCGAATGGAACCGAAAGAGGAGCTGCACAAGTTAGATGTTACAACAATCCTAAATATAAAGTTTCAACATTCAACGCCTAATAGTTTTTGAGATATGCGCGTTTAATGAATTTCGGCGCATAGAGCGTAATGTATTTCGAATCTTTTGGGCGGTCCTGTAGATAAACTATCCATTCGAATGGAACCGCAAGGGGAGGTGCACAACTAGATGTTACAACAATCCTAAATATAAAAGGTAAAATCATACAAGACGGTGCCCCTCATGTAAACACGGCGATAGCCGCTGGAGCTTGGCGATCGCCAAGTGCGAGCGCTACAGATCTTGTCGCCAAGCTGCAGCCATGGCGCCAAGCCACCCTGGTGACCGCCAAGCTCCAACGGCTGTCGCCTTCTTGTGACGAATAAACACTAGTATATACCACTAAAATTTTTACAAAGAAACACAAATTCTAAGTAAATGACACTATATAAAACAGTCAAATCCACAACAAAACATTAGAAAAAGTAGATTAAACAAGCACTTACCTCACCTTTCCCACCTCATTTTTTAATGGAAGGACCGGGAACATCCATTACAACGATGAAATTTCCAAAGACGAAATAACAACGAAATTCCCCGAGACGCTCACTAACTTACGATAAAGGGTCCGTGAAACGGAATCAAAACCACAAGGAAAATCCAAAACAAACTTATTCCACTCAGAATCAAAGAACACCAAACTTCAATCTTCATGCAATTAACACTAAATGAAAATTCTATACTTCAAATCCACCGCGTTTAATTTTCAGAATTGCCAGTCAAATTCTGATTAAAAAAAAAAAAAAAAAAAAACGATTTTCCAGACCAACATGTGATAAAAAAAAACAGACGTTTTTCAAGTTTATGACGTCAGCTTTACATATGTTCTCCAAGGGCGGAACCAGAAACTCTTTCGGAGGAGTGCGCAAATTGTGAATATTTATTTTATCTAGTGTAAAGCCTGCTAAATATTGGTAAAAGCCCCATTTATGTAGTGTAAAAACATTTTTCTTGGAGGGGGAGCGCGCCCCTCTGCAACACCCCCCCAAAAAAACATCAGTGGGTCCGGCCAACGCCTAAAGGGGGCCCCCTCGAAAATATGCTAACGCGGGCCCCTCTGCGAGATAAAAAAAAACCATCAGTGGGTCCGGGCGGGCCGCTCTGCGAGACCCAAAAAAACGTCAGTGGGTCCGGGTGGGCCCCTCTGCGAGATCCAAAAAAAACCATCAGTGGGTCCGGCCACCGCATCAAAAGGGCCCCCTCGAAAATATGCTAACGCGGGCCCCTCTGCGAGACCCAAAAAAAGCATCAGTGGGTCCGGGTGGGCCCCTCTGCGAGACCCAAAAAAAACATCAGTGGGTCCGGCCACCGCCTCAAAAGGGCCCCATCGAAAATATGCTAACGCGGGCCCCTCTGCGAGACCCAAAAAAAACATCAGTGGGTCCGGCCACCGCCTCAAAAGGGCCCCCTCGAAAATATGCTAATGCGGGCCCCTCTGCGAGATCCAAAAAAAACATCAGTGGATCCGGCCACCGCCTCAAAAGGGCCCCCTCGAAAATATGCTAACTCCGGCACCTCTGCGAGACCCAAAAAAAACATTGGGTCCGGCCACCGCCTCAAAAGGGCCCCTCTGCGAGACCCAAAAAAAACATCAGTGGATCCGGCCACCGCCTCAAAAGGGCCCCCTCGAAAATATGCTAATGCGGGCCCCTCTGCGAGACCCCCCAAAAAAACATCAGTGGGACCGGCCACCGCCTCAAAAGGGCCCCCTCGAAAATATGCTAACGCGAGCCCCTCTGCGAGACCCAAGAAAAACATCAGTGGGTCCGGCCACCGCCTCAAAAGGGCCCCCGCGAAAATATGCTAACGCGGGCCCCTCTGCGAGACCCAAAAAAAGCATCAGTGGGTCCGGGCGGCCCCCTCTGCGAGATAAAAAAAAACATCAGTGGGTCCGGCCACCGCCTCAAGGGGGCTCCCCTCGAAAATATGCTAACGCGGGCCCCTCTGCGAGACCCAAAAAAAAACCTTAGTACAAGTTGAAGCAAATTAGAATAGTAGACGAAAGAACAGGAAAAAACGAAAAATAACAATAACGCATGCGCAAAACGCAAATTACCAGCTTAGTGACGTCAAATTGAGCAAGCGAATTCGTTACATTCATCGATACATACATTCGAAAATATGCTAACGCGGGCCCCTCTGCGAGACCGAAAAAAAAAACATTAGTACAAGTTGAAGCAAACTAGAATAGTAGACGAAAAAACAGGAAAAAACGAAAAATAACAATAACGCATGCGCAAAACGCAAATTAACAGCTTAGTGACGTCAAATTGAGCAAGCGAATTCGTTACATTCATCTGCTAACGTCACACAGTAGCTAGATTAAAAAACAACTATTACGCATGCCCGAAAGTGCAAGAAATTTCGCATCTTTCAATAGTTCTAAATTATCCAATTTACAATATTCGACGCATTATCATTCCTCCAAAAAAAAACGTCGCCAAGCTCTACACATTTCTTTATGGTTGCCAGTCAAACAACCATCGGCAGGGTACTTTACTAACGTTGAACATCGCTCACGATGTCGCCAGAACCAAGGGGCACCGGATACGGAACATAGACCATATAAAATTTCAACATTCTACGACCAGTAGTTTTTGAGATATGCGAGTTACATACATACATACATACATATGTACACACGTACGTGTACGTGCAGACGGCATGGAAAAACTGGCCAAAATAGACTCACCGCTGGTCAAAATGAGTTGCAGACGCGTTTATATGATCTTGCATGCTAGCTTAGGATGAGATGCATCGAAAAAAATTATTAAAATTAAATTTAGAGGTAGAGGTAGTCAAAATCGGTATTTTCGTCGAAATTTGGCCTCCGAAATTTTTCGGGATGACATTACTTCCTAATACTCCGTACAAGGAAGTAAAAATTAGTAAAAAAATTTTTCTTCAGGCCAGATTTATTTTTACATGAAAGAGCATGCATTAAACTATTTTTCTACATAGTTTCCGGCAATGTTCAAACACTTGTCTTTGCGGGTTACCAGATTTTCTATGCCCTCTTCACAGAAACTTCCCGCCAATGACGATAACCACGACTACGGCGAAGAAAACTACAGCGTACGATTCGAAACAAACGTAGAGGAATGCTCAGTAAAGGAATTGTGCTGCTCCATGACAATGCTCGGCTTCATACTGCTGGTGACACTCAAAAGATGATTCCATAGTTTCGTTGAGTGTAGTTCGATCCCCACCGTACAGCCTAGACTTGGAGCTGTCCGATTCCCACTAGCTGCTGGGCATGAAACGCGAGCTAGGTGGCAAGCTCTTTGAACCGAAAAATTTGTGGAATTATTTGTTGTTAATGTTATTAAACTGATTGAAAAATAAAAAATAAATACGGGGAAGCGAGAGGTTAGCTGAAATTCTATTGAAGTTTAAATATCATGTATAAGATTATCCTTGTTTAAAAAAAACATTCATTTAAAAATATGTAACATCTATCAAAAATTTACATGCATAAGCTTATCGATTATTTCAATGGGTTTCACGTTCGTTAAAATTAAAATTGCATGAAAAGATGTACAATTTTTAAGGTACATTTCCGTTAGCCGGGCCCAAATGTCGCCAATTGTGAAAACGCGAGCCAAGTCGCCAAGGGAAGCGAATGCCAAAGCAGTCAACGGAATAAAAGTCGAAAACGTTCAACTATAAACAAATATTATTGAATTGTATTTAAAAAAAAAAAAAAAAAAAAAAAAAGTTTTATCCCAAAAGAATACTTTTAATTATTGGTTTTTCCAGAATACGGTGATGTCCTTGAGAATTTGCTCAAACGGATTGTTTACTCCTCTTCTCCACACAAATTCAGTATTTGTCGTCCGGCATTGTTCTTTCGTTTTGTAAATGAGCTCTCGTCTATTTCAACTATTTTTTCAGGACCACCGATTTTCTTTTCTTTTTTTGTTCACGTTCCGTTAATACTTCTACACAACCTTTCCAATACAGTTGGTTGTATGGCTGTAAGAAATTAGGCGAAATTCTACAGTATTCGGCGAGTTTTCGCTTGCACCCGGCTAACGGAAAAGTACTTTTTTTATTTAATTATATCCTTTTTTTAAGTTGGTACTTACGTATTATCCATATATGTCAAATGTGCTGGCTAAATGTCACCAATCTTATTTCGAAACATCAATAATTTTATGTGTCCAGCATTTATCTTGGTGAAAGAGCGTTCGTCTTGGCGGACCGCTGGGATAATACGTATAAGTACCTAAACGTTAATGAATCTAATTTTTCTATTTCCGATAGACAGACTTGTCTTAAACTACTTTTGGTAGCCAAAAACTGTCCAAAGTTGGGCAGATACAACAGTTTAACCAACCGTATATCAAAGCAATATAAAATTAAATATCCTTTAGTTGCGCTGAAATATAAACAAAGTTTTGTAAAGCATATTACCGTATTTTTCCTTCGGGGCTACTTTCCGATTTTTGCTAGACGTAGATGATCTGGAAATTTCCCATGTTTGGGACATTGGCGTCATTTCGCAATTTTGATAAGCGGACATTTTCTTTCGCTTTATCAGGATCCACTTCACAATCACTTATTAAAACAATAAAAATCAGAAGTTAAATATGCTTCAAAAGCAAGAAACTTTTTGGTTCAATAATTTTGAAAATTGTAGCAAATTGATAGCTGCAAAATGGCGAGATAGTTAAAGAATGAAATTTATTTCAATAACACGAGCATGAAGAGCACGAGTCTTTAAACACGAGACATTTATCAGCTAAGGAACAATAACACCAGAAAACAAAATATGCAAATGTATATCTCTTCAAGGCTGAACAAGATGTTACGCTTTGTTGTTATCGTTTAGTAACACGGAGAACTCGTGATCAAGTTTAGCCTTGGTCTCTTGAAGCCGACATTTGAAAATAATGATATCTGAGAACTATCCCCAGCCGTTGCCTACACAATACTCAAGAAACTTTCTTGAGTATTGCCTAGCAACGAAATCTGAAAACTCACTACTCGTGTAATAATTTATGCTCCCGAGATTCTTAACCTCATTGAGTCCGTAATGCAATTTGAAACTAGTGACATCAAAATGACGCAATTTCACCAGCGATTTGAAAAAAAAAAATGTGCTGGAAATAACCCCTCAGACTTTCACATGTATTTCATATTTAAACGTTTTACCTGTAAAACGGCAGCAAAGCAATGAGGTCGTTCTGTTTTCTGAAAATTGTGAAAGCGTTTTCAAATGGATTTGTTTTGGGAAAAGCATAAGATTTTCATTAAAAAAGATTATAGTTGAAAGTAGAAATCAAAGCCAGTTGTGGAGGCAATTACAACGGGCGCTAGAAAAAACATTCGACAAAAATATATCTACACTCAATATATTTAGTCTTTGCCCTCTTAAAATACATAGATTCAGAGTCAGTGTTTATTATAAACCCAAATCGGAATTGCATTTTCTTCTAAAGACGTACGAAAACATTTTGCATTAGAAAGATTTCATTTCTCTGGGAGCAACCTTTCTTATATCAATGTTTCATGCCAGACGAAAATAATTTTATCTGTGAAAAAAAGAACTTCGTAATCTAGAAAAACTGTTTTAAACGAATGAATCACAATTTTTCCTTCAAAGCCAGATAACCGCGACGTCAATATTGACGTAAATTATTACGCTTTTCCTACTTAACTTATTACAATACTTTTGCAGTCATGGCGGTAAAAGTTTTATCTTGGAGCAGGTTGCTCGGAATTGTTAGCGAGTAAGTCAGGGAACAGCGTAACTATATAGTAGGATAATAGATGTTAGAATAGTCAAGAAAAATTAGTAAATCTATTCAAGATATGAGGCGTTTGTAAAGTTTTTCATAAATTCACTCATAACGTTTGACCATCATTTGAGTATTTTACACGTAAATGATTTTCATTTTCGCCGATTGTAACGTAAATAATGAAAAGATAAGCATTCGTGCATTCGTGTCAAACACATCAGTTATGAAACATCTTTCAACACAATTTATTTTTCTGTACGTACATAACAATTATTTCGTTTGAGATAATAATTTTTGATCATTTGATTAAATACTTATTTATCATCCTCCTTGTCGGCAAACCACCAATCAGTTTATAGATAATCATCGTCTTTTACTAAATTTGATAAAATGCAGTTTATGCATGATGTGTAATCAAAGAAAACTAGTTTTCTACTCCTATGATATTGACAGACTACAAAGGCGAAAGAAACTTAGGTTGAAAAAATATAGTTTAAAAAACCAAAAAACACGCTTTAATGATAAATTGAACTAAATAAAAAGCGAAAAATAATTCTTAATATAGAAAGAAATTAATGAACGAAAAATAGTATTATTGTGAAAAAAGCGTGGGGCGCTTTGTGCTATATTTTTTGTATCATTTTTGTACTAATCGTACCGATCGAATATTCTCAGGAACTGATATATGGAGCACCCCACGCTTTTTTCACAATAATACTATTTTTCGTTCATTAATTTCTTTCTATATTAAGAATTATTTTTTGCTTTTCATTTAGCTCAATTTATCATTAAAGCGTGTTTTTTGGTTTGTTAAACTATATTTTTATTTTTCACTTTTTAGTTCGATTTGTTATAAAAGCGTGTTTTTTAGGTTTTTTTTAACTGTATGTATTTAAAATTTATTTTTAATTTTCGATATCTCTCATAAGACACTAAGAAGTACTAAGTTAGAAAGTACAAACTGTGAGATAATTTATTTTCACTGTGCACCAGTGGCATAGCCAGAATTATATTTCGGGCGGGCTGGGTATCAAATTTATAGGTAAAGTTCAATTGTAAGCTAAATATCAAATTGTAAGCTAAGTAAAGGGTCCTATTTCGGGGGGGGAGCAGCACCCTGAGCCCCCCCTCTTGCTACGCCCCTGATGTACACCAAAGTATTAATCAACCTGCAGTTAAATGCTACCTTCTTTACTAAAAAGGAAAAATAGGTCTATAATCAACAAATAAAAGCGTGTTAAAAATAATGGCCTTAACTTGTCGTTGTACTCAACTCTTCCATAATGTGATGGATCAAGATGGCTGCATTCGTATACGACAAACTCGTTGCACGAGTTTTCGTAAGAAAACTGGAATGCGTGTGTTGAGTGCTGTCAGTGGGTATCAGTTTCTTTTGCCTTTACGAACAACTTCAGTTTATTGAGTTTCGTCGCCTAGGAGACGTGTTTGTTTACAATTTGCGAATACGTTAACTTTGCTGAGGAGAGTTTTTAGCACATACTCAATATAAAATCAATAGGATTTTTAAAAGAAAGAATGGCCATCATTGAAGTGCACAGATTAAAATTTAGAAATTTCAATTTAAACTTCATTTCACTCAAAAGTATTTAGCAAGAGAAATTCAAATTTCGCAAATAACGGTTTAAATCAACTTCAATCTCGACACTAAAACACGCATTTTTTAATTTACTAAAATGAAAAAATACAAGAAAATGATTACCTTTGAAAAAGTATGTACCTTCGTAGCAGTTTCTAACGTATGCCTCAATTTCCTCCTCGAAATACTAATATTTGCAGCTTCAGCAAACGTAAAATACTTTTCATAACATCATACTATTCCATAACAACGGACGCCTTTTCTAAACAAAAACAACGCGCAGAAAGTAAAACTCAACGAACCTAATTCGTTCTCAGTTTACTTAGTTTGAAACTAATTGCACCCAGTTTTGTATACGAACGCTCTAATTTTTAAACTGAAAGCACTCAGTTTCCTTGACGAACACCTTAGATAGAAACTCGTTGCACGAGTGCAACTCTTTTGGCGTTTAGGAATGCGGCCAACATTTTGTAAAAATAAAAATATTGCTGCGCCCAGGATTCGAACCTGGGTTATTGCGGCAACAACGCAATGTACTAACCACCATACGATCACGGCCACAGTGAAAAAGGTTTTCTTAAGATTGTAATCTTTGGAAGTGTTCTACTTTCAATCAGGATAAGAAATGAGGAAATTATTTAATCCTGGTGATTCTGATCAGGATAATGAGATAAACTTATAAAATTATTGTATTGTCACCGGTTCTTCATAAATGTACAAAGTTTAAATTAAATCTGACCGTTTAAAGTGTGCCAAATTTGAGTTCAAAGGAATTGGTTACAAACATACATACAGGTGAAGCTAATAAATAAAAGCGTGTTAAAATGAGGATAATGGGATAAACTTATCAAATTATTGTATTGTCATCGATCCTTCATACATCTACAAAGTTTAAATTAAATCTGACCGTTTAAAGTGGGTCAAAATCGAGTTCAAAGGAGTCGGTTCAAACATACAAGCATACATACATACAAACATACATACAGGTGAAGCTAATAAAAGCGTGTTAAAATAGGTGATGTGTGGGAATAATAAGCGGGTGTCGGTTGAGTTGGCGACTTTTTTTTTGTCGCCAGCGGCTAACCTTGGCGACTTTTTTTGAGCGCCAAACAAAACATAAACATACGTTCACACATAACTAACAAAATGAACCCCAAACTATAACACACTATCTAAACACATAAAAACATTTTTAGACATATTTCAAATGCAATTATGAACAAAAATCACATAAACAAAGCACTACCTCTGGACTATGGGTACGTCAAAAAATAAATAAACCATAACCTTAATCATATACAAAATGCCAAAATAAGTTTCTGCGCATAATTATACAGCAAAATTTCCCTTAAAACGTTAAAATAACAATTTTAAATTAATAGAAAAACATCAAATAAACCAACTACCTCCCCCCCCACACACACACAACTCCCCACAAACAACTCAAAAATACATATATTGAATCATATTTAACGTGAATAGTGCACGTGATTTCAAGAAAAATACACTGCAAATATTTTCATAAAACGTTAAAAACACTCTTTATAAATAACATAAAACTACTATAATAAACCGACTACTTCCTCCCTCACGTACTTTTTGCAATTTAATACCTTCAAAACACACAACATTTACACTATTAATCACACTAGAATCAAATCTGATCTCAAACAACTCAAAAATCCTTACATATTTATTCATATTAAACCTAGAAATTGTACGGGAATTCTGTAAATCAGGAGCAAATGCATATCACAAATAAAATTAACCATCCCTCTTAAAACCTTAAAAATTTTTACTTTTTCATCCCAATTCACAAAAAAATAACATAACATACTGAAAACCTTACATAATTATGAAAACATAAGACCATAAATATTCTCAACTATACACTGGTGTACCGTAAAGCAAGGAACAAACATTTAAATAAATAAAAGCACCACATACCTTAAATTTTATTCATGAACAACGTGCGTTCATCTCAAAATAAATCCATCAGAAGCATTCAAATAAGCATAACAACTGTACCTCAACACAGTCGCAACATTTTCAAATGTTTGTCGAAATTGACTTGATAAAGAAATAAGAAACAACTCAGCGTATAAACGAACCGATATCATTACAGCTCTACACAAATTACCTACATTTATTATAAAACCAAGCAAAAATTACACTTTTCAAAAATAACCATTATAAAATACAAAACTTCAGCAGACGACACGACACGACTTCCTTCCCGGCGAATTCAAGTTCAGTTATTTTGCCAGTTAAACTCCTTGAAATTCGTTCAACCAATCACATAATTCCCTCCAACAGTATAGTTTCTCATGACATCATAAAACAACACAACTCCGCCGGACGGGTGGCCGAATAGCTAATCTCGATTGGCAACGCTGCCAGGACTGTTTACTACAAATAGTAAGCTTTGGCGACGCATCTCCCTTGGCGATGGACACTCGCTTACGGTATTATCCCCTGATGTGTTAAATAAATTACTAAATCTAAATCAAAGTCTCATGTTATCTGTTAATAATCTTGCGGAAAGATGTATACATTATTACTTAAATAATTTTCGAGAAACATGCATGTAGCCTTTGTTTTGCTTTGTTTTAGTTGTATTTTTACAGGAAATCGTAAAGATGATAAAGCAAAATTAAGCTAAAATAATACATCTAAACTTAGTACTTTCATTCTATTTTAGAACACTAGAAACGTCAGAAAAGCTGAAAGCTCTTTAAGAATATATATGGTAATTCTTCTTAAGAATATTCCGATAGTTGATTTTAGATTGTCTTTACATTTTTATTCGCATCGTTCTTGTATTCGGCATAAATGTAAGGCTCAGATGTAGCCAAGCCATGTAAACTTCATTTGTTTCAAGCCTTGATTTTGTTGGTTTAAATCGTATCGTATAACGATTAAAAGTATGGTAAGATGCAATGGCATGTGTATCTAGAATTTTTTGGCTAATATATTCTAGTTGCATTTTCCATCTAATAAAAGTATTTTTTGTTTGTTTGAAAACAATCTACACTGAAAAAAAGTGCTTTACTTACACCCGCATGTTTAGCTGTAACTAATAACTGATTTTAGTAATAATCTTTTTTAGTGCATTTAAAATTTCATTTTCTATTAACTCTATGTACTGTAATTGTATATACTGTATACTCATTTCTTAAAATACTGCATAGGCATACAACGCATCTCAATTGCTGCACTGCATTCAAAAATATTTTAAAGAATCTCTCATTCCTTCAAAATATTTTACATAAAATCATTTTCTATTATTTTTCCACATACACAAAGCAAAATCCCATTTCCCTGATAGATGTATAAATATACATGTGTGTATGACAATAAGAAATTTATGTAGTTCATTAATGTAAAAAAAAATATGCATATATTTATTTCATATTTACAACATACAAATGCTGATGTTAGCTCCATAGGATATTGCATTTAAATACTCAGCATACTGTAAAAATTCAAAACTTAATTTTTCTCCGAATAATACACATATTTTACTAAAAAATATACTTTTATTGAATACCCGTAGAAATGTTTATTAATAATATATAACAATGCATGGAAGACACAGAAGTTCAATAAAAGTAACTTATTGCTCAATTTTTGAAACAAAATTTGTAACATCTTAAAATCGACATTAATTTAATTTCTTTAACTTTGTTTACTACAACTATCGTTGTCTATATTGCACAAAATTGTATTACACGAATACAGTACATAAAAATTACTGAGCCTCAATACTTATAATAATTATATTGTTACTTCTTTCAAATTTAAATCTTTAATACTTAAAATTGGTCTAGTCCTAGCGTTACTCAATATTGTCTGAATTAATAATGAATGGGGAAATACTGTTTATCTTTGGCTTTTATCTGACAATGAATTAAAAAGGTATATTCGATAAATGATCTTAGATGAGTGATACTTTCTTTATCTTATGAATGAGATAAATAATTCTCTAAAACTTGCATTATTTAGTTTTGAAGATACATTTTAAGAAATTTACACATAAAAAATATTTAGATATATTCAGAAAACATATTAGAATATTTGACTTAACCCGAAACATTGAGAACAGAATTGCATGTAACGGCTCTCAATAATTTGACATTGCCAAAAACATCAAGAACAGTTAAATTCAGTTTTTCAGAGAAGCATATAATAGTGTATTTAAGATTATTTATTTTTGTCTTAACATCATCCAGTAATGAAACAAATAAAATATTACTAAACTAGTTGTTAAAAATGAATCTTCAAAACTAGTGAAATGCCTTCTACCGGTTATAAAGTGACAAATTTGGTTAAAGATCCCTTTGCGAAAGTTGTTCTCATTACGTTACATTTAATTTTAAATTTAAATCGTGTTATTATATTCATATATTAAAACGTAATATTTATTTTTATTTTGTAAGGATTCTAGTTTTTTAATGTAGATATAAGATTCTACAAACTATTTCACAAAATCGCTTCTCCTTTTTGACTCTAAAGCAAAATTATGACAGCTTTTTTGCATTAGGAGGATATGAATACATGATTCATAGCAATTTCTAGGATTACCATTATTATCAGAATCATATATCATTATAATCTGTCTCAGTAATTGTCCAATCGAGCTGGAACAGCGCGCAAGTGGTACTTTACGCTGGAACTTTAGACATGAACACCAGTTAATAACAGTTCAGATCAGGCCTGCCAGATCCATCGCTGGCATCTGATGCTAGTGAACAGGCCTTTCGTTCTTCAGGACAGCCATATTCAGCCTCCTCTCTATTTCTTCCAGCAGATCATTATCCAGAAAGACTCCAGCTTCGACACCCCTCTTCAATCTTGAAGACGAACCTCCGGATCCGGCAGCAGAACCTCCAGTGAAAGACTGGATAAGATTGGAGCCGACACCGCTGAGGACAGTCTGAAACATCTGAGGAAGCATCGAGATGAAAGATCCCATGCCCATCAGGAAAAGTAGAGGTGAAACTAGCGTGCCCAAGGCGCTGAGACCGCTGCCCAGCTGGCGGTTGTCTGCAACCATCTGAGGCACACTTGACAAGTCCCTCTCTTCTCGATGGAAACTCCTGCACGACACCATGCCGATCATCAGGAAGGTGAGAGTGACCAAAAATTGCCGGTACATCCTTGCTTACCTGAAAGGGTAAAAAACATTTAGAAGGATGTATAGAAATATATTTTGCAAACAATTGCTAATAAACCAGTGCGAAGTTTTATTTAATGCTTAGTAATAACTTTGAAACTAGTTAGAAAGCAGTTAGCATGACAGAATGAGAACTTTAGAGTCGTTGCAGAAGATTCCTTCGAAAATTTATAACGTAAGAGTATTAAATTTGGTAAAAAATACTAAACACAATGTATATATGCTGCATGTCTTTATCAAAAGGCAAAATGCACTAGATCAATTTGATACAACTGATGTTATGTTTAAATTTGAACACTGACATGCCAAAAGTCATAAGATAGCTGTAGCATAGCGTAAGAAAGTTGTAAATGGGCAATGCATTGTCAAGGCTTTCATTTATATTCAACTGCATCGTGTGAAGTAATTTCTGACATGACAGTTAGGGTGTCTAGAAAAATTCAAAGCTTTTTCTTTTTCTTTTTTGGAAATTTGGGAATTTGGGTGACTGAAAAGATGATATAAAGAAAATAAAATTGGCTTGTATCTTCCGATCGAGTGTCAGATCTAAAGCTTGCCAAAATTCCCAAAAATTTACAGCTGCGGAAAAAGAAAGTCCCACTTGCTCTTTATTTCGCCGTGGTTCGTTGTACAGTAAAGTTATATATATCATTCGTTTGCAAATAACGCGTACTTCAATTTACTATGACTGAAAGGGTGACTGAAAAGATGATATAAAGAAAATAAAATTGGCTTGTATCTTCCGATCGAGTGTCAGATCTAAAGCTTGCCAAAATTCCCAAAAATTTACAGCTGCGGAAAAAAAAGTCCCACTTGCTATTTATTTCGCCGTCGTTCGTCGTACAGTAAAGTTATATATATCATTCGTTTGCAAATAACTCGTACTTCAATTTACTATTAATTTAATTTGCATCAGGGGCCGTCTTCATATTTAATTCTGCATCAACTTCGTTTTTCTCAATGGCAACCCCATATTTTGACTTTATTAAACGAAAGAAAATCTTCAAATTACCCTAAATATAAATTTTCACCAATTTTCTACGATAATTTCCGGAGATATTGTGAATTAACTTTTGCGCGTTTTTAAGGGACTTTCTGCAAATTGAAAAACGCTATTTGTAGGTTCCGAACTTTTCGCCTTCCATTAATTTCGCTCGCGAGAGTTAAAAGAAATTAATGTTATTTTCAAGGAAAATAGTGTTTCCATCTCTCTTAAAGTTTTTTGTACTGAGAATATCAAAGGTAGAATAGAATATTTAGTCTGTGGTCCAAATGACCCGTGAGTTCATAAATTCCTTGGTTCGTACACATGATTTAAGGGGAAAATGCAAAATGATTGCTCAGGATTTTGAAAATCTTTGTAATTTTGAAATTGTTATTGAGTATTTCCGTTGATGGTTCTCTTAGACATATGAAATGTTGGCAGGAGTTAGAAGCTTCTCTCTGCTCTTCTGACTACAAGCTTGAATATTACTCAGCTATGGTCGAACTTGAAGAATGATTTCCAGCTAGAAAATTTATTTGTTTGAATTATGTAAAAAACGCAATTACTTTTTTGCCGACCCAATATTATCACTGTGTTTGTTATTTCACTTTCTTCATTTAATACTATATCGTCTGCAATGTGCAATATTCTTAAGACTTTTGGCGGTATTTTAATTTATAGTTAGATGAAAATTTAGACAGAAAAACGTGATTTTGAATGTTTAATAAAGTTTGGGGAAGTCCAAAGACCTAATATTTCCGATATTAAAATAGGTCACATTCACGCCTGGAAAGTTGAGGATGATAGTTTTTCAGAAATAGGACGTTGTATTAGAAGACATACATCTACTGCATCTAATTCTATAGCTGGAAAATATTTTATTTGGGGGAATATGGTAGCAGACGCAACAATACACGCTTTATAGAATCCCTATCAAACTGTAAAAGCCTCTAATTTATTTGCTTCAAAATTTCATATTTTTATTACTGGTATCTTTTACTGTGTTTTTGCACAAAATAAATCTAATTTACGTTTATTTTATGCAATTTTCAAAAAATTTTCACTTCATAAATTTATATATGGTCCCTTAACTCATGAAAATAACACATTTTATTTAATATAAATTAAACTACTGAACGTAAAAATTTGAAATTTTGCACAGCCATGTAATATTAATTACTGCATCTATTTCCATCGAAATTTGGCTAGGTCGCTATTCATAATTTTTTTGAATATTAATTTAATAATTCATAATTTATATTAATAATTTATTAAAAATTATAATAACATTAAATGATGTTTGGGTTGTTTAGTTCTAATAGTACGAATAAAAATCAGCTTCTTACTACTAATACTATATGAGATATAAATTGAAGTATGAAAAAATATTTTAACATAGGGGGAGGGGGATTTTGGGTGCTCATAACTCCCTCATTTTCTGTCCAAATTTATTAAAAATTGGTTTCCGTGGTTAAAATGAGCTAAATTTTTGAAATATGAAGTGAAATCTAAGGGTTGCTATTGAGAAAAAAAAAAGTTGGTGCGAATTTTAATATATAGATGGCCCCTTATGCATTTTTTATGCATAGCAAATTAAAGTGTACGTCAATCGTAAACGATTGGTATCTGTAACTTTGCTGTACGACGAACGACTTCCAAAAAAAGTACAAGTGGGACTTTTTTTTCCGCAGCTGTACATTTTTACGGTCATTTTAAATATTTTTAAATTTGTCTCTTACAGAATGTAACAACTCAGATTTTTATGTATTCGAACGGCAAAATATTATGCTTACACATTATTCAAACTCACTAATATCTTCCAGTCGCGCACTGCCTACAAGGTTAATTAGATTTTGATAAAAATTACATACAATGGTATATACAGTTGTTGTTATTTTATTTTCTTCATTGAATAAAAATTTAAATTCCAATTATTTCATATTAGTTATGACTTAAAACAATTTTTTTAATTGATAAAACTAAGTTTTTATGTGAAAAGTCGTTAATCGAAGAAAATCATGTTGAACACATTTGAAAATCGCCGTTTTCACTCATTATCAGTTTAAGGTACTTTGAAACTTGATTTATAAGGTAGGCATGATTCACTTTGACAGCATAGCCATTCATATAAAACCATCTCTAGACTCAGCTGCACATGCTTATCTTGGGGATTATGCCACGAGCTTCACATATCTTTCAACATCTTGTTTGTGAAATGAGACTGCCTCGAATGTACTATATCCCACACATTTTGAGTCCCTTTGGATATGTAAACATAAAAATTGCAGAAAAATTGTCAGAAAAATAATTAAAACTAGGAATAAAGATTTTTGATCAGAAAAGTTTCTACTGGTAAGAAAGTGATTCAGTATGCTTCACAGGTGATATGTGATTTGTCGCTTAAACTTACAGTAATAAAAGCAACTTCACAAATTTCCAGTATAGTAGGCAAGAAAGTCTTGAAGATTCATTTAAGCAAAAAACTGACGAGTTTAATCAAAAATGTATATTACTTTTCAGCGTATCAGCTTGAAAATTCTTATTGTTATTAACTGCATTTGTTTCAAAGCCTGATTTATATAAATGCGATATAAATGTGCGCGGTGATTGTGTAAAATAAAACAAAGTACCTGCAATTGAGCTAAAGTTTGTTTACTTGTTTTTGAAACAAAGAAACTTTATCACTGAAAAGGAGATCATAAGATTTGGATTATAAACCTAAATCTGATCTGAAACCGTCGTGCTCACATTCAAATGTAAATTCTACGCATTCTCTTTCCTATGCATCCTACCTGTCTTCTGTTTTCTTCTCTCATCCCTTTGCCATCCTGACTGTGTGTTGATTGGTATCTTGCAGCTGATCAAAAGTTACAGCTTTTGTACAACCTGATTCTATTTTTAATTTATGTGTGTTTCTAACATTGAAATTTTTTGTTATGTTTGCATATTTAATGTGACTCAAAGTATGTGGGATATAACATTCAAAATATTCTCAGTTCACACACAGAAGTTTGAAAACTCATGACAGAATCTTTAAGAAAAGTTAGTGGAGCTGAGTCTAAAGATGGTTTTATAAGAATGACTATGCTGTGATAGTGAACCATCTCTAACTTCACCCATAAATCAGATTTAAATGTACCTATATCTAAAAATGGATGAAAATGCACATGTTCAACTCTGTTCACCATGATTCTGTTGGATTTACAACTCTCGACATAATAACTTAAGCTTATTAATTTAATAGAAATCTGTTTAAAAATATTACTAATGTTCTCAAATAATTGGATTTTGAAGTTGTATTTAATGAAAAATAAACAACAATTGTAAGTTAATATCCGCCTCGTAAACTGTATTCTACCATTGTATGTAAAATTTTATTAAAATCTCATTAACATTGTAGGCATTGGACAACTGGTAGATGCGGATGGATTTGAATAATTTTTGAGGATTATTTTTGTACATGCATACATAAGAATCTGAGCTGTTACAGTCAGTAAGAGGCAAGTTTAAAAATTGAGCTAAAGTTTGTTTCATATGCTAAAGAATGATTTTCAAAAATCATTCGGAAAACGGAATTTTTTTTTTCGAATTTAGACAAACTTTAGAACAGATGCGCGACCGAATCATATAAATCGATTTATTTCTTTTTTGCCATCTTTTAGTTACCCAAATTCTCAACTTTTCCTGGTTTTACGATTTGAAAAAAAAAATGAATTTTTTCGGCCCACCCACATGATTATGGCCGCAAGACTGAAATTAAATTTTGGACGTGAAATGCTAGATGGAGGAAATGATGTGGACATTCAGTTTCGACATTCTGATTTATTCAGTGCCAAAAGTGCACTGAAAATATTTAATTTCAGGCATCACCTATCAGCATGGACAACATAGTGACCATCCGCTTCCAATGACGTGTACGTAGACACAGTTAACAGACAAACAATATTGTGTCAATGACAGCAACAATCAATGCGGACCCATAAAGGGTATTAGTGAGGACACTGAAAGAATTTTGGACAGTCTTGGGATATGGCAGTAGAATACGAACTCTTTTGTTTGTTGTTGTTGTTGCTAATGCCCTCTGGCAACCGCGTTGCGGTGACAGATCCCCCTATATAGGCAGGCGATGGGCCGAAGGAGCGGCTTCCATTTCAATGAGCCACAGTGGGAGGAAGTCCGTCTTAGCTCGGGGTCCCGTAATTTAGAACCAATTCCAGAGGAGGGACCAACCCCCTGAAATCGACACCCCCAGAGGTATCGTTTAACAACTTGGAGGACTTTGGAGCCACGACGGATTTTACGTGCCCCAGCTCCCATTAGCGTACACGGTTCCACAGCGGACGGGCCGAGAGGGGGAAGTCCCTCCCAAGCACTAGCCAAGCCAGATGCTGCTTCACTTGCCGTGTTCTTATGGGAACGGAGTTTAGCGCCCAGTCCACTGCGGGACATATACGAACTCTAATCATGTTAAAAAGAATACGCCATATTTGACTATAGTCCTCGTGTTGGCTGTATTTAAAATGACTGGGAAAATACTGCTTGGTTAGGTGATTCACGGTAATAGCTGATGGTAAGTTTCAATTTGACGAAGATTCCATGAGACCATGGACCCAATTTGCCACCAAGGCACATTTGGCACTGTGCAAACTGGTGGTGGCTATTACTGATTATAACTATGCCATTCTAGAATAAAGGGAAGCGTTTACATCGGATTACCTTATGAAATAAATAGCAGCAATCAAATTTCAAATCTAATAAATTATATAAGAAACCTATAATTATAACGAAAAACATTTTAGTACATTTCTTGTTTATGTAAAGGTGAAGACTGCGTATTTTTTATTCAGTGTGTCTATGCCGCACTTGGCACAGCGGTTATGTCATTGAAAATGGTAGACGGCCGAAGTGCGAAGGTCCCGGGTTCGGGTCCCATAGCGCGGCTGCCGATCTAACGGTCTGGAGTTTTGGTAGGTTCTGTCCAGATGCAGTGGCGGATTATTGCAAGTTTGTCGGGGGGGGCGGTTAGTTTGTCGGTGGGGGCGGTTAGTAGGAAGATTGACATATACATCCATTTTACGGAAGTAAAATAGGATCTTTTGCATTAATTTCTTTCTTCTCGGGCGGTCGCCCCCTCCTCCCTCCCCTTTAATCCGCCCTTGTCCAGATGTAACTTGAATATGCGTTAGAACCCCTTAGTTCTCCGTTAGAAGTCTTCCTACCAAGGCACCCCCTATCCTTGGCAGGGCTCTAGCGCAACGTTGCCATAATCACACAAACATTATCTTATGAAATATCTATTTTTGCGTTTGTAAACACTTAGTTTTTCAAACTGCGGAAATTATTATCTCTCTGTAGTTGAAATATATATTACAATTCAAACTATAACAATGAAAATTATAAGAACAAAATTGTCTTGGTGGGTTAAGAAATTAGTTTCAAAAAATGCATTTTACATAATAAATCTTTATTGTTTCACTGCAGTTGATTCTAACAGTAAATAGTATATTTAAAGATGATAACTTTAAAAATGGAAATGATTAAAATATTTTTTGGCAATTTCATCCACTTTTTTTTCTGTTTAAATATTCTTGAAGAAATTTTTTAGCATAACTTTATTCATGTACACTTTGTACTACATTTATGAATTCGCATTTCTCATTTTTCGCGATTAAATGCGAAATGCATTTAAGGAACATAAAAAGTACAATTACAATTTATGAATAGAAATTAATGTTTAATAATTATCTCCATCCATCACATTCAAAAATGTGGTTTTCCGAGAAGGAATACAGCTGGGTGTGGGAATTGAAAATAAATGGGCCGGGACCTTAATTTCTCTTAGCCTGGCAGAGAGCTGACCTTTGGGGGCACTGAAAATATTAGAATGGCACCTGTGACATACATAATTTTGACCGCAAAGTTCAACAACCGATTTCATGAACAGCTATTTTTTGGGAATCGGCAAACTTTTGACATTGATGATAGCTGCAAGAAAGATCTGTAAAAATGCTTAATGGAAAAAGACTATTCAAAATGTCAGAAAAAAAGGGGAAGATTTACAGAGTGTATAAATTTTGAAAGAAATCCAACTTTAAAACATTTGCTAATATTTGATCATTTTATTATTAAAGGACTTATTTACAAGGTTCTTGTCCACTCGCATACAAAAACACACACATATACGTTCATACATCACCGTAAAAATAACATAAATGAATTCAGAATACCTCAAAAGCGCCTAAATACATCAAAATCCCACAGCTGAATTTTTTTCATGACTACAATACTTTCCTTACATGATATATGTTCGGAAAGTAAAAAAATTGTGTATCTGCTGGTGGTCACATGGTGCATACTACTTGATTCTTTGTTAACGAATACTTTCCGAGGCAGATTGTAAATTTCTGCTTGGTGAGATAGTTTCACCGTGTCTTTCTTGTGAAACCCACAAGTTTTTGGTACAATGAATTCGTTTCATTAAGATGGAAAAATATTTTATGGCTGACATCAAAATCTAAACTTTTTTTCTTAAATTGAAACAGTAAGTATATGAAACACAAAAATTTATTTCCTTTAATATTGAGTAACTGAACTTCCTCATGGGGGGGGGGGGGAGAGGTTGATTTGTAAAAGATCAAAGATACAAAATAGTGCAAGAAATTTTTGGTGATTGCAAACGATTTTAACTACCGATGTAAAAAAGTATTGAACAACAATACACTATTACATTACATCAGAAATACATGCAAACTTTAAAAAGTCATTAAAATAAGATCAAAATGATTTTTAAAAATTTCAGATTGCTGTAGTAGTATTTAAGAGATATCAGATATTTTTTAACGACCAAAAAAAGTAGTTCGAAAAATGATTTATAGATGGTGCTGACGTGCTAAATATGAAACAAGTTTCCAAATTAAAAAATAATTGATCTCTTTTCTCATCCTATTCACGAAAGCCACATGTTGTTTAAAGATTATTTTTTTCTTGATCAATTTATTAAAGTATGACGCGCCTAGGGATAGATATATTTTTATAGATAATGTCTTTTTTTAAACCCTTTCAGGCACAACGTCCAAAACTGAGGACAGAATTACTTATGATATTTATTGTACAGGATGGACGCTTAATTTGCACACTTTTCAACAACGAAAAAGAAATCTCCGAAAACTTACTAATAAGGATTTTTTATTTTATTTTTCTAGTTATAAATTTCATCTCTACAATATTAGAAAAACTCGTCTTTATCCATAATTTTTCAACGAAAAATTTCCGTACTCTGTAGAAACACATTTTTTCCGTGAATACTTCTTCCCGAAATCTGAAGAAAAGGAAAAAAAAAATTGTTGAATCTGAAGATATTTCTTCAATTGACAGAAGAAAAGGATATTCGTCAAATAACGGAAATATTCTACCACCACTGCTGGCAATAAAATTTCCACGAACTGAATAAATAATTTTTGAGAGTGTATTATCGAAAGAAGAATTATTTAATTCAAAGAGAAATTATTTAATCAGTTCTGAAAGGATTAATCATTCCGAGACTTGATATTTTTAATAAACGTTTTATGTAAAGTGTTATAACGTTAAACGTAAACGTTAGCACAAAAGCCTGTCTGATATATATATATATATATATATATATATATATATATATATATATATATATATATTTATATATATATATATATATATATATATATATATCAGACAGTATTCTGTAAGTCTAAACGCATTATATATATATATATATATATATATATATAATGCGTTTAGACTTACAGAAAAAGAAAAAGAAAAGATATATAATATCAAGCATTAATTATAAACACACACATTTCCAATGACTTTTTTTTTCAAACATACGTAACTCCATAAAAATTCAAAAACAACTTCTCAAAAGGGTTTCTTTTAAGTCATCACCATTAGAGCGTAAACTGTTGTTACTTATTTACAATTGATCGGTTATTCTGAGCCTTAAATTAGGTTAAAATTAATAGTCCGTGTGAAAAAAAAAGCCAAAATTTGCATGTTGTTGCATGTTAAGTAAGTCAGTTAATTAGTTCGCCAGTTCTGATAGTTAAATTCTGATTCATATTAACAATAGGATTTAGCGCTATCCCGTCAAATACATAGCGTATCGCTAAGCAACAACCAGTTTTGGAGAATTATTTTCAAAGCCAAATTTGGCGATATACTGTAAAATAGCATTAAATTTTGTTGTTATTAGATAAGATTTAGCGCATAACCTTAAAAAATCTTTTTTGAATTCAATACGCTTTTGACAGAAGCTGTAAACTGTATACAAATGTTATCCCTACCGTTCTAAACTTGCTTGGAACGAAAGCTTTGTATTTTGCTTGAAACGGATAATTACCATAGACAGTAAAGCACTGAAATTCTTTTGGGTGATCCTGCAAAAGAACTATAAACGATTCATAACTTTTTTTTGTCTAAGAGCATTATTGAATACCTTTTTAATGATATATATTAGTTTTCTTTGAAATAGATAAAATTCTCTAAAGTGTACTTAAATGATGACTCTCCATAGACAGTAATGTACTTGAATTCTTTTCGGTGCTCCTGTAAAAGAACTAAAACTGGTACATACACCATTTTCAATGAATCGATATACATTCACGGCCGTTAGAACAAGAAATCATAAAAACTTTCCAACTTTGTTAGAAAGTGTTATAAGAATATTAAATGAACCAAAATAAAAATACCATTTTGGGGTAAAAAGTGAATACTAGTAAAATATTATACTAGCATTATTTGTATCCCATTTTATTTTTAAAATCTTTTAGGTGTTAAAAATATTTTGAGAAAATTTTGTGAACTTGTTACGCAAGAAATCATGAAACAAAAATAAACAATAAAGTTTTCAATAAATGCACAGTTGCAAACCTTCTCATAAAAGTATTCAAATGCAAATCAAATTTTTTTTAAGTCGGTTTCACACATAAATTATTGTTCTGCATAAAAATTGTATAATCTAGTGTATAATAACAGCTTTCCCAATGCTTTTTTTGAGCTGTATGTTTTTTGAAATTATAAGTTCTTCACAAAATTTACGCAGAAAATTTATCTCGTACTCGAATAGTTTTTCAAGTGGATATAGTTTTAAAACCACTTTGTATTGTAATTTACAAAAAAATAAATAAATAAATAAAATAAAAATAAAATAAATAAAATAAATGTAATAATATTCAGATTTGAAAATTTTTGTTTTAACTTCACATAAAATGAAAGTTAAATGAATTTTTAAAAGTACCTTAGAATTTCTAAAATATAAAATTGAGACTATTTTGCTTTATACCAGAGTGTATACAAACAATTCTGACTACCTCGAGAGCTTTAAAAATTTTACTTATAATTTCAATACGAAAGATCATTTTATTTTGGCTTTTTAATCAAAACTATGTGCATAATTACCCAAGTCTACCAAAGGAGTACTTTAATTAACTTTAAAAACTAGTTACTTCCTTTGGAGCAAAAAATGTTAATAACTCCAGCACTGTGTTTAAGGAGTGGAAACGGGGGGAGGGGTTGGTCAAAGTATCCAAACGCCTAAGGACAATAAATTTAGGGCAAAATTCTTCTACACATGGTGTACGAAATAATTAAATCACGGACTTTTAAATTAATTCTTTTTGATTGTTTACATTTTACCTAAATGACCCGGTTTTTTAGAGCACCGAAATGTTTCCGGATTCTACATATTCAACTTAATATTATAAACGGCATATCTTTGGGGGAAAAAACGCGGAAATGAATAAAGATGTTCCTGTTCAATAACAAATTATCTACATCCTTATCCGTGAAATAAAAAGAAGAAAAAAGTACTTATATTACGTTCATTTGCAACAAAAACTTTGATTCTTTCTCTCTCTTCACCCCTTTTTTTGTGCTGGTTATTCATCAGTCGGTCGTATTAACCCTTTGAGGCGCAACCCTTTCCCAATGCTGAAAAAAGGGCAGCCGTTGAAATAGCTCGACTTAACTACCAGCAAGATGGCGGACGATCGAAACGTTCATCGCTTGCCACAGATCTAGAGACCCTTTTTTCGACGACAGCTGTCTGAGCGCGGGTACATCCAGCTGTGTCAAAAAGGGGTCTCTAGATCTGTGGCACGCGATGAACGGTTCGATCGTTCGCCATCTTGCTGGTAGTTAAGTCGAGCGATGGCAACGGCTGCCCTTTTTTCAGCATTGGGCAATCTATCCAGGTGTTCTCGCATTCTTCCATTTTTCAGCAGATGTCAGTGCTGTTAAAAATAATCGTGACAATTTCTTTACGGGAAATGGCGTGCTAAAAAGTAAAGGATTCTCGTGGAGCTATGTCACCCGCAACTATTTTTATAGAAATCAAATCTATTCTTCGTGACTGCCAACAGTCAAAACGTCAGAGTTTGGTGTTCCCAGAGCGGGAACACTGCGCGTTAAAGGGTTAAAAGCATTGGTTATCAACCGGTTTGGAGACCATAGATCGAAATTAATATATAATAATTATATATTAACAGACAGCCACTGCGCAGGGGTACCGCAGAGGCTTTTTTTCGGGTTTTAGAAGTGGTTCGCAAAGGGGGAAAAGATTGGGAACCATTACTATAAATCAATAGGTTTTGAAAAAATGGATAAAAAGTTCAGGTCAGTTAGAAGATGTAAACATATAAATATTAAATAGTATTATTGTGTCTAAATAGTACTGTTGTATCAGACTACTTGGCGTTTTGGTCTATTCAAAGCCATCAAGAAAGAGACATCCGCAGTGCAGTGCAGTGCAAAAGCTGAGTCATGCAGTGCAGTATAAAATGTGATCTGAATGTTATGCTGCGCTAAAAAGTAGCTTTAATGTATAAATTTGTCAATTTCGCAGTACATAATTAAAAATAAGTAAATAATTGCAAATAATTCAAAAGGAAAAAATTCTAATAGCACAATTTTGCAGATAATGTGCATATAAATCCCGTTTTCAGAAATTTTTATTTATTTAATTTGCTTGTTTATTTATTTATTACTTATTTATTGAGTGCCTGCTATACTTTTAAAACGTGGAATGCAGATCCCAACATCACAATAAAAATTCATAGTAAATGTAATTCGTCACACATATTCCAGCAAGAGCTACTATTGTTATGACGCGAAATAACTAATCTTATTTTACAAACATAATTCATCAGCACACATTTAGAACGCCATCATGACCGAACTGAGTTGAGTTGAGTGGACACAAAAAACAGTCCCAAGAAATTTAAATAATAATAATAATAGGCATGACCCGCCACCTAGCAAAGTCGAGTCATTACTCTATCTAGCATTCTAGGGATCAATCAGAACGCACACAGAGTCGGAAATTAAGTTACATTGGAGTTTTGTAAAAGCTCGTTAATGAGTCTACCCATTTATAAAAGGGACCGGGAAATAAGAAATAAGTGGAAATGCAGCCGGAATGAGAGACAAGCTCTATGCTTAAGAGCTAATTTATATAGTACGATTTTTTTTTAACGTGAGAGTGAAAAGTACATCTGAAGCTCTTGTGTTTCAAATGTATGAGAAACAAATTAGAAATTTTCTTTAGAATGTTTTTACCTGGTATTTTTAACAAGTTTTTTTTCTTACTTTTTTAAGAAATTACTAAAACAAAAATTTAAATTAAAATCAGTTTTTCACATGCATTGAAGGAATAAATGTTATCTGCTAAACCTGCTTTGTCCTTGTAAACGTTCATTCATCGTAATAATTATTCTTTTAAAAAACAGAAAATTATCTACAGTAAAAGGGTTGTTTCGTTTCTGTGATTAAATATATATATAATATATAAATATATATAACAAATTCAGTCCTAATGGAATAGTATAATGGAATTTTACTTTAACAAAATTTTCATATTTGCTAATATCACATTCGGTCTCTTGAAGTCCACTATATTGAAATTTTACTCACAATCATTACATCAATTTTCAAAATAGTTTATAAAAATACCGAAAAGTATGGACTCACTTATTAACGCCGGGGTTGAGCTCTGTACGGGACTGCCTAGACGTATTCCGAATTTAGCTCTCTAGACTCAAGTTCAAGAACCCAAGGTTTATATACGTAGCCTACTTTCCCCGGCGCCATTTCTGGGTCACTCATAAAACGGGCTGTCCCCACACCGCGAAAACTTTCGAATTCTGCCTGCTACTTCTTCTTTCCCCATTGCAGGGTCCGAACCGTTTGTAATTGTCAAGAGAGTCAACATGATTCTTTATAGTTATTATGGTGTTTTAGAACGTCATTCTTCGGGATCATTTTCAGTTGCTACTGCATTTGTTTCTAGCGTTTAGAGGAAATTCGGCATGTCGCATCTGACATCTCTATTCCTTCTCCAGCTAAATTCTGATATGAAAATGTTGCTAATGCAGGCTCGTTGTTCCAGAGGTGCATTAGTCGTGAATTTTTGCAGCAGCTGTGTTCACCTATTTCTGTAAAAATTTGTTAATTGAACCGAGATCTGACATATCACATTCAGCCTTCACGTGAATACTTTTTGAGTGGGTACATTCAGCAAATGACTATCCTAATAATTTATTGCACATTCACCACAAGAAGTAGTGGGAATAAAAGGAAAGCATGTGTGAGAAACAAATATAAGTGAACGAAGAAAGAATCATACACAAAAATACGCAGGGAATACACACAGGTTCTATAAACATCCATTAACGTCCAGGAAATGATTTCTGGACGTTAACAGACGCTCATTGAACTTGCATGTGCTGCATGGGTATACACATAATCGTTCAATCTTTGGCCAAAATCTTTCTGACTAAATTTATTATGCTCGCTTAATTCCAAAATAGTATATGAAATTGTATTAAGAATAGCTGAAATTAAAACAGAAGATAAGATCAAATTAAAATTAATTTCTCCGTTTAAATTTAGTTTAACCTTTATTTACTTTTGTGTGTGTTTTCAACAATGCAATATTTATTTTTAAATTAAATGGGGTTCATTAAAAATTTTCATGTTTATTTTAACACAGAGTTTTGGTAATATTTGTCGGCCTTGATTAAAAAAAGGCAGGTGCCTCCCCTTTTAAACACTTGTTTCTTAGGATATGAAGACATTACAAAGAAGAGTCTATAAAATATATACAGCGTCATAAAATTCAATCCACACTTTCTTGCTGTTAGATCATTAGAAAAGACGTTGGATGTAGTTCTTAAATAACCTTAACTATTTTGAGTTTAGAATATAGTAAATATAAAATAAATAATTCAAGTCAAACGACATGCAATTAATATATTAATTTATTATTTTGCATTTGTCTTGAAATTTACAAGTGGATTTAGTAATGCCAATTTCTTGAGATCGCCAAAAGAAAACGGCATGTATACTATCCAGATGAATGTGAATCTTTCTGTGCAAGCATTTCCCCTAGTAGCACAACTAGTTCAAAAAACGTTTAAATTACGTTGGAAACACGTTTTTTGACGTTAAAAACGTGTTTTAAACGTTTTTTGCACTAATTGTGCTAATAGGGTCATAAAGCCATAAAATCTAGTGTAACAGTTCGAAGAGCTAACTCTTGGAACTTCAATCTGTCCTTGATAATGCTAATGCTAGGGTATTTGGAAGATCGTGGACACTACATGTTGCTTGTGGTAGAAGTTTCTACTATATAATAACCTTCGGAGTACCATTTTGCTTTAATAAAACGTTTAGCAGCACACAACACATCCGTCACTTTTATGCCTGCAAGGCTTTGATGGCATTCTGTGGCCTGCAGACCATCAGAACTTTCGTATCTTTGGAACATATCGAAGTAACATAGCGTAATTTGTAATACTACAAAACTTATCGCTGATCAGTTATGAGAAAATTTTCAGCAGAGAGGTATTAGACATTTTATTGACTTCTTATTACACCATTTGTTGCCTTGTATAGCAGCAATTTAACAGGCTTTACAAATTAGCATTTTTATTGTTGCCGTCAGTCAATAAAACAATTATTTTTTTTGTTCTCAAATTTTAAACATTTACCAGCATTATGTTTCATGTTTTTAATTAAATTTTCCGAATTACCTATAGCCCTAAAAGAGACGTGCCGGAAAACTAATCAAATTTGGAAAGTGAAATTAACAAAAAGAGAAAAAAAATATTTAAATCTACGCATTTAAAAATTATTATGAAAACGAGATAACGTAAATATTCGAACTTAAAGGCTGCTACCATGATATTTTTTCTATTATTTACAAAAAATAATCAATAATAAAATTGGAACGTTGTTTTGCATTGTATGCAACTGATTTCGGTCAATATTAGTCCTTTAAAAAGGCCTAAAATCAGTCTTTATTAAAAATAAAAATATGTCCTATTGGTCTGCTTCGCAGATATTACAGGAATGAGTATTTTTATTCCGGTATAAAATTCTATTGTCTTGGCGAAAGATTATCATTTTTCTATGTCTATTGCTCCCTCTTATACAAAGCCCCACTTTACTCTTATTTGTTTCGTTTTATTTTATTTTTGACTGAAACTATTTTGGACTTTGATGTCCATTGCAATATTTTCCGACTTGGTACATTTAGAAGCTATAATTTTACTTAAATTTCAGCGTTATTGAATGAAAAGAAGTGATACGAAGAAAACTAAATATAATTTTTATCATCTTTACGATGAAAATTATTTATTTTAAAAATTGAATCTCCTTTTCTTTTTTCTTTTTACTGATTCTAATTCGTATTAGATTTTGTTCATAAACCGTTTCAAAAACGCTTAAAAGTGAAATTTTTTGTAAAAACTAAAAATATCATCTAAAAGATCTTTTTGAAAGGGGGAGGATATGGGTATGCTACAAGGCAATATTTTCGAAAGCTTTATGTTTGCGTGTATTTGTAAATTTGTCTAATGTAACAATGATGAATACAATGGAACAATAGAATAGAATAAAACATTCCATAGTAAATATATTCATCTCTTTCAACAATTGGTTTATAATAAAGATTTAATCGCGATTATTGAAAAGAAAATTTGCAATAATGCTGAAATCACTTCCTACAAAGACTTGCAAGTTAAATCGGGTTCTCAAATTTTCTAAAGCAAAAAATCACAACCTATTAATATTATTTTCAGCGATATTTTAAGTCTTTAAAGACTGCTTAATCCTGTTCATTTCATAACCATTGCACTGCAAAGAAAGTCTGTAAAACGTACAGAAATTACTCGTATTATTTACAGAATAAGACTGTTCGTAAGAAAAAACAGTTTTTTTCTGTTTTATCTTCACCCGCGCATGCGTACTAGACGAAGACATCATTGCTCAACCTTGAGGCTCATTTCGCCTCCGGCGCAATTAAAACGGAAAGACATTGTACTACGTGTCGTTAGCTGAAGCTGGAGAAAAGGGACGGTATATTTAGTTACAACTGCATACGTAGGTTCAGGTGAGAGTTTGATGTTATGAAAGATTTTGTTCACTGGGCGTGTTGGCGTAACCAGGCTCGTTTGGACTTAGAACATTTTTAAGTACTTTAGTGTTTGTAGATAATGTTGACACCGCTTAATTAATTAGATTAATTAATTGGCGTAATTAATGTTAAATCAACAAGTAATTAGCGAGATATAAAACAATACGTTCATTAATTAGATTGATTACTATTAATTAATTATTAATACAGTAATATTTAACTGGGAGGGAAACTCCGACCCCAAGAATAAAAGGAAAGGAGTTACATAAAAAATACAAGAATTTTTATTTTATTTCCATTAAAATGGACATTTAAAATAACTTTGAAAATTTTTAAGGCCTTTAGTGTTTGTGAATAATGTTTACGCCACATGATTAATTAGGATAATTAATGTTAAAGCAATAAGTAATTAGACAGATTAATTGATTTACACTGCTGGCCACCCAAATTGCAACACCAAGAAAAACAAGAGATATCACAACAAAATTTATTGTGTAGATAACATGTTGACCAAGTAACAAATGATTAAATTTACAGCATTCTATGAAGCGTGGTTCCTGCCAAAATCAGTACCCAGAGTAGCCGCCGTTGTTGGAGATCACAGCTGCCACACGCCTCGGCATTGATTCAAAGAGACTTTGAATGTGTTCTTGGGGTACAGCAGACCAAGCAGCTTCCACACGTTGCCAAAGTTGATCTGGTGTGACAGCTGGGGATGAACTCTGGGTCAGTCGTTGAGCAACCATGGACCACATGTTTTCTATCGGCGAAAGATCCGGAGAGCGCGCCGGCCAGGGAAGCAATTCAATCTGGTGATTGACGAAGAACCCTTGGACAATGCGTGCCACGTGTGGCCGTGCATTATCCTGCTGAAATATGGCTGTTGGCAAGCCCTGAAGGTAAGAAAGGACAACTGGCTCCAACACCTCGGAGATGTAGCGCTGGCTGGTTAAAGTACCGGCAATGCGTACTAGAGGAGTGCGAGAGAGATATCCGATACCGCCCCATACCATAATACCCGGTGCAGGACCAGTGTGACGGTGCATAATGCAGCTGTTCAGCATCCTCTCTCCACGGTGTCTCCAGACTCGAATCCGACCGTCGTGGTGTTGCATACAGAAGCGTGACTCGTCAGTAAAGAGAATTTCATTCCATTCTGTCGTCCACATCCTTCTTTCATCGCACCATTGGCGGCGGAGACGTCTGTGGTTCCGCGTCAGAGGTAGACAAAGCAACGGACGTCTTGCGGACAGACCATTCTGCTGTAAACGACGTCGAATGGTACGCGCAGACACTGGATGATGCGTTACAGACTGAATCTGCTGTGATATGGTTCGTGATGTGACTGAGCGGTCCGTCACTGCCATGCGTACAATCTGCCTGTCATCACGTGACGTGGTGCACTGAGGTCGATGCGGTCGATCACGTCTGTCCGTCGTACCCTCCTGCACCCAACGATCACATATCCGCATCACAGTTGTTTGGTTTTGTCCAATACGACGACCGATTTCCCTGAAAGATAACCCACAATCTCGGTATGCCACTATCCTTCCTCTGTCAAACTCGGATACTTGATCAAAAGATGATCGTTGTTTCCTACGAGGCATAATTTATCGTTTTTTTGAAAAAAAAAGCAAGAAAAACACAATTGCTGTACTTGAAACCGTCGAAATCTCCAAGCCTTAAATAGCGCTTTGAGGTGGCGCCACAGGCGCGCTTGATGTGCGTCTGCGCTGAAATTCTAATCATTTGCATATCTCACCTCAGCTAATGCATGTTGTAAATTTCATATTATTTGCATGCTTCCTTCAGGGTGTTGCATTTACGATGGCCAGCAGTGTATTTAAGTTAGTTAAAAATCCAGAAAACACCCTGAATATACATAATGTTATTAAATGGACTTGCAAAAGAGATGAATACTTAATAGTAAAAATTTAAAAATTTCTATCAAAAAACATTGTAGTAAATTAACTAAATATATTATTATGTTTTGTTGATCTCCAGTAGTCATTCAATAAAAACAAAATTAATGATTTAATTACAATGTATAATTAATATATTTTTTTTAACTAATCGCCTTTTTTTAACTTGAATAAACATGAAGATATTACGTTTGAAAACTAAATGGTGACACATATTTAGTAACACTGGACACAGAAGAGGAATCTCAGTCACTGTTGTGTCTCCTCATTGTTGACTGCTAGATGCTGGACCGCAGCGGGGCATTTACACTTATTGTGAGTAGCAACACCGGTCTCAGAAGAGGAATCTTAGTGACTGAGTCTCCTCAGTGTTGGCTGCAAGATGATCTGCCAGAGCGGGGCATTTGCTCTCATTGTAAGCAACAACATCGGCCTTCTTCGGTAAAAATTGGCATGTAACATTGAGGGGAGGGGGGAAATGGTTTCTTGTAAAAAATATTTCAAAAAAGGTTGAATTCTTTTTTTTTGGGGGGGGGGGCGTTACCCCTTCGTCTTCCCTTTTAATCCGTCCTTGGCATTGAATGATGGAAAATAGAACAGTTATGGAACTTGATTGTGAATTCGAGACTTTTTACCTACAGAAACGAAAAAAATCACCTGTGAATTTGATATATTTATTTTAGACTTGCGGGTGATGGGAGGGGGGTGGGACTTTTATGTGTAAAACTACGCATCGAAACCAATGGACCAGCCAGACAAATCGGCATAATGATTTTAAGCAGTGCAGGGCATCACTTGATCTGACATCATACTATGACGTCACCTTAGCGACTCTTTCTTCAGCTACTTGCGATTTATGTGCAAAAGTTTCTGGCAACACTGATCGGAGGTGACGCTCTGGGTCGGCTAACGAACGATACGTACCATTCACCTCACCATGGCACAGCGTTTATGTCACTGGAAATGGTATACGGGTAACCGTTCAGAGTTTTCCGTGGTTTTCTCCGGAAGTTAGCATAAATACGGATTAGGACCCCTTCGAAAGACCCCCACGGAGGGCTCCCCTCTTTCAAGGAAACCTCCCCAAAGCTCACTCACCAAATGGAACGAATTTCACACAATCACGAGTACACACTAAAAGGAACGTACTGTGTGAAAATTAGCTGCTATCGGCTCATAGAATTTAGGTTGAAAATTAAAGGTTAAAAATTAGTTAAAATCGCTCCAATTGTAACCCTTTAGCTAGTATTTGGCAACAGGGATAATTGGTCGAAAAGTTGAAATGCTCACGCGAGTACGTACTCGAAATATTTATAAATCAGTGTTTGCTCTACCCTGTTATATTTCAACGTACTGGGTTTTTAAGTAGCTTAATCTCGTTTTCTACTAGTTAAACTGAAGTCCTATAATCTTTTTATTTTAGTTCTGAAAGTCCCCGAAGAAAGTAATTTCTTTTTATTTGTATTAACACATTGCAAGCTGCAAATTCAGTTTACGCATAAGTGAGGCATTTATTTTAATTCTATTCTTTTTAGCCACATGATGATACTATGGAGCAAATATACTTAATGTTGTTTTTATGCTTTACACGGAATTTTCTTCGAAAAAATATGACATTGTCTCCATGCACAGACGAAGAAAAAGTCTGCAAAATCAAATTGTTGAAAGCTTGCAAAATTATCAGAAACTAAATGCAACAGATTTGGTAGCAAATGAGCAATGCTTATTACTCGATAGTCCTGAAGATCCTATATTTTCTAGGGATCGACCGATACCACATTTTCGCGGATGACCGATGCCGATACTTTACCTATAAATTTATTTTCAGAAATAGCCGATACCGATACTTTTAAGTTGTGGTATCGGCCGATACCGATACTTAACCGATACCGATACTTTACATAATTAAATGTCATTTAAACCTACATCTGTTGGGCAGTCTTTGTAACGAGAGTGTAGTTCTCCTTAAAATGAATAACAGAATGATGAAATTTGATCCCAGTAGAAAGCATTAAAAAGAAAAAGCAGTGGATACATTGAAATGTGAATTTACAGTCGTTCTAGTCTTTCTTTTCTATTCAATCATGCTGACGAATGGCCGAATTTATGAACAGCTGAGCACTGGGAAGCGTCTTAGTGTGCAGGTTCGGAATTATTTCTCCTCGCATGGCTGTCGATCTAGTGGTCTAGAGTTTGGGGCGATTTTCTCCAGATGTTACGTGAATATGCGTTAGACTCCCTTAAAAAGTCCGCCGCCCAAATCCCCCCCTCCCACCCTTATAGGTAGATGCCCCTCCTTTAGGCTTGACGGAACACAAACACGGGGAGGGGGTTAAAGGGATATATTAATAAGATAATCCATTCAATGTTCACTGGATTATTGGACAGTTTTCAAGTCACTGCCAAAAAGTTAACTTCTTTGCGTCACAAAAAAGGAGTAAATTGTTTTTACATATAGGTTTCGTTTATAATTTTAGTATCATTAAATTTGTCATTGAAACAGCTACAATATGAAGAAAAATATTTTTGCTCGTTTTCAAGCTACGCCTTGGAGAGTCTAAATAAAAGATGCTTAAAAATGACGAGATTAAATGAAGATTAAAGAAAGAAAAATACAAAAATGATAAACTAAATTGAATTTTCAAGTCTTAAAAAAAGTTGCTACTTAAAGTATCCATATTTAATGAAATTGATCTTCAGTGTTTTTGTTTTTATGATCATTGTTAACATGATTTTCTATGATTGATATGAACAAATTTTATCTGTTTTAATTCTAAGCTGTGAGCAGGGGCTGCATGGCACGGTAAACAAGGTCTGGGTGCCATCGTCGAAAGGGGGGCCATTTCGAACTAAAACTGAGAAAATCTTGATCTAGAGCAGTGGTTCTCAAACTTTTTTGTCCTTCTCTTCAAAAAATCTTCAACTAGATTTTTTTTCGCGACCCACTACTACATAACGATAACCAATATAGGCTATATAAAATAGTATAGTTTACTATATATATAAAATATTAAAAATTTAATTTTTCTCACCCTTTTCGACCCACCGAAATTGATCCCGTGCCCCAACAATGGGTTGCAGCCCATAGTTTGGGAACCACTGATCTAGAGCACAAAAGGGGCGCCCTTTTTTTACGTTTGCATAGGGGGCACCATGGGGAAGGGGGAGGAGGTATGGCTGACAAACGGTCTGACAAACGGTCTGACAAACGTCATTCGGTTCAAACCCTATCCCCGTTTGCATGCGTAGAAATACGATTCACTACTGATAGCAGAATGCTACTTTCGGTTTCAAATATTTCCGGCTGACTAATATTAAAATGTCTGTATCTGAAGTTCTATAAGCTAAATAGAAATAAATTCCTCAAACGTATTTGAAGGCTGAAATATTACACTTTAACACGCATATGGGCAACCGCCGGCCCGCGGAACATTTGAAAACTCTGTATAAACCATTCAATATCCCATATAAATCTTAATTATACGGCCCGCCACTTCGCTAAAATCCGCAAGTTTGGCCCGCGACTTCGCTAATATCCTAAAGTTTGGCCCACAACTTTTCAAAGGTAAAGCCCATATCTGCTTTAACACTTTAAAGGTCGTCATCCCCTGAAATATCAAACGATGTCAGGGACCGTCTCCCCCATCAATTTTGATATCTATATCATACCCAAGCCGAATACAGATGTCCTTGCGCCAATTTTTTTAAATAAAAATTTAAAGCATGTGTCTTAAGCGTGAAATCTATATCAAGAGCTAGACATTCTCCAACGATATCAAAAGCCTATATATACAGTAGAATCTCCCTATAACGAAGTCTCTTTACAACGAATTTCTCCCTATAACGAAATTTTTCATAGAAACGTAACTTTAAGGCTTAAATAACACTATAAACACTCTCCATATAACGAAGAGCTTATCTTCCCATAGCGAATATTTCTGATTTACCTTTGATTTTTTTTTTATTAGTTTTGAAGAAAATTTTAATTTTTGAACAGACCACTTAGTGGAAGAGTAACAGATGATAAAAAATGGAGGCCAGGAAAGTGATACTGACTCCGATAATGAAGACACTTCACCAGCGCCCGATTATGACCAACTGAGGCAACGGGCATTGATAGATTTGGGGGCCCTAAACAATGAAATTTGTTATATTTTTCATAAAATTTTGATATAAAAAAGAATATTTCAGAAAAAACATTTAAAATTGGGGGGGGGGCCTTTCAAGTCGGGGGCCCTGGGGAAAGTCCCGATTTGCCCATATAATAGTAAGGCCCTGCGCTTCACCACCAAAACCACATCAAACTTTAATGCTTCAACCGTTCAAAACCATTAAAAAGAGGTTTCCAAATGGAATAAAATGTGCCTCATTCTATTTTCAGAGGAATTTTAAAATGTGAATATTTTTAGGAAAATTTAAAATTACAGAATGCAAAACAATGTAAAAAAACGAAATTCTGAAGTAAAATAAACGTAAGTGCATTACATATTTTTTTCTTTAAATTCGTGGATTGTCTTTACTTTTGAACATTTCATTTATATAATGAAAAGTAAGAAACCGTAAAGTTTAACAAATTTATAATAAATACCAATTTATTTTTATTTGAAAGTCAATTTAATACTTTTAAACATCGAATTAACTAAAAAGTTTGTAATATTTGCTAAAATAACTGCAAAAATCTCTAATCTCTGTACAACAAAATTTTATCTATAGCGAATTTTTTAACTGGAACAGAGCGAGTTCGTTATAGGGAGATTCAATTGTGGATATAAATGTATGAATGAACTCTTTTTCGAGTCAACATAGTGAGAAAATACACGTTTATAAAACTGAAGTAAAATTATAGCCTACCTCTCGACATTTGTGTTTTGCAATCCTTGCAGATAGCATATTTAGTGTTGGGCACCAATTCAAAATAATTTAGAAGAATAGACGATTGTCCCGTTAAACTGTCATCTAACGATTCTTCGTCCATAATTTCGACCACACTTGGTGATAAGACATCCATTTAGCGACGGTTAGAATTTAAAAAATAAAAAATAATAAAAATAAAAAACAGTTCGAAAACACTCGCACAAACAAATGTGCCAATGAAACGACGCCTCTCATCTCATTACCAAAATAAAAATTCTAGAATGGTGTTGCGACTGCGTGGTTTCTTCTGAAAAGCGAAGTATCGGTTGAAAAGTATCGGTGAAAATGGATGAAAGCAACAGAAACCGATACTTTCCCGATACTTTTAGAATCAAAAGAACCGATACCGATACCTAAAAAAATTGGAGGTATCGGCGCCGATACTATCGGTTGCCGATACTATCGGTCGATCCCTAATATTTTCCTAGTTTAGAAAACGAAAGCATTGAATTCATGTCCAGTGAGGAACATCATGCAAAAATAAGCAATTATTTCTTCAAAAGATAAGGAGACTGCAGTAAAATACTTGGCGGGAGTACAATAGTGGCAAAATCCGGCAGTTTACAGAGTGTTCAAAATTATTTTAAATTTGTTACAAATAAAATTCAGTTATTATCTGTGGGAAAAGCAAATTCAGAAGAATGGCGATTATAAATATAAACTAAATCAAATTTAAAAATATACGTTTTAACACTTCTAACACGCAAGAAAATTACAGAAAAAATGTACATGATTGTGATTTACAAACTTGGGCTTCAGAAAAGGCATTCGAATTAGGACTGAAATTCCGCGGATCTAAAGGATGGCAGTACAGATTTTTAAAAAAGAATAAGATTGTGAGCAGGAAAGTTACAAAATTTGTTTTGCTTAAAAACTCTCGGTCAAAGGAAATCATTAAGAAATTAACGCAGCAGGCGTTCGTAAATGATGCAAATGTCTTTATAAAGGATTCGTTGTTAAAAGAACGATCAAATTTTTATGCCGATCATTCAGGTTTTAATTTAGAAATCCCTCTAGACGAACCCTGGAATATAGAGGATCGAAGCAAGTAGAAAGTAGAGATTCAATCACAAATGCAGTGACACATCCCTACACTACAATGCCTGATTTTAGAAAAAAACAATAGATTGTTATAGCCATTACATATTGAACATCCCAGACAAATTGGGAAATTCGGTAAAAAATTAAGTGCAGCAGTTTTCTGACCATTGTGTTAATGAAACAACTAATAATATATTTCTTTCAGGGTTCAAATCAAAGGGGTTGGGGGAGGGAATTATAGGGTGACTCCCCTTCCCCCGCAAAAAAATTACCTTATAATTTTTAAAAATTATTTTTTTAATACCATTGTTTATTTCAATTCTTATTTCGCTAAGAAGCCAAGCTTCTCTTCTAAAAAGCTCCTTTTAATCTCCCATGCATGCATAGATTTCATGTTTAAAAAATATTTTGGCCAATTTCCTCCCCCGCCCCTCCTCTTCCAAAACGGAACCAGTTACCGGCCTGATTTTTTTCCCACCGTATGTTCTTGCGGGATATCCAATGAATCATTGCTGTAGATGAATCCTGACCTGTGCTTATTTATATAAGCATCTTTTTGTAAAAGCATTTATAAAAGAAAATATTAGGTTGTAACGAAAGTTTCCCGCCACCGCAAACTTCGTTAACACACAGTTCTCGTTTGCGTATTTGCTCATATTTTGTGAAACGATTTTTGGCATGTGAAAGAAAGAAGTTTACTTTATAACACTGTGTTGTGAAATCTGTAAAAAATATAGTTATCATTAAGTATAAGGTGTCTCAAATAGAACTATCACTCTAGAGGATTAGAACCATCATTTACTTCCAGTTGTGTTGCAAAAAGTCAGCTACATAATATCAACGATTTATGAGTACAGCTTTAAGTACTATTGTTGTATCATGTGATACTGTGCAGGTTTGGTACCGAAAGTTTAAAAACAGTTATCTAAGGAGTTAGAAGTTAGTATTTCAGGCAGATATGGCGGAAAACTTTCGTTACAACCTGATAGAAATCGCCTATAAAGGCTCTATTCTGTCGGCTCATACTCATTTTTTATTAATTAATTTTAGCTTTGAGGAGATAGCAACTAATTTTTACAGATTAGGTTTAAGTGTGTACTTAAGACTGGATTAAATTCGTTACGTTTCGTGAGTGAGCTTCGGGGAGGTTTCCTTGTGTGTGTTGTCCTTCTGACGAGGATTTACAAACGGGCTTCGAGCCAACCACACAAATCCGATATACTTGTTCACAACAACTACCTACCGCAATGGTTCTTGGTTTTGGGGGAAATGAATGAGAGCAACTTCATGTAACAAGTTAAGTACTACTCATAAACTGTTTCTCATAAGTTATTTCCTTATTATAGTGTTTGTTTATATTCATTGCACTTGCTAATTCGTCCTAGAACTGTAGTTAGCATTTCTTATTATATAGTGTAATCGATATGTTAAATATTTTGGAATGAGTGTTTTTGTTCGCAATCATTTTATTTGCAGTGCTCCAGTAAGTGAAAGAATATCGCTGAACTTAAACATCGTGGCACTGTGATAAATATATTGTTTATTTTCAGTGTTTGTACTTTGAATAGTCGTCTAACACCGAACAATTTATGATGTTTTTAGTGTGCATGTGTGCTCTGGGGGATTTCACATCAAATATAATATATACACTTCCCAGACTTATAAATTTCTATCTTCTATACTTACAATTAGAATTCTGATTTTCTAGGAGTAATCTTAAAGCTTCCTAACGCGTAAGTGTCGTCAATAATTTTAAATCAATGGATATATCTTAATCAAGTTTATGAGGTAAACCAAATTAAAGAAATGATATATTTCCACCTTTTAACCTATAAAAGATGCAGAAAGAAATTGTATCTACAAATTATTTATAATTTCCTTGTAATATTTGTTATGTATTTTAAATATGTACACACTTTGCAATTCTTTTTGCATATAGCATACTATTATTTCTTAATCCTAGTAAAAATGAATTCAAAGAAGCACAGTATATACACTTTTATTTTTCAAAGTTAATGAAACACTTTTAACTACAATTTTGTAAACATATAAATAAATCAAACCATAGCAATATTTTAAAAGTATGAAATTTATATGTATTATGGCATGTAACTGTTTATATTTTATTTTATTAATACACAATCGGGTAATTAAAATAGCAACACCAAGAAGGTGACATGCTACACACACAGTGCAGCAATTTTAATGTCGAGTAGTATATCTTGTCAAAGAAATATTTCCTAGCTTCATAACATTGTGATTTTCTTTTTTCTACAAATTATGTCATTATCAAAAACAATAATCATTTTCTTCAGTTTTAAAAAGTAATTTTTCATTTGTATGAGATAAACAGCTAGATTTTGATTTGAAGTAATTTTACAGTGGGGATTTTCTTTTTGTATATTCAGGGGCGACTTGGAATTCAGGGAACTTTGGAATTCAGGGATTTGGGAAATGTTATGTCTGGAAAAGTCAGGGAATTCTGCAAAAATCTCTTCTAAATCAGGGAGATTTAAAACTCTTTACAATGTTTATCGTCATTTGAATGCAGACTACCGTGTTTACTCCGCGTAATAGTCTGCACTCCCGTTTTGAAACAGAAAAAAATAGCTTTAGAGTTACAATATTATATAGTAGATTTTATCCACATAATAGTCGCACCTGGACTTTCAACATGGAAAATATGGCAAAAAAGTGCGACTATTACGGGAAAAAACTACTGGTAGTTTGTTATTTCGAGCTGTCTGAGTGATACGGTCAGACAGCTTTAGTATTGGTCATTATGGCAGTCTTTGTCATAACTTTGCGAAATTTTCAATGGCATTGAATATTTTATTTAAATATTATGCATTCATTTTTTTTAATTCTTAAACAGGGATGTATAGATTTTTTTATAGTTCTTATTCACTATATTTTAAGTTCACATTTACTGTGTGAGGGGGTTCCACACCCTCAAACCCCGTTTCTTTCTTTTTAAATAAATACAATTTCAGTTTACTAAGAGCCAATAGTCAGATAAAAAGAGAAAAAGGCTATCAGCGCACATAATTGCCAAAACTATCTGCAAACTCATATGACGTATTTAACGAGGAGAGGGGATGGGGGTGGGATGTTCTGAGATTTCGGACGCTTCGCCTCTCCCCCTAAAATTTGGATTTTGTATGTCATTTTTTTCTATATATGATATGTCCTTTTGTGAAGAATTCAGCTTTTGTACGGTTTGGACTCCGCCCCCTCCCAAAATGTTTCCTGAATACGTGCCTGCTCGTGATAACTGAATTACATATTGCGTATATGAACACGTGTATATGCATTCGAAGCACACAATCTGTGCAACGCGCTTGCGCTACTATAGTGACTACCAGCTGCTGTTGTGAACATGTATATCGGATTTGTGTGCTTGGCTTCGAAGTCCCGCTTGTAAATCCTCGTCCGAATGACAAAACAAGGGGGTTACCCTCTGGTGGGGTCCTAACCCGTATTTACCCTAAGTTTCGGAGAAAAACCACGAAAAACACCGAACAGGTTAGGTCGACGGATGTGCGATGAAACCCGAACCTGGGACCTTCACACTTCGGCCGTCTACCATTTTCAGTGATATAACCACTGGTGCCATGGTGGAGGCTTTGTGCAAGATAAATTGGTTATTTATTTTAAAGCATAAATGTTAAATCCATTTCATATCACTGTCTATTTATTAAAAGTATATTTATTAATATTTTGCTTATTATACAGTCTGATCATCAACGTTTTAAATTTCAAAATCCTCGAATCATAAGTGTAGTCAGTGGCCAATATCCTGAGTCAGGAAGCACTAAACATAGATAAGAAATTTTTTATTCAATACTTGATATGTAAGAAAGTAATTAAAAATTAGCGCAGATCTGATCGCTCTGTAAGCAGTTCTTTATAAAAAGTTTTACATTTAAAAAGAGAGGAATGTCTTAAAACTTGAGCTTTCCCCTTTTAAAAGTTGAAAATTTGATTCTTTTTTCTTATTTCATTATTTTTTCTAAAAAAATTTGACGAAAATTAAGCATATTTGTTAAATGTAGTAAAAATATTTTATCATGTAAATTTTATTTCGTATGTTCAATAGCAATAAATAGCAGTCTTCTATTTTAAAACAAGATGGTAATTTTGACATTTTAATTTGGAAGGGCAATCCCATGGTCAGGATTTTTATTCGGGATGCTCAAATATTCAAATACCATAACTTAAACATAGGTATCATGGGTCCTATGAAAGGTGCAAGAAAGAGCCCGCCACCCTCCGACATTAGGCAAGGCATAGTATCATTTTAAAATATTACTGAAACTTTTTGTATTTTAGTACTGAAGTGTCTGAAATACTGAAATAAGCCTCTCTGTGAATAAGAGTCCTTCCCTAGAATATAAGCCTTCCCTAGGAATACTGGGTGGATTGTGGTAATGGGGCCCCTTGGTGCCCCTCTCTTTTAGAGGACGCGGGGGCTGCAGAGCTGTTTCCCTAAATCCACCCCTGTATATAAATATACATATTTGATTTTTCGGGGGAGGGTGTAGCTCCTCAAGCCTCCCTTCCCTGGCTACGTGCCTGTCGAGGGGAAATTACAACAAGTGCTGCTGAAAAGTAAAAGTTATTTATGCTCCTAGGCTTGTGCTAACAAATTTCAGTTTATAGATGAGTCAAAAGTAAAATGTGATTTTTAAAATGTGGTTTTAATTCACTGAAGTAAAATTATTTTGTTTTCTAGGTTTTGCTTGGAAAAAAAATCCTAACAGAAATGCAAGAAGAATCACTGATGGTGAAAAAAACGCGAGGCCGTTAATATGAAAATTCTCATTTACTTAATAAAATTTCGGCATATGAGATAATTGACCACTAATTATATATTAAGAAATACCCATGAATACTGGGAAACAAATGTATAAAATTATAAACAATAAACTGTAAATATTCCTTTGTTTGTACTTTATAAATACTGCATTTTTTTCATAAAATAAATCTAATTTTTCTTGACGTATTTCTTTGATTATTAATGGATATTACAAAAATCTAAGCATAGATATATCATGCAAGAATAATTTTAAACTCCTAAAAACTATTTCTGAAAAATAAGACGCATATATGCATATACATTAAAACCTCTACTAACGGTCATCTCCGAAGACTGGTCATCTCTTAAAACAGACACTGTTAGAAGTTTACAGAATTAAATTGAGACTATTGAATTAACATTATTGTGAACCTCCAAAGAACGGTTGTCTCATATAATGGCCATTATTTTATGGGACCAAACGTAGCTGTATTTCAGAGGTTTCACTCTATATATGTAGTATTACTTGAACGACGCCATCACTACAATAATCAATAGTTTAGAAGCAAACATATATATTCTTTTAACTACAATGACGCGCTACAATCACTTAAAAATAAACGTTACAGTAAATACTTCCACTAACTTCATTTACTACAAATACCCCAACCATTTATTTAGGGACAATTGAAATGACAAACTGATACGCTTCCTTACCCATGAACATGGAAATTGATGGATACTTGATAGATAATATCAAGAAATAATTTTGAAAGCATTAAAAAATAAACTTTAAACTATATGCTTGTAACATCTTCACTCCCACCCCTTATCCATTCATTTGTGTATAAATTTTCGTGCTTTGAAATGCATTGATTCATTTGAAATCAGCTTCCTTGATTACTGTTTTACTTGATTGATAGCAATCGTTCTTATAAATCTTTCTTTTTCAACATTAATATTTTATTTTGTACAGTTACTTAATTTTAAAGTATGCCCTTTGATTGAAATTGTTTGAAAATAATTAATGTCACCTATGATTTCAAAACATACTCAAGAATTTATTTTCATTAACATTTCGTAGCAGAATTTTTTTACCACTTAACAGGGCCAAGGTCGTCGAAAGAAGCTAGTACTATTTCATAAAATTACTGAATTTTTTAATTAATTGTAAGTAAGTAATTGTTTTAAGTAATTTTAAGTAAGGTATTGAATTATTAAAAACAAAAGAAAGTTGTTATAAATACAAAATATATTTCATAAATAAACTGGTTTTTTCTGTAAATTCCTTAAATCAAACTGTAAAAAAAATGGTTAAAGTCTGCTACATTGGTAGAAATATACCGTCGACAAAACACGGGGAATCTGGAAAAATTACAGATTTCTTGAGTATCTTAAAAAAAAAAAAAAAATACAAAACATTTCTGTAAAATAAACGGAGAATCTGTAAAAATTTTTAAAAATACAGAAGAAATCAGTAAAACGCATAGATTTCTGTAAAAGAAACAGAGACTCTGTAAAAAATTACGGAAGACTTCTGTAAAACATACAGAAGATTTCTGTAAAATAAACGGAAAATATGTAAAAAATTACGGAAGACTTCTGTAAAACACACAGAAGATTTCTGTAAAAGAAACAGAGAATCTGTAAAAAATTATGGAAGACTTCTGCAAAACATACAGAAAATTTCTGTAAAATAAACGGAGAATCTGTAAAAAGTTACAGAAGACTTCTGTAAAACACACAGAAGTTTCCTGTAAAATAAACAGGGAATCTGTAAAAATTATGGAAGACTTCTGTAAAACATACAGAAGATTTCTGTAAAATAAACGGATAATCTGTAAAAAAATTACAGAACATTTCTGTTAAATATACGGAAATAAACTGGCGTCCTGGCTGACAGTTTTTTTCTGTAAATTTGACAGACTTTTTTTTTTTGCATTGTGGCAACTCCAGAATTTCGGAAAACGTGTGAAAAGATTCATCGATTGTACTATGTTAGTATTACTTTAAATGGTATTTTAACCTTCCAGCAGGTGCGCGCACGTGGGAGATACATAAAGTAAGTATTTTTTTAAAATGGTTTTGTTTAAATAAATGTTTTAAGAATTTATAATTATTAACCCTAATTACAATACAATATAATTATTTCTAATTTCTCAGTTTAGACCTGCAATCACACATGCATTTTGTAATAGCAGCGATATGACGTTTCTAACTTTATAAAATAAGGAAAAGGGAAGAGAGAGTTTATAATAATAAGAAAAGAGAAATTAAGATTTGTTCAATCGGATCCAATTTCGCTCTTTTCACTTAATAATACATAAGATTTGTTAGAATTGATGCCTATTTATATAGGAGTAAATATTGATGTCGTAATCATAAGTTCTTTTTCTAGCTGTATTTATAAAACGAACATTTGACAAAAAAAATTGAGACCACGCATGACGTCTGCAAAAGCAGAAGAAGCACGTGTTAATGAAAGATATAACGATATGATCAAATGAAAAAAAAATAATAATAAAGTTGCTGGTAAAATAAACTTTGTCATATATTACCTCGATTAAAAATACGAAGTTCGGGAAAACAGCAAAACGTTTTGGGTTCTAAAAGAAAGAAGCAACATAGATGGTATTTGTGCTATTGAAGACACAACCTGGTACGTCGTTCCCGAGTATGAACCCGTCATACCTAGATACGATGTTAGAAAAAGGAAAGAACGAAAAAAAAAAGAGCAGAAGATATAGTAACTATAAAAAGGTTTGGATGTGAATATCTTGATTATCATAAAAACAGAAAATGGAGTAAAAGTAAAAGATTTAGAGGTGGGTATCTTGGATTTTAAAGAAATAGAAGATGGATTGAAAACAGAATACATAGAACCAGATAATTTGCATTATCAAAAATCAGAATGTGCCAGCGACAACTTTAATATTTTACTTAATAAAACTCATCGCTTAGCAGGTGAGTCCTGAATATTTGAAATGGGAATTAAAGGTACATCGGTAAGAATTTGATTGACATACTGTTTTAAGTTACTTGCATACTAATATTACATATATTTTCACGCAGTTGAACCTGTATAATATAAATTACTGGTACTCATATATGTCTTCACCTTGTGAAGGTGGTCACGTTTACAAAGGTAGCAAAAGTGTAGTCATTGTAAAGTGAAATTTTACAGAAGTAGTCACAATAGACAAGCAGACTCTTTACGGAGGTTGTCACTAACCATTCCATTGTATATATATTTTTGCAGAGTTACACTTTTTCAATTTGTTTTCAAGAAGTTAGACTTTTTCAATTTGTTTACGGGACCCCCCCCCCCCACCCCGTACAAAAATTCTCAATTAGTAAATTTAGTGTAATTGAAAACTTTTGGGTGACCCTGCTAATAAATTAGCCCAGTCGACTGCAATGAAAAAAAAAGAGATGCACAATTACATGTTACAATAATTCTAAATATAAAATCTCACCACTGTACTGTTAAAAGTTTAAGAGTTATAGCAAATACATAATTTTATCTTCGGCGCCAAATTTGGCCATATTTCGGAAAACTTGCCAAGATCGATAACAGTTAGAAAGATTTTGGCCATGGTTCGAACAATGTCTGACTATAGACATACTTCATTAAGATGCCCATAGGCCTTAATGTATTGAAATTCTTTTTAGTCTCTGTAAATAAACTATCCAGTAGTTTACAAGCAAAAAGAGAGTTGCACAACTAGGTGTTACAACAATCCTAAATATAAAATTTCAACATTCTGCAACGTCTTTGTTTTGAGAGACGTTGAGACGTCTCTCAAAAACTCTCCAAAGTAAATTTAGAGATATTCAAAATCGAATTTTTCATCAAAATCTGCGTACCGAAGTTTTCCGCCGTTTCTATTCTTTCTTTTATTTCGTACAAAGTAATGTTAATGTTTGAAACAGTGCTTCACGAGACTTCAAAACAGCTCTAAAAAACTAACCAATAGTGTTAACCTCAAAATAGTAAAAATTGCATGTAATATAAATGCCTGTAACTGAAATATGAACTGCAATGACGTTTCATTAACAGGCAAACTGTATTGCTATTGTATTTTCAGAAAGGAAATCAGCATAAGAATTAGCTTGTACAGTGATCAGAATCGCCATTCCTATAGGGATAAATTTCAAAGAAAAAATTGCGAAAGAATATTTTATTAGCAAAAGAACTTAGATGTTATTTCCTTTTTTTAAAACCATGCTGATATAAATATCTTGCTTGATTATCATGCTTGAAATGAATTAATGTCTCTGACCCAAACCTTAATGTATTGGAAATATGTTGAGTGCTTCTGTAAAAGAACTATGCATGCAAGAACCACTCTTTTCAAGGGAGAAAATTGGTTTATAAACATTAATAACTTAATGTTGTTTGTTTGTTTGAAATGGATGAATGTCTCTAAATAGACTTTAACTGATGATTGCCCTTAGAGCATAATGCATTGGAATTCTGTTGATTTCTCCAGCAAAAGAAATACAAATGCTACTTAACACCGGTTTCAATTGGGTATATGGTACAATGCATAACAGTAACATATATATATATTTAAAAATTTCTCAGACATTGAAACGTATTTGTGGCAATTAGATCACTGACAGACAAACCTAAATCATTAACGCTTTTCAACTTTATTGGGAAGACAGGGAGGGCTATTGCGACCCCTGTCTTGGGACCCCCTTGACCCCCCCCCTGGGAAATGCTAAAAAAGAGAAGTTAGACGATTGGCATAGAAAATATACTTTCCAGCAGTCGTTCCGGTGAAACCAAAAGTTGACTTTCGCCTCCCTCAAACGCTGTTCGATCAAAATTGTTAAGTGGTTGAGTTCCATTATAATTCTCGTTTCCTTATACTGTAGCATTACTTCTCTTCACTTTGTTTGAGAAGAGTAGAGGAGAGGAGGGTTTTACGAAAGAACATTTAAATTTCTAACTATACATGTTTTTAAAAATCCCCGAAATCATCATGAGTGCATACTAATTAATTGTAATGAAATGTTACTTCTATAGAAAAACACTATTTTGTTGTTGTGAAAAAAAATATTTAAAAAAATGGAGGTTAACATGAAATAGTCGTGCAATATGGAATAGGGGGTTCAAACCGTTGAAACACAAATTATACTCTATAAAATATAGTTATTTTTAAGTATAAAACACAGTTTTAAGATTATATTAAGATTATATTATTATGTTATTATGTCACTTTTGCTTCGAGTCTGCTTAGAAAAGTCGCAGGTATAATCTTCTTTCTCTGCTCCTGTACAGTCAAGGTGAGGCCCACAGACAACAGCTGAAGCATTGGATCCAGATTTCTCTTGGTTGATCTTCGGAGAATTTTCCATTACGCAGATACATCCAGCGTCTACGTTTTCCAGTTCATTATTTGATAGCACGAAATCCATTATAATATTACCTAGTATTCTATAATACCCGACACGCCATCTAGGAAAATGAACCCTTAAAGTGATGGGTAAGACACCTACAAGAAGCAACCACAGTAGGTCAAACTACAATTGTTTTAGTGTGCATTATACGTAACATCAGTGTTCAAGTCACGTATATACTAGTAGCTTAAAATGTTTGAAAACTTATATGTTAAAACCCTCGAAAATCATAAAACACGGTTTGTTCTGTAGGCAATGGTACGACAAAAATAAGCGGTGAACAGCAACATTTAAATCTTTCATGAGTAGTTCATGTTATTCCCCCGTGACCACAGCATCTAAGAGCCTAGAATTCGTTATTCCATATTTACCGAATGTTCCGTAATATCCTCCTCTCCTCGCTACCATATTAAACGGCTTCGTACTCTTCTGCTTTTATGTCTTTTAATCAAGATAATGCTACTTTACGTGCAAAAAATCATTCCACTTCACCCTGACATTAACGAGTATGATGTCTTTAAGCTGTTTAATCAGATTTCGTTAGCACATGCTCGCAACAAATGAGTAGGTAAGAAGAACATCTGAAAGAACTTTCTGGAGATCTGTAGAAGTCATCAACGCTGAAAGAAAACTTTCTACCTGGAAGGTTGACCTGCTCAGCGATTCTCTCGAAATATGTTCCATAATTAGAAACACAAAGAAACATAACAGGCTTTCGATATCCTAAAGAATTTTGGCCTAGGGTTGTTTCGTGTTTATGATTGTTATTTATATTTATTAGCACTTTCTATCACAAGTAATAGCTTTGACAGCTAAATATAGAAGTTCAGTAGCTACATGATCCTAGCATTTCATTTTTATTAATCTCTCTAATTAATTGAAAAACAGTCTATTCTTCTTTTTAAGATTTAAAAAAATGTACTTTACTAAAGTTCAAAGTAAAGACGGTATTAAACTTTTTTATGAAATTAAAAAAAAAAAAAAAAGAATGTAGTTGCATACGTGACCACCATGATCACATTTATCTTTTTCAGATTCTCTCGAGGCCATATTTCAGTTTTGGTACAAATTCATGCATATCAGGCTTTTCTTTTTAAAGTAATGTTAGATAAATAAGTCTATACGTTTAGCGTGAAAGAATTGTACCCGTCATACACCTACTTGCGATAGGACTTTTTATTTTTTGAGTACCGCATTATGCATTTTTTGTATTATCAATGCGAACACCCAACAATTACCAGTTTTTAAACCGGTTTCAACGACAACGGATTATTAATTAAAGCCAAAGAACATTTAAAGGGAATACTTCATAAAATTGCATTTCACTTGGTTTGTGGCTTAAAATGTATTTACTACTAATAGTGAATCTGGTCAAAATTTGGCGTGCAAATCGGATGCCTTCCTTCAAACTTGCCCGTAAAACATTTAAACAATTATAATGTTTTGTATCTAGTTAAATTACAGAATTCTTTTCAATAAAAATGATAGTTTATCCCACAAGTTATTGAATTCGATTAGTTTATCTACTTTCTACTTTAAAATGTGGCCTTGAAAGCAAATATACTTAAAGATTTTTTTTTTTTTTTTCAAATGGCGGGACCTAACAACGCCTTGGAGATACTGGCCACTACTAAGGCCGGACTTGTTAGTCACTTTATTATGGAGGCACCTAGTAAGTATATATTTAAAGTAGTTTTCAACAATCTGCTATGTAAACTATTTGAATATCTTAAATTGTAATTTTTTTTAAAATTCATGTAGTTATTTTATCCCAACATTAGTGGCACTTGAATTATTTTATCGAATATACAAACGCAATAAACAATCTTCTAAATGGTTTTGACGCTCGGCACTGTTGGAAACTCCATGTGTTTTGATATCATATCTGTGTCACGATGCTCCGACCCTACGTGTTGCCAATTTTAAGATTATAAAGTAAAAAAAAAAAAAGCATTCACCATGCATAATAAAGCTAACTGAAAATAGATTGTTATTAGTCGAGAAAATGAAACAAAACTATCAAAGCAGAAATTACGTGACCAGGAGTAATACGTTTTTAGAAAGACATGGCCTGTTATCAATTTGGGTTCTCAATTTTAATGAAGGACTTAATGGTTTAAAAGGCATGTCAACCAAAGTATAGCGTGGATAAAGTGATTTTGCTGAAAACAACTGTAAACAAACACTTATTAACATCAACGTGACAACAGACTTTGCCGTTTCTATGAAGGGATGCCTCGTTCATACTACGCAACTGAGGTGTAAAAATAAGGAAGCGAATTAACAGTTCTGAGAGAAAATTTACCTTTCAAACTGATATCTTTTGACTTCTAAGGCCGGCAAATGATGTCAATTTGGTGTGTCCCGATTGAAAGGATCTCTCGTTTATTTCTCTTGCCAGTTATGTATTCAGAAGTTGTGTCTCTCAATGAGTTAATCCCTAGCTAAGAGGATCTGTTGAGATCCATCTATAATACGATTTTGCATTTTTTGCTT
>JAWZYV010004479.1:0-12169 GCA_038373885.1 Cheiracanthium punctorium
TTCGAGGACTCGTCTCATACCATTTGCAGTTCCTATTGATACTGAGGGAGAAGAGACAGAACTACCTAGTTCTTCTTAATCCTATGTGTCACTTCCTGGCACTTCCACCATCAGTAGCAAGGTCCTTGAGACCCCATATATGAGTGCACCAGGAGTTGTGTGTTCAATGCCTGTTGTTATGAAAAGTGATAAACCGACACCTAAAACAAAAAATTCGCAGACTCAGAAGTAAAGTTTCTAAGTTAAAGAAGTTGTTTACGAAGAATGAAGTTTCTGAATTTGAAAGCTGTGTGAAAGCTATTTTGAAAGAAAAGTTGACTGAAGATCAGTTTAACTTTGTCATGCCTCAAATTAAATTTGGCAAAATAGATTGCAGAGGCAGAAGGTGGAGTCCAAGAGAAAAGACTTTGGCTCTACAGATTTTTCATCAGTCTCCTTCTGCATATAACATTTTACGGAAAAAGTTAGCTTTTCCATGTAGGAGCACTTTACGTAAATATGTTGGTGATGTTGCAAAGGATGGTGGGTTTTGCCCAGTTCTTTTCAACGCCATGACCAAGAAAGCAGCCAAAATGACTGGTGAAGAGAAAATATGTGTACTGGTACTTGAAGAAATGTCTTTGCAACACAGCCTCACCTACAATCACAAGTTAGATGCTATTGATGGATTTCAGTATGCCAAAAGAGATGGAAAATGTTGTCATGCTACTTATGCTGTAGTATTTAAGCTAAGAGAAATAACAAGACATTGGAAGCACATCATTATTTATCTATTTTAATCTATTTTTTCATCAATTATTTCGATATATAATTTTCAGATAATATTTTAAATGTATTTGTCTAACCAAAATTATCATTTATAATTACCTTTGCTTGTTTGTAGGTTATTGCTTACCATTTTCAAGCTAACTCTTCTCCCGAGGGTTGGTTTGAAAATACTGTCAAAGAAATCATAGACAAAGTTTACTTTTATGGTTTTAGAGTAAATGGTATGGTTTGTGATCAAGGTATTTTTTAATTCAGGTCCAATCAATCAAGCTCTGTATCGTTCCCTTGGTGTGTCTGATGAGAAACACTACTTCGAATATAATGGAAAGAAGATTTTTTACACTATGATATGCCCCATCTGTTGAAATCAGAAAATCTGCAGAGAAATGACTGCAAATTTAAGCACCCTGATAATGGAACTTTTAAGTCGCATCATGGAAGGACATTGAGGATTTCTATAAAGCTGACTCGAAAGCTAACTTTAGAGTCGCCCCTAAATTTACAGATGCACATATTTATGCCACAAGCATGAGTCCGAAGAAATTGAAGCTTGCTTCTCAGATTTTTAGTCACTCTATTGCTGCTGGTCCGAGTTGCCCTGTTGCAAGTGATGCAGATGCATGTCCTAATCAAACAGCCGAATTTGTTGGGAACATTAATAATTTATTTGACAGCATGAATTCTGATAACAGATATTCTAATGTACCATGTAAATCTGCTGTATCTGCTGATTCAAATCATGTTGCCCAATGAAAGAAATGGATTCAAAGGACAAGGACGTAGTTGGGGGTATATCCATCGAAAACTTTTGAATTAGTGGTAACAAGATTAATGCTGTGCAGAAATTCTGCTCCTTTATACACATATAAGTTCATATCGCCGCCTCCCCCCCCCCCCCCCCGAAAAATTTTCCTGGCTAAGTGCCTGTCAGTGGATTACGTCATGGAAGTTAACAAATGAAGAGCACAAAGTAATCAAGCCTGGTTGCTAAAGAGGGCTTATTTTGACTTTGAATGCAGTGATTGAACTTTGGGATGAGCTGTCAAGTTATGGTCAATTGTACTTAATGACTAAACGACTGAACCAAGATCCTCTTAAAAATACATTTGCTTCTGTAAGGCTTCAAGGAAGATTCAGAGATAATCCTATCCCCCAAGAATTCCATAGTGCAGTTCGAGCTGTTATTGTTTCTGACTTTGAAGATGAAGGTTGACAAGAACTCTGAGGATGATTTTGATGATGTCTTACTAGATTTCAGTGGAAAAGTTGTTCCAACCGGAATTATATCGGAAAATTCTGATGTTGAAACACTCGTCGATGATCTTGATCAAACACTTGTCGATGATCTTGATCAAACACTTGTTATTGATCTTGATCGTACGGAGTCCCCACTTTCAGCAGTCAGGAGGATAATGTTACTGTTTATATTAGTGGTGTGTTGACCAAGTCTTTCTTTAAGAGACTGTCCTGTGAAACATGCAAAAATTTGCTAGTTGGACCAAAAGACTTGGACTCGCATACTCTACTACTGTTCTTCAAGGATTTCAGAGTAAATGACTCTTGTTATAGATTCAAGGGGCCCACACATCCATATTATTAATATATGTGCCAGTAGAGTGAAAGATTGATGTTTTTTTCTATGAATGAGGAGTCAGAAGAAACGTGTGCATTTCTTGAAAACATCAATTCAAGCTTCTTTGGTGATCACGAACACAAGGAATTATTCAAAGAGGTTATTGTGTAGGTGCTTGTGACAAGGATGATTAAACATAAAATTAAAAGGTTAAATAATGAAGATTATAGACAAAATATCAAGAAGAAATTAAAACACGTGAAAAATGTTTAGAGCAGCAGACCTCTAAAAAACACGGGAGCAGCTTGTCCCGACTACGAGTACCCATTTAGGGACAGACTCCTAACCTGGGGGTAACAGGAAAAAATAATTCTGCATTTCATTGGAGGACTTCACAAGTATTTATAAGGAAGAGAATATGCATGTAGTTATACAGCATAAATATGATTCAAGGACATACATTCTCAAAGTGACTATTTTTTGTATTATTTAATTAGAACTGTGAAATTTCGTGTCTATTTTTAACTATAAAATGAAATATGAAAACCTGTTTATTAATATATATATTTTTGACCCTAGGTTTCTTAGTTGCATGGCCATAATATTATAAAGAAAATCACAGAATCATCAAGAATATCACAGCATGTCTCGTGAGTTTGTTTCTGTATTTCCAATATTTTATTACAGTTTTGTTAAAATTAGTCGTACACAATGCTACTTTACTTTATTGTAGGTGAGCAAACTGATATAAACTTTATTAGCAATGTGCTGATGAAGGTTTGAAAAAAAAAAAAAAAAAAGTTACAGTGAGTGCTTTTTATTTATGCATTAAATTCCTGTTCCTTTTTGGATGATTTTAGTTGCTTAGTTTTAGTTTTAGTTTTGGATATGGTTGCTTTTAACAGATTTTGGAATGCTCGCGTCAGCTGCATGGATAATGGAGGTGACATTCCTAACGACCTCGCCTATTTTTCCTTCAATAATATTTGGTAATATGGTAGATAGCAAAGTAAAAGTCTGCCAGTCTGCTTTATTATGAATGTATCTGGGTATGTTAGTGGTTTGGTTGAGATTCTGATGTAAGGGTGAGAGAATGATTGGAAAGTGATCGCTGTTACGCAAGTCGCCAGAAACTGAAAAATTATAGAGGGGGAGGAGTGAAGGAGAACAGATGGCAAGGTCGATGGCATGAAAGGATTTAGTTGGATGATGGAAGTAAGTATCGTCGCCGTTATTCATAATACATAGAGAGAAATCAGTTGTAATTTGTTCTGTTTGTTCACCTTTAGTGTTGGTATCTTTGCTGCCCCATAATGGGCTATGCCCATTTATGTCACCAAGGAGTATAAATGGTGTTGGGAGTTGTTGAATAAGATTACTGAGAGATGTTTGGCTGATTGTTTCATTAGGAGGGAGATAAATGCAGCAGATGGTAGTGAGCTGTTTTAATTTGACACGAGCAACAACTGCTTGGAGATTGGTATTCAGATTGACTATTATGTAGGGATAGTTATTGTTGACTAACAGGGCCACACCACCAGAGGCCCTGTCCCTGAGTTCATAGTCTTTCCGAAGGATTGTGTATTTGTGGATGGTCCGATGTTTATCAGCTTTGAGATAAGTTTCTTGAAGAGCAAAGCAGGTGGAATTGAGGTCATAGAGAAGTGTTTTAAGGTCATCAATTTTATTCTGAAAGCCGTGGCAGTTCCATGAGAGCAACAATACATAATTATAGCAATGTTATGGGCATTGTGCATCTCCTTTGTAATCCCTGCAGCGATATTAGACGGTTTTATTTCTTCATCACTAATATCTGATTCCGATGGGGCAAGGCTTAAGATTGTGTCATCAATATGTGGCTGTGGAGGTACTTTCTTTCTTGCTAAATTTGTTATATTTTAATTTGTAAGTGGCTGTTTTACTAAGCTGTGGTCTGACTTGGGTGGAGCTATTACTTGTTACCTTTTCCTTTGGTGGAGTTTTTGGGGATGTAGAGCAAGGTTTGTTCTGTTTAAGAGTAGTTTGTTTACTTGTTGAGGTATTGGTGGTGGAAATATTTGATGGACAGTCGATTTAAATGGCTATTGATTTCGTAGATTTTATTATTGCAGTATAGGATAGGCCAGGTTTTGGTGTACGAGCTTCTATTATTTTACGAGCTTCAGGGTATGAGATTCTTTGTGTAGCACATATTGACTGGATTTCTTTTTCATATGCCCCTTTAGGGCATGAATTTGAATATGATGGATATTCCTGTTTACAGTTAACACATTTTGCAGCTGCAGAGCAGGTATCACTGTCGTGGTCTGAGGCACCACAACGAGCGCAGGGGGTGACCCACGACAGGAAGTTTTAGTATGACCGAACTTTTGACACTGGAAGCAACGGATAGAATTTGGTACATATGGTCTTACGGGACATAATAGATAGCCAGCTTTGATATGGGTTGGAATAGTGGGTGACTGAAAAGTTAGGACAATATGTTTAATGTTGATTGTTTGATTATTGTGCCGAATAGTTATTTGACGCACAGCACATACTTTTTCATCTCTAAGATGTTCTAATATTTCAGCTTCAGAGCAGTGCAAAAGTTCGGGTTCTGATACGACTCCTTGAGAGATGTTTAGGGATGTGTGGGGTGTCACTGTAACAGTTTTTAGGACAAAGTTTGTAATCTTCATGATTTTGGAAGCTTGTCTATTGTTTGTTACTTCCACTAACAGGTCTCCAGATCTTAACTTTTTTAAAAACTTTTTTGACCTCTCCGACATAGTCGGTGATGCATTTGTGTATTAAAAATGGCGATGTTTCGTTAAAGGTACCTTCAGCATAGTGTATGATGAAGAATCGAGCACTCATGTTGGTTAATTGTGTTTCAATGTTTTCATTGGTAGTGTACAGCAGTGCGTTGACGATAGACAAAGAATTTTTCGAATCCATGTTGGGGGAATTGAGATTCGGACCCGACCGCACCACCCACCAAGGAGCCCAACAAGGGGGTGTGCACTTGCACACCAGTGCTAATCGGGTATATACGCGCACAGTACATCCCTTAGGCAGCGTCCACCCTTAACGACGTGCCCAGTAGATGTCCGATTGCTTGAACCCTTGCAGTTGATCGAAATCAGTACCACCAGCCGATTGATATACAGGGGAACACTATACCTCCTGTTTACCCGAAGCCGAGGCCAAAGCAATGTGTTGAAGTTTCTCCCGTGTTTATGGAAATTCCGTAATGATGATTTCCTTTACGGGAACACCCCTCAATTACCAGGATCCCCATTTCCAGGGACACGGGTCTCCACGCACGGCCAACACGTGGATAGTTTTCCGCCAATAGAAGCTGACGGCACAGGGCGACCGCAGCTTCTAAAGGGGGGGCCCTCACCTCCACAGAGGAAACTACACTGAGGGGGAAAAGGAAGGAGATAGCTAAGAGAAGAGGAGGGTAGGACAAAGAAAAGCAAAAGATAGCTGGGGCAACGGGATTGCGACACCGCTAAAACCTAAAGTAGGTTTTCCCCCTGAGAGGAGGATCAATGAAAATATTTTTGAAGATTCAAATATGTGTGAACCTACAAGCAGTTCTTGTAATAGCTCCATTTCAGAAATTACTGATGAAACAAGATACAGGGTTGTCCAAATTAAACTTCCCCAACTCAGAGGCCTGTGCAGGATGTCGTATGGGTCATAATGTGATGAAATTTAGAAAACATACTTCAGATCATGCTTTCGGATTTATTTAAAAAAATATATTAGTACAAGAAGTTGCTAATAGGTGGCGCTGCAGATCAACAAGACGTTCTACAGATGTTCTATATGTGTGCCGTGGTCGAATAGGGCATATCAATAGCACGAGAAACAGTTGACACAATGACAACACCATGTGTCAATTGGCTTGTACGCGTGCAGAATCCACAACATGTCCTTCTCTACCTGCTAAAATTCCCAGCTCTCCGGTTCTTCGGAACTTCTTCATGTCTCGTAAAGCGCATGGTATCATTGGTCCTCGGCGTAAGTTCTTCAGCCAACGGAATGCTCTTATCATAGTACAGGAGTTCTCGTCATTCTGGTACAAAAATTTCACTAACATTGTCTTTCAAAGGCGCCATTTTGCATCAGCGAGCTGGAAACAACTACCTGTGCAGCGCCTGTCTTCCAGTTTTGTAGGGCTCGTCTTTTAGATATGTTGCGTAGAAGCTTTATTTCAGCAAATCACGTTGTTACAATATGCAAATTACAATTGTTACAGCGCCACCTATCGGCAAATTTTTGTACAAATATTTTTTTTTAATAAATCACAAGCGTGTGATCTGAAGTGTCTGTTTTCAAAATTTCATCACATTATGACGCATACAACATCCTGCACAGGCCTCTGAGTTGGGGAAGTTTAATTTGGACAACCCTGTACTTCTGTTCCTTTATGGTAGTAACTTATCCATAACATAAAAAACTGTGGATATGAGATAAATATCCACAGAATGTATTTTTATGGATATATTTTGGATGTCTATAACATGTCATAACATGTCCATATGGATGTCTATATTTTGTCCAGAGGTTGGTTGGTTGGTTGGTTGGTGTTTATTGGCACAAGGTCCAAAAAAAGGACATGCTGCGCCAGACAAGGAGTAAAAATCATATCAGAATGTATTCAGATAAAAGGTACCACAAAATCTAGTAAAAACTAAAATGTAAAGCCTAAAAAGGTGAAAAGTAAAATTCAAAAAGTGTTAAAAGTAGATAAAAAGTGAAACAAAGACATCTGGATGGGGGTTCCCATCCAGATACCAGTCAGACAGAAAGGGACACGTTACACTGAATAAAAAATATTGATCCGTCTAAGAAAAGCAAATAGATTCCGATGTGGGGTTTCACCCAGAATTTCGTCTAGTTTAGGATGAGAACAGTTAAAAAGTATTTGATAAAAACTATTAAAAGCAGTGCACGACGTTAAAAGATGACGAATGGTGAGGTGAGTATGACAGTGAGGGCACTCCGGGGCGGGTTCGCCCAAAAGTAAGTGCTTATGAGTAATTCGCGTATGTCCGATGCGAAGACGTGCCAAGATGACATCTAGCCTGCGATAGGGATGAGACGACCAGGGTACGAGAGTTGGGCGAATAGAACGAAGTTTGTTCCCCGTTTCATTGTCCCATTTATCGGCCCATATGCCATTTACAATGCTGGAGATGCTGGACTTTATGTCACTGTAGGATGGAGTGCCGGTGTACGGAAGGGTCGCATGCTTCGCTAGTGTGTCCGCTTTTTCATTTCCCGGGATCCCGATGTGACTGGGTACCCAACAGAGGAGAACACTGTACCCGCGGTTTATAAGCTGATCATACTTGTGTAAAACTTTATGCATATAGTTATGTGTTAGGGATCCAGATTTCAGATTTTCTAGAACCACTAAGGGAGTCGGAGTAGATGATAAAATTCTTTGTGTTCGTTCTCGAGATGTACAGAAGGCTTTCGTATATGGCAAGTAATTCGGCAGTAAAGATGGAGCAAAAGGGAGGTAGAATTTTGTCCAGAGGATATCATTATGGACGGCGTATTGTGCCATAGTGACAAATTTGGGGCGTATTATGGACAAGTTCAAGGACAGGAATATGGACATGTATAATTCATCAGATATAGACAAATTTGGGGATGTCTGTTATGTCCGGAACTTGTCATGATATCATATTGACATGTTCTGGACAAGTTTGTGCTGTCTGGGTATTAGGGACCGCGATAGGGAAAAATTTGAATATGTGCTAAAATCATCATAGGACATATTCGTAGCTGGGGGGTGGGGGTGTCTGAAATGTTAAATTTAATGCCGACACATGCTTTCTGCTGTGTTTTTGTTTTTTTTTTAACATTTTATTTTAGCCAACAAAAGTTGTTTTTATGAAAGAACTTAAAGGAAGAGCAATAGCTAATCCCCTTTATTTTTAGCAATATTATTCGAGAAATTTTACTGTGGTATTTTATTCTCAGAGCTTTAAGAGCAGACTAACTAATTTTTTGTTTTAATCTGGATATTTTTACTGTTTTACTTAATTTTATTTATTGCATATCTTGTTTTATTGATTTTTTAGTTTAGATATTTTATTGTTGTATTTACAGTTTTATTGTTTTTATGTACTTAAATGTTTGGTTTTATGTGAAACGGGGGCGGGTGGGGGGGCTGACACCTCCCCCATGAAAATCATTGTATTAATTACTGTGGATGTTTCTAACCATTTCATAGTTGTTGACGTAAATGTTTTTAATGCATTTTGTGGAGTGTCACATGAAGCAGGATCCTCGTCCCACACTCCGGTAACTGCATTAGCACAGGCAGATGGCTTCACCCTTTTATTGTTTGTGCTGTTGTTTTAGAGTCAAAATTGACCAAACATCACTTTCTAAATCCAATGTTTTGTGCGTGCGGCTTTTAATGATTATTTGTCAGATGGTGAATGTGTATGTGGTTAGGTACACATATACATCATTGTTGTTGTAAATTTTAAGAATAACATCTATGATAATACTGTTCTGCTGCATGTGCACATTTGCTATAGACACAGTGCCACTTGTGTTTACTACTCTCCTGACGTTTTTAAAATCAATCGATTCGTGAAATGCAACTCTATAGACAATAAATCTAAACGTTATTTCAAATACTCCTATAATGTGTTGTTTAGCACACTGTCATACATATCGTGCAAAATATTGAGTCGTGTATCAATAACGAAAACACTCACCCGCTCTCGCAGACTAACTGGAACAGCTTTAGTATGGTCCCTTTTTGGCGATTTTTTGATTTGGCGACAAAATCTTGTCGCCAACCCAAGTTTGCCTTGCCGATGCAAATTGTAAACAATATGGCAGATCAGATGGCGCTGGTTCCGAGATAATTGATCGTCGCCGTTAATTTTGCTATGATTTATTTAAATGGCTTTTAAATATTTTTATGAAAAAAAAATTAGGTACAGCTTTAGTATGGTCCCTTTGGCGCGATTTATTTTTGGCGACTTTTTTGGGGCGATAAGCGCGCCAATATGGTAACCCCTCCGGAGGATGCTCCGGAGCGGAGGAGCAAACATGGCAACCCTAGCTGCGTGACGTCACGGATGCGCTCCTTCTTCTCCCCGCTCCGGCCAATCGCGTTTGTTCCTTCCATTAACTTTTGCAGCCCCGTTTTAGTAAACGCGCGCGCTTTGAATCGTCAATCCGCCATAACGTTTTTTTTTCAGCTCGAGTGCGTGTGGGTGATAGCAGTCCGTTCCGGTAGAAAGTTTCCAGGTATTTCTGTTTTGATTTTAGTTTGATTTTAATTTGATTTTATTATGCCTTTAAGTGTTATTTTGAGGTATCAGGGCTTGTTGCAGGACAAGGTAGCTTGGACCTATTCTAATAATAGGCATACCTTGGGGAGGCCAGGTGTAGCGAATAGAAATTTTGTTACGACTTTATGTAACAATGGCGATTTATTTCTTGAGTTTTTGAGGGAGGTTGGGATGATTAGAAAGGAGATTAATTGTGTTAAGTGTGGGGGTGTTATGAAGGTTGGCCGAAAAAGAAGCTTTCTGATGGTTTTATCTGGACATGCCGTAAGGTGATCGATGGAAAGGTTTGTGGGGCTCAAAAGTCAATTAGGTACGGGTCGTGGTTTAGCTTGAGTAAGCTAAAGCTTCAGGAGATATTTCACTTGACTTTTGAAATAGTGGTGGGGACGTCGACGGGGGATATAGCTGACAATTTTGGCTTTAGTTCAGCTACTCTTGCTGACTGGCGTCAGTTCGTTCAAGATGTGATATTAGATCACATCGAGCTGACGTCCGAGAAGATAGGGGGTGTAGGAAAGATCGTCGAAATTGACGAGTCTAAGTTTGGGAAGAATAAATATGGTAAGGGGCACTATGTGGAGGGGCAGTGGGTTTTTGGTGGGGTGGAGAGGGGTTCGGGAAGGCTTTTTTTTTGTCGCAGTACCAGATAGGACACAGGAAACTCTGTTAGGAGCTATAAAACAGTGGATTGAACCAGGTACTGTGATTTATAGTGATTGTTGGAAGGCCTATGATTGTATTTCTAGGGAGGGTTTTGAGCATCTACGGGTTAATCATTCTATCCATTTTAAAGATCCTGTAACTGATTGTCACACGAATACAATTGAAAGCACGTGGAGGCATGTAAAAAGTACCTTGCCGACTCATAACCGGCAGACTGATTTCTCCTACTATTTGGCTAATTTTATGTTTCGGCACGCGTGTAGGGAGAAACAGAAGCATCCTTTTAATGCTTTTATTGAAATTATTAGGGACCGCGATTGGGAAAATTTTAATTATGTGCTAAAATCATAGTACATATTTGTAGCTGAGGGGGGTGGTTTGATATGTTTCATTTAATGCCGACACATGCTTTCGGCTGTGTTCTTGTTTTTGTAACGAATATATTTTAGCTGACAAAAGACGTTTTTATGCAAGAGCTTCAAGGAAGAGCAAGAGCTAATTCCCTTTATTTTTAGCAATATTCGAGAAATTTTATTACTGTGATATTTTAATCTAGAGCTGACAATTTACTGTGATATTTTATTATAGAGCTGAGAAATTTTACTGTGATATTTTATTCTAGAGCTTCGGAGAGCAGCCGTTTACTGTTACTAGTGCTTTGTTTAATCTAGAAATTTTTACTTTTTAACTAATGTTTTCTGTTGCATATTATGTTTTATTGTTTTTTAGTCTAGAGGTTTTATTGTATTATTTTATTGTTTTTATGTAAATAGTTGTATGGTTTTAAAGGAAACGGGGGGGTTGGGGGGGGCTGGCCCCCCCCATATACAAACATTTTTGTGTTAATTTTGTGGACGTCTCTAACTATTTTGTAGTTGGTGACGTAAACATTCTTAATGCATTTTTATGGAGTGTCAAGTGAAGCAGGGTCCTCGTCCCGCACTCCGGTAAACTGCGTTGCCGTAGCGCAGGCAGATGGCTTCACCCTTTCATTTTATGTGCTGTGTTTGATCAATTTTGACTAAAAAAAACACTTTTTAAATACGATGTTTTGCGCTTCCGCGCTGTTTTTTCGGTTAGTAAATTTTAAAAAATGCATTTTTGCTAAATTTTTAACTTAAAAAAATTGCATTTCAATGATTTAATTACAAATTTTATTTCTTTAGAAAGCTGATTTTTAGCGCTTTTGCGCCATTGTTTACTTTCGGCAAAGCCGGGTTTGCATCGGAGTTTCGTCAGGATCTCCGATCGGCAAACCCGGGTCTACCATTGGCGACAAAATTTTGTCGCCAAATCAAAAAATCGCCAAAAAGGGACCATACTAAAGCTGTTCCAAAAAATTAAACAAATAACAAGCCTACATGTACATATAGATTCGGTTTAATAAAATTTAATAACTTTTCTTTTTGTGTGAGGAGGGGCTGTTTGGACGGCTCGGAAAAGCGGTCAAGACAACAATCCAGCTTAGCATATATGTCAATGCTAAACTGGAAATACTAGCTTATCATTGTTTACTGACTAACGATACCATACCTGCCAACATCTAATGAAGAAAATCCAGTAGATTTATGCGGTATCACAATCATAAAGTTATTACTTATCTGGGCCACAAAACACATTTAAATTTTTAGCACATTAAATTTCACCATCTATTCTATGTTATCATTTTTTTAATATACATTGACATGACAAACAGGCATAGTTTTTAAGATGAACAGTTTACTTTTATATAGAATTTACATTTGAAAATTCAACATAAGGTAATGATGTTAAAAAACGAATTTGTGAAAGAGCTCAGAAATAAAAGAATTCTTTAAACATGAAATAAATGAAACTTTAATGT
>JAWZYV010004480.1:0-10613 GCA_038373885.1 Cheiracanthium punctorium
CTCAGCCTAAAAAAACTGACTGCGCTCTTCAGTCTGCACTTCGTTTAAAAATTTTAGGAGCTTCTCTTATTTCCCAGAATTTGAATTTTCCTGTCAACAACCACTCCTTCTCATTCAATTCTCTTCAAAACATTTACACTGTGAGCCTTCTTCTGCGGCCTTATCTTTTTCTCATCAATACTTTTTTCTTTTACATATATTTTTTTCTTAATTATTATTTCTTGGAGCCTGTCAAAACTTGACGACCAAAAGGATGCGCCTTTTTAATAACCTAAGAGACTTTTTGAAATCAAAACCATCCATATCTCTAATTTATATCGAGTGCGTTGCGTTCTTATTATTTGTATCATTTTACTTTTCGTGGTTGATCGTGATGAATACATCTTTCTTTAACCCTTTGAGGCGTAACCTTTTCCCAATGCTGAAAAAAGGGAAGCCGTTGCCATCGCTCGACTTAACTACCAGCAAGATGGCGGATGATCGAAACGTTCATCGCGTGCCACAGATCTAGAGACCCTTTTTTGACGACAGCTGTCATCAAAAAAGGGTCTCTAGATCTGTGGCACGCGATGAACGTTTCGATCATCCGCCATCTTGCTGGTAGTTAAGTCGAGCGATGGCAACGGCTTCCCTTTTTTCAGCAGTGGGCAATCTATCCAGCTGTTCTCGCATTCTTCCATTTTTCAGCAGATGTCAGTGCTGTTAAAAATAACCGTGACAATTTTTTGACGGGTAATGACGTGCTAAAAAGTAAAGGATTCTCGTGGAGCTATGTCACCCGCAACTATTTTTATGGAAATCCAATCTATTCTTCGTGACTGACAACAGTCAAAATGTCAGAGTTGGGTGTTCCCAGAGCGGGAACACTGCGCGTTAAAGGGTTAACGTATAAATAAACAGGGTGTCTCAGAATCACCAGGGTTCAAAGGGTTCTAGGAGGGGTAGGATGCACCAAGATGACCCAGAATCACACAGGAATGTATCTAGCCTTCATATCCCTAATAATAATTACTTATTAAAATGCCATCTGTCCAGACTTCTTACGTGTGCGGTTCATAAACGACGGGCTTATGCTCCGATTTTTGCATCACTAAAATAAAACAGGTTTTCTGGACTGTAATTTTCAGTAAAAAGCTTAGCGTAAAGAAAGGTTGTCCACCAAGTAGGTATAAAACTTGAAATTGATCGGTATAAGGATATAAGAGATGTTTTGCTTTACCGTTGAAAATTAATGAAAATCACAAATCGAGCACGGAGAGATTTTTTAATTCATATTTCTCTCTACACTTTTCTGTATGTACTAACACGATTTCAGAACGATTGTTCTTAGCGATGTCGAAAATGGCTAAAATTTGGGCGCACGGGTGAGAATCAGGGGCGTAGCCAAGGGGGGGGGTTAGGGGGCTCATAACCCCCCATGAGAAATTTTTTGCCGTACAAAATTTATATTCTTCACTACATTATCACACACACGTATACATATATATGAGTTGTAGCAGTCGTAGCCCCCCCATGAAAAATTTCTGGCTACGCCACTGGTGAGAATGTTCAGATTTTAGTCAGATTATTTTCTCCACATTTTTTAATTTATTAATTTAAGACAAAGTTTATTAATACAAAAATGACTGATATTGAAGATAACCGGTTTCTCTTAAGGACTGTACAAAACATGTTTACGAATTTTTTTTCTCTCTCTTGCCTCTAAGCATAATTTTACTTAATTTTATAACGGAAGAGAAGAATTCAATATTCGAATAGTCACAATCACCACGTGTCTACACGTCTCTTTTAGGATAAACAGTGGCTATAAATGACTTTCGAGGTCTAAGCTGCCCTTCTTCCCGTATTGGGTAATAAATAATATTAACAATTTATGTTACGTTTGAGGTACTTTCTACTTTTTTATTATTTGAATTTACGTCTGCTTTCTTCCTGCCTTGCCTTTGTGCTTTCACCATTCACTACAATAAAGTCTTTTTACTCAAAACGAAAAGATTATGCGCCTGTATTTGGAAGTACATCAGTTACAACCAAAAATGTTGTTTCCGCTCGTTCATTTATATTTTTCTCCTTTTGCGTTATGTTATTAAAACAACATTTAAAGTGTTTCGTAATCTTTGCGTTTAGCATCATTTGCCCGAACCTTTTCATGTTGATTATGTTACAGAGTATAAATTCCATTCTGCAACTGAAACAGGTGAGTAGATTGCCAAATTCGGCATATGGCCTATACACGAGATACGCTTAAAGTAGTTTTTAAAAAAATTCAAAAATTGTTAACTTAGGAGACGTTTTGCAGGGTGAAATCAGCTCAAAAAAATAAACCAAATTATTTCTTAAATGCTCAGAAACTATTGAATAAATTTAGAAAATGCTTGAATATTTTGAACTAGCCATTGTTGCTTTTAGCCACCGTCTTTTCTAAACGAGCAGTTTGGGTACTTGGCCGATTTTGAGTAGCAATAACCCATCGGTCGATGAGAGGCGGGTGAGTTAAATCCGAGGAGAAGGAGCAATGGCCGATCACGGCTTTTCATCCCAAAAGGGGAAAGTTCATCGGCAACTGGTACAAAATGTCCGCTCGGGGGGCCATAAAGCCGATCATCGTTTCCGGATGACTCCGATGAAATAACGAAAAGAAACCGATAAACTAATTAAAATATATTTGTTAATAAAAAATAAACGACTGGCAGCAAAATTTTCAAAAAATGTCCGTTCTGTTTATTACGTTTTCGTTTTTTGTATGCTAAATTTCCGTTTTTCTGAGAAAAAAAAATCTTCCTCCCCGGGCCCGAACCCTGAGCGTACTATTTACGAGATAGTGTTGTTCAGTATTAATAATAGTCAAATTATTCGATTGGTAAGAAATTAATTTCACTTTTTACCAATGTATGTAAGTAGCAACAACATTCATAATTAATAATTAAAAAAAAATATTGCCAATTGTATAGGAATTTTAGTGTGATTTTAACTTTCATATTTCTTGGATAACTTTTAAAAATTAACTGATTTCTCTTCTTGCTGTTTACATTAAAGAGGTTTCAAAAGAATTGCTCATTCTAATGAAGTTTCCATTATTCTTATAATGCAGCTGGCGCTCAAATAGATTTTCTTTTCTTTTTCTTAAACACGTTTTTTAAAAATTATTTAAATATTACAAACGATTTTTATATAATAAATACTTACCTTTTTTTGTAAATATTTCTTTTCAAATTTAAATTTTGTGGGAGGGGGCAAGGGGGGGCGGGATACCACCCCCCTGCCCCTCCCAACCCCAATACAAGAAATTTGAAGTAAATTATGCGATTAATTCAAGAATTGTTCAAAATTTCCTTTAGATTATGCAAAGGCACATCTAAATTACGCAAATATTTATAGGAATTTGGGTAAAGTGTAAACCACTGGGGACACTTGCAAAGCCCGTTGACTATAGAGCTGCAGTTTCGGATAAGATATTGTTTTTCGGTTTCCCATCGGCGAAACTGCTCGTCTAGATCACTTCTATCCATGAATAAAAATTCATCTATTGCAGATTAACAAAAGTGCACTTGCCGATGACTGAATTCGACGAGTCGATGAGTTAACGATGAGTCGATGAACGACCGAGCAGAAAACAAGCAGTCATTGCTACTAGGGTAGTAGCGTACAACCACTACTCTACTACAACAACTCTTGAAATGCATAGAATAAAAAAAATAAAAATAAAATAATAATAATAATAATAAATCATTCCTGGCTTTGGAGAGAAACTTTGTTACCGTTGATTATTCACACATGTATATCTAGGAATATCGGGAAGTTATCTCTCCTAGATTATATATATATATATAAAAAAAAAAAAAAACCCAGCAATTTGAAGAAATAAAAAAAAAGACATTCATTCTGTAAAAATAACATGGAACTTTTTTATCTTTTTCGTAATATTACCTGTGGGTGTTACGAGAGATTATCGTGCAGATTGTTGCTATCTGATGAGAAATTCTTTTAAGTTTCGTAGCAGACAGGAAACCTTCTGATAAAAGTGACAAAAGCTCGATATGGATGCATATCATTTTAATATCAGCCTCCATGCCTAGTATTGATTACTCGTAAGAAAGCTTTTATCTAACATTTATCGTAATTGTGTCAGTAGCTGAACCTACGGGAGAGCGATGGGGCGATCTCCAAAACGAGCGCACAACTCACTGTTAAGTGAGTAGGTCATTGAAAGCTCAAAGAGCCTCACCATGGAACAGTGTTTAAGTCACTGTAAATAGTAGACAGCCGAAGTGTTAAGGTCCCGGGTTCGGGTCCCATCGCGCGGCTACACCCTACGTTTAGTTGGAATTTAAGCAAGCTCCAATATGAACCCGTGTTGTCAAATTTTTGCTGCATTAAAATTGTTTTGAAAATCTTTTTTTAACACAAATGTTGAATTAAAAATAACTATTTAATAAAATACATAAAAACATAAAATCCTAAAGTAACATGAAGTAAAAAAAGATTCCACCCCTCCCCAGGAAGCACTAATTCAGTATTTTTAAACAACAATTAAAGAAAAATAGTAAAAATACTCGAAAAATCTCGGTTAATATCAGAATTAAAAATAATAATGAATTATTAATTTTTAAAATCTATATAATATTAATTTATTTAGAACATAAAAAAAAAAAAAGACAAAAATAAATAGTGCAAATATCATATGTTTCGAGTAGTACAAATGATCCAGTCTTCTTCCTCTGCAAAAAGCTCCAACCTTCACACAGGCAGTACAACCGAGAATGTACCAGCCCCAAACGAACATACTGCACTATTTTTATGCAGTATGTTCGTTATACAAGAAAGTTTTTTTGTCTTTATTTTACTTACAGAAAATCAAAATATCTTACCAAGCAAAGGGTAAATAAATGACAAATTCAGAAGTAATATGAAACTAAAAAATATAAAAAAGGTTCCCTCTATAATATTTTGGTTTATAATTTATCCGCTCTTATATTAAACGAGGAATGTTTGTGTGTATGTCCGAGCGATCTCGAAAACTGCTCTAAGGATTCTTTTTAAATTTCGTACCTGGGGTTTTTTTGGGCCCCTGAAACGATTGAGCTAGGTCACGTGATTTAAAAAACTCTTCAAACACTCAAAATTTAAAATTTAAAATTTTTGGACGGTAGCGCCATCTATTGAGCGTTTGAAAAACACACTTGATGCAATCTTCTAAAAAGGACGCTCAAATAAGTTTGGGGCGGATTAAAAAATACAAGCCATCGATATATAATAGTAAAAATTAATTTCGCAATGAAACAAAATAAATGGAACTTGATATCCAGTACACAGACAAATAAATATTTTAGTAACTAGATACATTACACCATTCAGCTACATAAATTTGTTTAGAATTAAAAAGTTATTTTTATTTCAAAATATCGTCCTGGCAACCAGCGAAAGAAAAAGAGAAAAGAATCTTAGTTGCCATCCCCGAAAGCACCTTAATGGAATATACGTAAATAATTTAATTATTTTTAATTCATAGTTATTAATACAAAACTATTCGTAAATCTTATGTGAAAAATTGCCTGAATTTATTACAATTATCCTTTTGTAACTAACGTAAAGCTAAACGTATTTTCGCGTACATACTAAAACAATAAAGATTTTTCATGTATTTTATTGATCATAATCATGCGAATTTCAAAAGTGCATAAAAGTTTCAGCTTAGCCGAATAATTTAAATGAAAATGACACCCTTTTCAGTCATTCACAGTAAGAAAAAAGATCCTGTGACGTAACATGAAAATTCCAATTTTTTAAATAACGACACTAGGTTGAATTCTATTTTAACTGCCTTATTCCGCCAAGTTGACGATAAATATTTAAATTTAGTTATCCTGATGATTTTTTTTTTTTTTTTTTTTTTAAGAGACAACCGTTTATAATGAAACTATCTTTGTAACTCTGGTGAAAAAATTTATAATGATACAATCGATTCCTAAATTGTTCTCGCAGCCGATATTCAAATTAATTTTGCAGGTGATCAGCCATCAGTTTAGTTTTCATTCACTGCAGTTGATGATTTCAACCGGGGCCTGCGCGTGTATTTTGATGAGCCATCCAAAGAGGCCTACGGATGCTCGAGTCTTCACGTATGCATCAGGCATTTCTCAAGCTCCCCAGTGCTTTCAAACGTTATTTAATGTAGTTTTAAGTAGTAATTGTGTTACTAATTCAAGTACGAACTCATGATTAATTTGTTTGCTATGATACATATTTACATAAAGAAAATAGATGCATATAATTTGAAGAAAACACAAAGTAGCGCTTACTCTCATGATTCACGATTGCTTATTTTAGTTTCACAAGTGGATATTTAATATACTTTAAAATAACTAAATACACAAATGAGAAAGACATTTTTATAATGAATATTTCATGAACGTAGTCGTATTTCCTACATTATTTTAAACAATTGAACATTAACAAATGATGTTTTAAAGCGCATTTCAGTGTTTTCGGGATATCCTGTATATTGGAGAAAATTGATAAAATACGCTCTATAGCACGATCCCTGAATTAATTATTCTTTAATAAAGACATTTCATGCAGTATATGTTATTCTTTTGTCGCTTTCTCAATCGAACTTTGGAATTGAGAAAGCATAATGAACGCCTGTACAAAATATTAACTACATTTGAAGTTTCTATATAAACGGGCAAAAATCAATAATTTATAATTTACTGTATTTCTGCACTGTACCTGATGTAAGTCTGAATCACATAATCAAGGCATTCATAACTGATAAATAACATTTTCAACTGACAAAATTAAATTGTCTAACTAGTACCACAACGTCATGCTTATTTACAAGAATAAACTGCTCAAGTAATACGATTTCGGATTAAAATAATTTATTTATAAATAACACGTGAGTAATTATTCACTAAACATGATTTACATACATATTTTTAGAATTTCTAAATACATTATAAGCGTTCACTTACCTTTACATTCAGAGCAAAATGTTCGAATTTTAGGATAAATTTTCATGAAATTAAATGGCGCAAGATTCACAAAACGATTACCTACATCTAAAGTTCTTTAGTACGAGAAAAGTATAAAAAAATTGTTTTAAAATAATAAAATAATATAGCATTTATAACACTTAGAATAATAAAATAGAATACTGTAACTGGGGAAAACAGGCCTCAATGATAAACTCATTTTTAGCGATGGCAACTCATAAGCAGGCCCGTTGGTTAGCGATGGCCCCGTTTCAACTCATTTATTTTATCATCGTATGGACAACCTGTGAAAAGTTGCGGGCAGAACTTTACGATAGTAGCGAACTCCGGCCTGACTTTAGGATGTTAGCGAAATCGCGGGCCGTATAATTCGGATTTATATGGAAGTTTGAATGTTTTATATAGGTTTTATACAGGGTTTTGACTTGTTCTGAGGTCCAAAAGCCATGGCGGGCCCCATCCGGCCGCAGGCTGGGAGTTGCCCATATGTGGAAGCAGTAAATTGGGAGGCTGAAATCTGGTTACTAAGATTTTTTCTAATAAATTTTCAATTCTTATTTAGACGTGGATTAGACTGCGTTGTTTTGTGTTGTGTACTATCATTAAACTAAAGGATAAAGCCCTTTGTTCAGACAATTACAGCGGGCGATAGAATATCTACACTCAGAATATTTAATATTTACCCACTTAAAATCAAATAACTTCATATTCAATTTTTATTATACATCGAAATTCGAATTGTATAATCTGCAGAAACATTTCGTATTCAAAACATTTCGTTTGGTATCAACATCCTCTCCTATATCCATGCTTAATGCATAGAAAACCGTTTTATTTTTGAAAAAAAGTTAAACTGAGTAGTAATTTAGAAAAGCTATCTTAAGGGAATTGGAATCGTAATTTTTCCTCCAAAGCCTGATAACCGTGACTTCAGTGTAACGTCAATGTCACTTGCAATAGAAAATTCTGACACTCAAATGATTAGCTTTTTTTTTATTCTCTTAAATGAAATAGAGCTAAAAATACCAAAAAAAAAAAAAAAAAAAAAAACGCTTAAAAATCAGGGAATGGGTGGATTATCAGATTTTTTCTTTTTCTACATAATTATGATAATTTTCAAGCTGATCGCACCAACGAACCGTGTAAATTTTAAGTTATTAGACAATACATTTTTAATCTGTTTGGATTAATGATGGTAAAAGTTTTATTTTGAGTGGTTGAACTGGAATTGTGACAGAGTCAGGGATCAACGTAACTATATAGGAGCGATGTATTTTTGATTTATTCGAGGTTAGAAGTCCATTTTCTTCAGTCCATCCCTTTTGTTCTATTATTGTCAACGTTTAAGTAGTTGTTAGGGTTATTATAAAAGAATATTTTTGATCTATTCTGTTTTTGATTTCATGATTTCGAAGTGTCCTTTTGTGCTAATAATTTAAATTGCGTTACACTTTTTATTTTCTTAAGCGTGAGTTTATAAAATAAAATTATGTTTAAAGCATATTTATGTAAGATTATACTTTTATGGCATCTATATTTATGTATCTATAAGATTGAATTTACGTTTGTAGAATTTGTTTATGCAAGATATATTTTCTTTGAATTAGAAAAAAATAAGTATTTTATGTTTGAATTGAAGCACTATAGAGAAATTTACAATTTCAATCGTAAAGAATAATCATCATAGATGTATTATAAAGACGTAAATGCATGAAAGTGTAGCTCAAAAACGAGCTGTGGAAACATTTGATCACCGGCAGCAGCACTTGGCCCAAATGTGTGAACGTGCAGTCCAAACACAAGCAGATGAAACAGATGATTAGTATTTGGAAGGAGAACGACATAGAACAGCTAGACGTCGACAAATACTTCGGGTAAACAGTCTAAGTAACTACAAAGCTGCCACAAATGTGGGTACTTATTATCATAGTTTAAAACTTGTTAACATGTATTGCATTCACCCTGGAGCTCTGCATTTTTCTGAAGAGTAAAAACAAAAGTTAACCGAAACCATTTTGGGGACTGTAAGATTGATGTAGGACATTCCGAATTTCCTAATGAATTGGTGTGGTTGTTTCTTCGATGTCACCCACATTTCAAAGAATTTGAAATTTGAAAGCATACTTTACAAAGGCTTTGTTCACAGTATATGACGAGTGAAACTATTAACGATTTTGGTGTGTACTGCTATGTTGCGAACAGTGTATTACAGACTTGATGAATTTTTTTTATAAACTCATTCATTTGAAAGTTCAACCAACTCAAATTCTTGATGCTGAATTTGAACGTCCTCAATATGGACAGATATATTTCTGAAGTAATGAAGACGCTGTTAGTGAATGCATCGCCCAAAATCTTTGCTGATACCCTCGCTGATCTGCTACAGAAGGAAAGGAGGCACCTTACGTTAAACTACTTTTTGCTCAACTCTGATGGCACCGGCCATCGAATATTTAGCATCCCTCTTCAAAACGAAGTATATGCCATTGTAACATTGAATGCCGACCAAAGCTTAACTGATAATGTATGAGTGATCCGACAGCGATGAAAATATTTGGCAACCATGAAGATTATTGATACGTTCCAAGGCATTTACGTATTCATTATTTTACACTTAAGGAGCCTTTAAATTCTGAGTATGGCTCGGTAACCTGGTACTTAGATTTAAATTCCCTCTCCCTTTTTAGCATAAGTATGTTAGCTCAGACAGGCAATTCTCCTGTATTTAGAACAAATGCTTGATAATCTCTTTCTCTCTGCTTGAACAGAAAAGAGACAGCCATCATGTCTACCTTTCCAGAAATTTCTAAGTTCACTATAACCAAAGTCATAGTTCACTAAAACCGAAAAATGCTATGCAAATTCCTAATGTATGTGAATCAGGAAGAATGATTTGTGTTAACTACATCCAGGTTCACTAAATCCGGAGTTAACTGTAATATCAAGAATCTTACTTTCTTTTTAAACATTACAGTCGATTTTTTTTACTATCACTTTATTCAAAAAGTTAAGCTGTATTCAAAAAGTTAAATTACATCAAGTTGTGGGACATTAGCAAAATCTGTATATTTAAAGATTATTTTTTACTTTTTAATTCATACTGCTATAAAAGCATGTATCTTTAGTTTTTTTTATTTATTTGGAAAACATCTTTACATATGAAATTTACGAAAAATATGAAAATAACTGGCAATTAAATTGTGTTTTTTCTTTTACAACTGAAATCCTTTAATTTTTAATCAGTCATTCATAATTGCTAATGAATACATGTTTCTTATAAAAATATAAAAACAAAATCAAATATTATTTATTGAAAGCATATGCTGCAACACATAATATCAAAATTGTTAGTTTTACAGTTTGATAGATTAGATGTGTGACATTGTGCCAATAACAATATCCGACTTTTTTAAAAGCAGATTAAATTATATTTTTTTACAAGTTGAATTATTGAGTAACATCACTTAAATTCTGTTTGAACATGATTTGACAATAAATAAAAAAAATAAAAAATAAACTGTGAAGCATAAAACAAAAGAAACAGATTAGAGATCTACAAAAAAGGTGTTCTTTCTCTTATGCATTTTCAAAAACTTCTTCAGTATCTTTATAATAAAT
>JAWZYV010004481.1:0-10142 GCA_038373885.1 Cheiracanthium punctorium
TAAAAGAATTATTTATGCTATATGCTTGAAAGGTTGCCTGTATGTTAATCTAGGGCATAAGCTATCTTCATTACAAATTTTTCAACCATTTTTGTGTGATTCAGTCAAAAACATCCAAACACATAAACGTACACATTTATATTATTGGTAAGATTTGGAAATTTACGAACTTTAAGAAACACATCTGGACTTTTCTTGGTACTTACGTATTATCCCGGCGGTCATTCCCGCCAAATTGTTTTTTCGTCAAATGAGTTGCCAAACTGTTGCCAATTATTTTTCTTTCAACTCTTCTCTGTTTTCTTTTTTTTCCGCATCTTTCTTTATACTATCCTTTGTGTGTTTTGTATATCTCTCGTCTGTTCTAATTTTAAATGTTACATGTTTGTGCGTATTGTAGAGTGCTGATAGTATACCAGGACCGAAAACGAAGGAGACGCAAGTTAAACGGTAGAGGCTTCAGGCAAATTGTCGCTTTTCAGATCGTATTTATGCGAGACGGAAGAAAATGCGAGAATTCTCGCGAGAAATCTAGCGCGAGACAAGACTCTGTCTCGTCTCGCGTCTCGTCCAGCAAAATATTTTCTTTCTCGTCTCGCGTCTCGTCTCGCAAAAAAATGCCTGTCTCGTCTCGCGAGACAATGAGAGAATTATCGCGTCTCGCGTCCATCCCTAAGTAGCAATGACTGCTCGTTTTCTGCATGGGCGTTCATCCACTCATCGTTAACTCACCGACTCATCGAACTGAGACATCGGTAAGAGCACTTTTGATTTTCTGCAACAGATGAATTTTTATTCATGCATAGAGGTGATCTAGACGAGCAATTTCGCCGATGGAAACTGACAATCAAATTTTTATCCGAAACTGCAGCTCTATAGTCATCAGGCCTTGCAGGTCTCCCAATGGTTTACATTTTACCAAAATTTTTATAAATATTTGCATAATTTAGATGTGCCTTTGCATAATCTAAGGAAAATTTGAACAATTCTTGAATTAGTCGCATAATTTACTTCAAATTTCCTATATTGGGGTCGGGACGGGGCAGGGGGGTGGGATCCCTTTTGCCCCCTCCCACAAAATTTGGATTTGAAAAGAAATATTTATAAAAAAAACATGTAAGTGTTTATCATATAAAATCGTTTGTAATATTTAAATAATTAAAAAAACTGTTAAAAAAAGAAAAGAAAATCTATTTGAGTATCAGCTGCATTATAAGAATAACGGAATAGCTGCATTATAAGTTAAAATCACATTAAAATTCCTCTACAATTTGTAATATTGTTTTTTAATTATTAATTTTGTATGTTGTTACTTACATACATTGGTAAAAATTGAAATTAATTTCTTACCAATCGAATAATTTGACCTATTATTAATAATAGCTGAGCATCACTTTGTCAAAATTTAACTCCAAGTGCCAAGCTGAGACTAAAATAACCCGTATTTCGACCTTTCGCATGTATATGTCAAATCTGGATGGACTTGCGGTAGAGCGTCAGTCTGTGACTCAGCACGCTCAGGGTTCGAGCGTGGTGGAGGAAGAATTTTTTTTTTGAGAAAAACGGAAAGTTAGCAGCGAAACGAAAAAATAATAAACAGAACGGACATTTTTTGAAAATTTTGCTGCCAGTCGTTTATTTTTTATTAAAAAATATATTTTAAACAGTTTATCGGTTTCTCATCGTTTTTTTTTTTCTTTATTTCATCACAGTCATCGGAAAACGATAATCGGCTTGATGGCCCCACGAGAGGACATTTTGGACCAGTTACCGATAAAGTTTCCCCGTTTTGAGGTGAAAAGCTGAGATCGGCCATTGTTCGTTCTCCTCTGATTAAACTCACCCGCCTCTCATCGAACGTTGGGTTATTGCTACTAGGGAAAATAATATGCTCGAGTTTAACGAATTCGTAAACGAGCACAGCCCCGATTTAATTTTCCTACAAGAAACACACCTCAGACCGGAATGAACCTTAAATTACCTAATTACACCATCACTAGAACAGACCACATTAACACAAACAGTAGCCGCCCTATTAGGGGGACTGCGGTGTGTTAAAAACAATATTAATAGTCACTCAACAACATTCCCAGCTTTCAACTGTATCAATGCTACATGTATCAAAATTAAACTCTCTAGGAATCCCCCCCTTCCATATTTTTGTTTCAGTGTACGTTCCAGCGCAAACCGGACCTTAGTGTTATTGCAGACGTTGAAGCCCTATTATGTTTAGACACTAACTGCTTATTAGTAGGGGACTTTAACGCCCTAAGCATAGGAATTGGAACTGCCGAACCAATAATGGTTATGCCAGGAGGATTATCGACAACTATCTGTCCAACTCCACACATGTGGATATTATTTTTCCAAATTAGCATACTCATTTTGCGCCATATTGTAGTAGCACCATTGATTTCGGCCTTTTTCACGGTTTTATGTCAAAGAGATCTATTCCCTCCCCGAACTTAGGTCAGACCACAACCTCATAAAAATTTATATCAAAATTGATAACCCCCCTCCCCGGTCAAACTCATTAAACGTACTGATTGGGCTATGTTCAGATCCAACCTAGATATCAATGATATCAACCGATGATAATAATTACGATATTTAACGTAGACGCCATCGACTCCTTTAATAGTAACTTAACCATAGCATTCTCAAATCGTTTAACGACGCTGCGACTGAAATCCCTAGTAACCAGGGATCCGTAACTTAACGTAACAAAATTGTAACGTTATTCGGCCTTGTAACAAAATAATTCGTTATACAATTTTTATATGTACAAATAACTGCTTGATTTTCGTTATGTATTAGTTACGTTACATTTTGTATTTTATTATTGTACCGTAACAAATCTACAGAACGCAAATGAATACGTTATTGCAATAACGTTATTCAGAATAACATTATTCAATGGTATACTTATTATAACGTTATTCCGTTTTGTGTTATACTCAGAAACTGAACAAAAAGTAACAGAATGCATTCGGTTAATCATGCTAACGCTTAGTTTATAACGTTAAACTCACCTAACTATTTAATAACGATACAGTATCAATTAGTTATTGAATATAGCATTTCGCTGAATAACGTTTTAAATACGGTATGAGACCATAACGTTAAAGGAGCAGAACGATATTTTCATACCGTTATAGCTACATAACTATATGCAATAATATTGGAACATTTCGTTACAAATTATAATATATTGGTGTCAATATATTTAAATACGGTATAAGATCTAACGGTTCAAATAACTTAAAGATTTCTGATCCAAATCAACGGCTTTTCGGACTGAGAGGAGGGTTTAAGATAAGTGTTGCGTGAGAGCCACCCTTATTTATGTTTTGTATGTAGCACACACACGGACATAGGGGCTGTTCAGGAGCAAGGGCTTCGGAAGCATAGGCCAAGGGGATCATTTGCTTCCCCCCTAGATTATTATATGCCGTTTTTTCTCTGCTTTTTAGTTTTTTTCCAATACGATAACCATATGTTAAAACAATCTTTGTCCTCTCCCCACCCCTGCATCGGAAAATTTTGTGCCGACGCCCATGTCCAGGAGTCGCGAGTCAGACAGTATGATAGGGGTATATTGAATAAGATAAGGGTATATAAAGGGGTACATACAAAGTCATTGCTAAGGCTTTATTTAAGGAGGGGAGATAAACTGCCAAGTCAAATATCGGTTTTTACCAACTTATTAATTTTTTTATCAACTATATTACCAACTTTTAATTTTGCCAACTGGGTTTGTGTAATTTTGTCAAGCGTATCAGAAATGAATTATGGTTTTCGTTATTTTATTTATTTATTTATTTTTACCAAGTTTGCCAATTAGGAGTCTAATTTTGTCAAGTTTAACAGAATTTTGCAAGTATTAGAGGGTACACTCCCCCTACCCCACCTCCCCCTTTAGCAAGAGCCCTGTGTACATGATCTTGAAGAAAAACCTTTTTTCTAATAGTGGGTGCATGAGCTAAATTACTTGAACTTCTAAAGCCGAGATTCCAAAAGGAGTCAATTAAGTTTTCAATGGGTCTATATTATTCCAGGGACATATTGGGGATCGAAAATAACTTTTCGTACTTTTAACAGATTTCTTCTTCTATTTCTGCTTACTTTTTAAATAAAAAATTTAAACATCTTTGGGGCACAGTCAGCTGGGACATGCCACCTTTTTACGATTGTAAAAACTGTTTTGGATGAAGTGGAAAATCTCAGCGTTTTGGCTTATCCCGCGGTTGTCAATCTGACTCTGGAGTTTTGGATATTGAAGAGAAATCTTTTTTTATTATCTGGGTTATTTAATCGTCTAAGCCGAGATTTCAAAGGGTGTCAATGAAAGTTTTAAATGGGCAAAGGTTTCAGGGACGTTTTGGAGGGTGAAGATTATTTTTTTGTGTTTTAACTGTTTCTTGTTTTCTTTTTCTTTTTTAAATGAAAAAATTAATTTGTTGGTCTATTAATAAAATGAAATTAAGGAAGTCGAAATTAGAGGCGTAGTAATGGATATATATCCCCCTCGACGCCGAAATTTTTAGATCAGTTACCATGAGCTTTTAGATTTTTATGTCTTGCAGAAATTACATTTATTTATTCCCGACACTAATGCATATTTTTACCCCGAATAAATTACCCTCTACATTTCTGGTCAAGGTAGTGAAAAGGTTAGGAATCTGAAGAGAATTTCGACAACATTAATACATTTTAAGAGACATACTGGTTTACGTGTTTAATACCAAAAGTGATATCGTTCTTTTATAATTGCCGACATGAGCCGATCATTCTCGTTACAATTTTTTTCGGAAGGGGGGGGGATTGGTAATATGAAGTGCTCGAAAATGATACAGCTTGTTCATTAGAAATATGAGTGTCTCACGTTTGAGTACCTCATGCGTGCTTAATCATGTGTACTATGATTCACGTTAACCACAACAGGGCAATAATTTGCTAGTGACAGTTCTGGATCCGCGAGTAAAGCTTCAATGAACAAAAGTGAGAAAATTGAGAGTCAAAATAATTTTATTTATGCTCAGTCAGTACATATAAGTATTACACGACGCTATTTTCCATTTAAATGTTAACAGTAATGTGTAAGGTATGTATGACAGACATTCACTGTTTAGTACAAGGACTAGTTTCTTCATGTTTCGAATCCTCACACTCACTCGTTGTTAGAACTACAGTACGATTAAAATCAAGCATGTTTTTCAGCGTCGACATAATTTGTCTTTGTCTACATGCCTTGTCCGGCGAGGCACTTTTCAGATGTGATTGCCAGATAAAGCGAAGGGGAAGGGGAGAAAAAATGTTGAAAGTCGCACAAGGTTTGCAATTTTTGATAATTGATCGCCAAGTTTAGTGTCAAAAATACGTCTTCAAAACCAAACTAAGCTCTCTGATATCTTCCAACTTTGGCTAGAAACTGGCAAACGCGACAGATTATTACAAAGGAAAAGTATAGTTAGAATATGCCTGGCGAAAATTGTAAAACAGTTTTAGAAGGCGATTTTAATATAGATCTCAATTCCGAAGATGTGTTTTATGGAACAGGAAGACAAATATGGGACACTCATAGATTACGATACACTTTCCAAATGGTATTTATAAATGTGAAGTATAGTTAGAATATGCCTGAGAAAGATTCTTAAACAGTTTTGGTAGGCAATTTTAATATAGATTTCAATTTTGAAGAAGAGTTTGTGAGCAAGAAAGACAAACACGGCACACTCATGAATTATGATGCACATTCCAAACAGTATTTAAAATGCTGAAGTATAGTTGGAATTTGCTTGTAAAACAGTTTTAGTAGGTGATTTAATGATAGATTTAGAATCCAAAGATGTGTTTTATAGAGCAAGGAAAAAAAATACAGCACAATGAATAATAATACAATTTTCAGACTTAATGAAATAAGGAAGAAAACTAGGGAAGAAGCATTGACTATGATATGCTTTTAATAAATAGCACATGCGTATTAAATCTGTGTCAGATTTAAATACCATGTGTCTTAGTGTTTCAGATTTTAACTTTAAAAAAAATAATACAGCCAACTAGGAAAAATTCAAGCTTGTAATAGTCCTGTATTTACTTTGAACAAATAACTACATCTTACATTTTAGCAGTTTGTTGCTACGGCCAGGCAAGTAAGGCTAAATAGTAATTAAAAGGAACATTCAGATAAAAAATACGATTTTCGCCAGTTCTACAGGAACATTTTGACTGACAGTGACTTGACTTTGATTCACGGGGATTATGTAACTCACACGACATCACAAAAATTTGTCAACCCAGATGTCTTCTGACTTAAAACTCGGGGCGCAAAAAAGGAAAGTTGTTAAGAGCTGTAAAAAAGAATTCTTTTACATTATGCTTTATGGATAGAAATTCTTGAAAGTGCGCTATTGCATCGGCAGAAAACCGTCCGAAACTGTAGACCGTTAGATCGACAGCCGCGCAGTATGTCCGAACGCGGTACCTTCACACTTTGGCTATCGACCTTACTCATTGTCTTAACACTAGTGTCTAAACGGCGCAGTCGATTGAGCTCAAATTGAGCTTGTATGTTATAGGTCACGGTCGTATGACCTGCGTAGATTTTGGTGTGTGTAGTGCTAATAATTTGTTCACAGGATTGCAAAAGTAATTCTTATGCATTTCGGCCTACGAATGCAAATCAATTAAAACGTACTAGTGTTTAAATGGTACATTCGAATAAGTTTAAAAAGGGTATGTATATTATAGATCGCCGTCACACAACCTGTATATCCGCTACTGGGTGTAATAAGCATCTTTATAACATAGTGAACTTTCTTGTATTACTTCAGTTTTAAAGTATTTCAAAGACTTAGATAACCATTCCCCTCTTCTTGAATGCAAGAAATTCCCTTAAAAGTGCTCCTATGAGAACACATGAATGACGACACGATCCATAGATTGAATACTATTGATTTAAACGAAAGTTAATGCGAGTCATGGAACTGACTTCACGCTAGATATACAGAATTTAGAGTTATTTTTAGGTTAAAAATGCAAAATAAAATACCAGGGACCAAATAGCTGCCTGGTTTGTCGTTGCATTAGTGAGTTTCTTCGTATATGTATTATATTTCTAAAGATAGGTTTATATTTTTTAATTCTGACAAAAAAGATTGTACGGAAATCTATTTGGGCGGTCTATAAAAAGTCCTTTTCGTTTGCACATCACACCGTTGTAAAATCACAAAATAAAAATATCATTATGTTCAAAATAATTATACAAAATAAACGTCTCCTTTTAAAATAAAAAATACGGTGAAGGGGAGGGCATACCGCCTCAAATACAGCACTTCTATTCTGATTGAAAAGCAATTCGTATCGTAAATTTATGGACGAGAAATTTTCGTGAGAAATATCGTGTGAGACAATTCTCTGTCTCGTCTAGCGTCTCGCCTTGCTAAATATTTCCTTTCTCGTCTCGCGTCTTGCCTCGAAAAATTTTCTCTGTTTCGTCTCGCGTTCTAGTCTCGAATGCTAAACAGGAACGCGACACGATGCGATGTATCTCGTGTCCATCCCTAGTTGCAACTCTGCCGGATTAAAAGTGGCTACAATCACAGCGAAAAATAAATAGAAATGGCTAAAAATTATTTCGAGCTGAGAGAAAAATAAATTACTAATAAACTAATTGCAATAACAAAACAAAATTTTGATTTTGCTTCGTTTTGAACGTGTCCTTAAAGGAATAAATTGTAACATCAAGTCAAGGTGCGCTATTATGTTCTCGACATCCAGACAGTCGTCTACGAAGTTTTGTTTCGCTGTCGCAGAATGTCTACGCTTTTAAAAAGACGTAGACCATCGTTTATACCATGATGTTTGCGCATGCGCATTATAAAATAAATTTAAATAACTAGTGGCGGCCCGTGGTCAAAAATGATAGTGCAGCCGGAAGCATATGAGCCCCCCCCTCCCCTCCTTTCCTCCGGACAGGATTAGAAAATCTTTATTACTGAATTCGAAAGCTGGCGGATTAAGCCCTCACCGAGGAAAAAAAAAGAAATTACATAAAAAATGTCAGAGATCCTATTTTACTTCCATAAAATGCACATAAATTTCAACCAGCCGCTCTTATCCTCAAAATTGCATTAATCCGTGTCTGATTCGAAGTTTCCTTAGAATTTTCTTTTGTAACGATAACTTGAGAAGAAAAGAAAAAAAAAAGAAAACTTACTTATTTTTTATAAGTCAAATTTATCCTCCTTTCTTTTAAACATGCGAATCGGTCAGTGATGTCCCCATAAAAAGGCGTTGTTTTAATTCAGATATCAATAATTTTAAAAGCTCTTTAAAATTTCCCATGTTTAAAGAATTTTCTCGCTCGCCATGTCCTCTAAATGCCAGTTCTTGCTTACTTAAAAACAATACTGCTTTGATGGGTAATTGTCCATTCATAAGCGACTGTTCAGGCTTACCTTCTTGATAAATTCAGCAATATAAAGTCGAGAGTTTTCCAAACATATATTCTCCTTACCCCCTCGCTCACTTCTCGTCCGAGCGAATCAGTTAGTCGAGTTCTCAAGTTCAGCCGCCGTTAGAAAATCTTCCATCGGCTGTATCAGCTGCATACTCCCTATGCCGGAGAGGCTGCTTACGTAGTCGTTGTCATGGCAACGGTGCTGCCAATTTTCTTTTCAGTGCTCTGGGCTGAACCAAAGATTTTCCCAATTGAATTGCGGGAAGATTAAAGTGCTTTTTTTCTGAATGAGCGATCCGGCCACAATACGTTTTTTTTTTTGTTTGGTTTTTTTTTCGGAGATTTTTTTAATTTACCGTAGGAATTCCACAATTCTAATCTGAATTTAGGAAAATTAGTAGAATAAATTATTTTAAAGTATGTGCTGATAATTTCAAGTGCAGCCCGGCTGTACTTGCTGTATCCCACGAGCCGCCACTGTAAATAACATTTAATGAGGCAAATGGAGAATTACAGACACGAACAAGCGGAATGGACCTATGACTAACGACGTTTAAAATGGCTAGAAATGGCAGAAATAGCTTCAAACAGAAAGAATACGGCTTAATTCCTTAAGTTCTGATATTCTGATTGTCTGAGGTGGGTGATTGGATGGGATATTTCGGTGAAAGGTCTCGATATACAAAGTCAAATGTAAGTCATGAAATCGAAGGACCTTTCTGCGCTGTTATCTTTTGTCGCAAACATAGCCAGAAGTTTATCTGGAGAAGTTGTGAAAAGCAGCGGTGCACCCTGGCGCCGAATTGTAAAAAATTTTGAGGGAGCTCTAATGATTCGTTGGGACGTGGGGGGGGGGGGCGTTAAAAAATACTACTCAATAGTTTAATAGTTTCCATAGAATCAGGAATTTTGTAATTACGTTCCAAAATGTGCATTTTTCATTATAATCATTATATTAAAAAATTCTTTTTACATTTCAGAAAATCTGCATAATTGTTTCAAGTATCCTATCTTAATTTCAAATTAAATAAGTTTAAATGGAGCTCATAAAAATGTATATAATTTAATAGACATGAAAGAAATAATGTTTTTTCGCTTTTTTTTTAGATTACGTTGATTATCAACTCGGGGGATCTAGTCCGAGGGGGAGTGCTCTCCGTGGGTGTTTTTCTAAGGGGTCCTAAACTGTATTTACTCGAAGTTTCGGAGAAAATCCGGGAATCTCTGAAAGGCTAGGTAGGCGGATGCGACCTGAATTTAAACCAGGCACCTTCCGTTTACTAGTTGAGAGCGCTATGTGCTCGGCCACTGGTGGGGCACATCAATTTTTTTAACTTAATTTCAAAAAAAGGAAGAGGTTCTATGTTAAACGCGTATGATTTTAAAAATAACTTTCACTTTCTTTGGTATAGTTTTGGATCATATATTTTAAAAAAAAGGATCAATTATCTTTTATTTCGCATTAGAAAATTTCACGATTTCAAAACTATAAAGTGACGAATCCGAGTATCCGTAGGTAATCTTCAAGATGTTTCTTTAGCCACTCATCTTGCTTAGCCCTAAAAACTAATACAATTTTCTAACGGTACCGCCACATTTCTGTCAATTCAACTGTGTTTAGACAGAAAGATTCGAAAATCGAGATTCGAAATAAACTTTAAATTTGCGCTTTCAGCTTATA